>CM042351.1:0-600000 GCA_023558445.1 Drosophila pallidifrons | reverse complement strand
TTGTCTATATCAAAATTTCTTTCTTGTTTATCATTTGAAGTTGTCTGTAAATTTACATATGTTGTAGTTGAATTCAGAAGCTAGCGAATGGAAATTGAAATCTCTCTTTATTTTGATGTCGAATCTAAAGCTATCGAAATGAAATTTAAATCTTTCAGTAATTGACATGATTCCCGTTTATTTTCCTAGATTGCAGAGGTTTATCTAAATGAGTTGCAATTAATTTGACACTCGTCATTATTTTAGTTTAGTAGCAAAATGAAAATGAAAAGTATTCTTAGAATTCATTCGCGCATTTTTCAATAATTCAAATAATTTCTTTTATAAAAATCATTCTCAAATTTCATTGTTTCATTTGAATAAATGTTTGCCAATTCTGACTTCATGCGTTTGTTAATTCGTATAGAATATATAAATCGCCTTAATATATATTTCTCAATAAACTTTATTAATTTCTGCCATAAGTAGAACAAATATTTGAATAATAAAATTCTTATATTTTTAATAATTTTTCTTTTTAAACTAAAGTTATTTAATATAATGTTAATGAAACTTTTAACGCGTTTTCGTATATTTTCATCTAAATACTGTGTATAATTATTTGCATTTATATGTTAATAAGATTGTTTTGTAATTGTATCTATAGCTATCGAAATTAAATCGAAATAATTCTATTTATTATTGTTTTTTCCGTTCAAACTTAGAAAATAAATTTAAAAACTATTTAAACTTTTAATAAAATCAATTTCGCAATCATTTATAAAAGTCATATGTTGTTGTATTTTGTTAATGAATACTTTTTCTATTTATAATACTTATACATAAATAAGATCGTGACTAGCAATTTTTGACTTCAGTTTAAATTGATCATTAAAAAACTTAAAGCGATTTGGCAAAATTAAAGTGCCAAAATAATTGTTTATTTAAACGGCATGAGGTCGTTATTATAAGTTGAATATAGAGAATACATAATTGTTTGTAAATTATTCGAAAAGCTATACTGCATTCGAGTGCATTGAGCTCCTGAAAAATAAATAAATATATTCTACGAGTATTTCCTTCAAATGATTCTAAACTTCAAAACCGGCGTTGACAGATTTATGGCGCTAAGAGTATATAAAATTCGTTTTCGTTTTCGCTTTGGATTTGTTTTGTTTAATTTTGTATTTGTATTTTTGCATTGTCAAATCGGTTGACAAATTAATACACAAAACTGCGCTCTCTCAGTTTTGTGAGACTGTCAATTGGTTTTTCGGTTGTGTTTGATGTTGACCGACGCGTCGCCTGCGTTTGCCTGGACTTGAATTTCTAATGTGGAACCGCTTGCAGTTGCTTCCCCTCTTCACCCCTTTGAATTGGAATTGGAAGTGCTATAAAAACCTAAAAAAGTAACAATTAACAACAACAAAAGAGAGCACAACAGCAACGACAATATAGAAACGCCATAATTTGATGGTCCGAGTATTTTCTCACCGTTGTTTTTTTTTTTTCTTTCGTTTTCTTTCGTTTTTGGTGACTGAATGCTGTTACCTTATTTTACACTTTCCAGCGAATCGAGCACTAAAACTTTAATAACACACATGTCCGACGACACAGCACAAACATTATTACAATCATTTCGGTTTTGAGTTATGTCTTTATAAACTGGGAATTTCGGATTTCAACACTTAACTCAACTCAACTCAACCAGTTGCAACTTTTTCTATTTACAGGCAAGTGAAGCCAACTGGAATATCTTTGAATCGACATCGATCCACAATCAAAAGGTGAGTCTTCGAATTTACTTTCATTCATTTTAGGTATTTTTGTCAATCTTCCATTTAATTTGTTAAGATTGAATCTTCTTTCAATATATTTTATCTAACTCATGTTTCTGCTTACATCTTACAATTGACTAATTTAACAAGAAAGTTGGGTCCGAGATAACTGCTACCGATTTTTAATAGAAACTACACTATCCGGTATTATACTAAAAGTATACCGAATAAATATTCTAAGCAACTAAAATATACCGAAGACTACATATATGCAGCGAAACATAAAAGATCTTGGCATATTTTTAATGCAATTATCGATAAATAAAATATAATATAAAAACTTACAATTAACTAAAAAAACTGAACTCAGCTCTTTATACTTCATCAGTATCACCTGCCGACTTTTACACTTTCGCACTCATTCACAAATAATCTTACTTAGCTTTTTTTTTTTTTTTTTTTTTTGGCTGGCTTGGGGGCATCAAAGGACGTTAAAAAGCTCACGAGCCATCGATTGATGAATAAGTTTTAAGACAAATATATATTCTCCATTTTCTACAGTCTATGATTCCAGAATTTCTGACATATTTTGTATGAGGGGAGAAGCGGCTGCTGGTATATTCAGTAGTCGGTATATTTTGTATGTAATAGTATATCGATATACCAAATATAGCCTTTGGTATATTTTACATTGACTAATTGAAACCCTGAACTCTGCCTTTTCTACTTTATTATCATCATTATCTATTTTTATCATTTGCTGAATTACAATTTCGCACTCATTCACAAATAATCTTGATTAGCTTCTTTCTTATATTTGGCTAGCTTAGGGCGAATCAAAGGAAGTTGACAAATATATTTTCCATTTTTTACAGTCTTTATGATTTGCTCGATATATTTTGTATGTAATAATATATCGATATATCAAAAATATATATATTTTCTACTTTATCAATATGATCTGCTGACTTGCAACACTTTTGCACTCGGTCAGGAATAATCTTTATTAGCGATTTGTTTTGTGCCATCATATGAAGTTGAAGTTGAAAAGTTCTCATGGCTTCAATTGACCAATCAGTTTTAAGCCAAATATATTTTGCATTTTCCCAGGAAAAGCGCCGCGATCGCCACGATTCTAATTAAATTCTCAACGTATTTGTTGCTGTTGCTGTGCAAAATGCAATTTTTGATTGACATTTTACATTAAACGTACTCGTCGTCGTCGACGAGTCGAGAGGCGTCGCAGAAGAGGCAGCAAAAATAAAACAGCAGATACGTAATATGTATAGAAATAGAGACAGAGGGAGATAGAAAGAGAGTAAGAGATGCACTGAGTGGATTGCAGAGCGTTGAAATTGATCAATTTCACATAATTTCAAGGCAAGTCGACGCGGTAATGCAAATCCGACAGCTGCGCCAGTGCGTTAGAAGCGCGCTTAGATGCAGATACACGTACTGAAAGATACACGGCGAGTCAGAGTCAGAGACAGAGCCAAAGCCAAAGCTTATGATTGACAACAGCTGAATTGAGCTGCAGCCTTGCACTGTCTTGCATCCAGCATACGCATCTTTCTGGTCTCTAGAGTGGACAGAAGACTGGACTGAAGACTGAAGACTGGAGAGTGGAGACTGGAGACTGGATGAGGCATTCTCATCGTAGCGCATCGCATTGCGATCCTCCAGTGCTGCGATCACATCCATCCGCACTGACAACTTGACGTGCTTTGGGCGCTTTAAACGTTTTGGTTTTGGCCGCTTCTTCTCTCTTATCTCTTCTCTCTTGGCTCTCCACTCTCTTGTCTCTTTTTGGCTCGCAGGCTTTTAATTGCTCGCCGTCGTCTGCTGTATTTCTTCAGCTTCTTTCACAATTCTCATTGATCTTTTTCGAATGTGCGCAACTGTCGGATTTCTGCCTTGCCTGTCAGTGGATGTGGCCACAGCTCCAACTCCAACTCCAACTCCAACTCTCCATCTCCATCTCCGACTTTGGCGTGGCATATCTTTGATTTGCTAATTAACGGTTTGTCGGTTGCGTTTGACATTTGAACATGAGTTCTTGACATTTGGCGCGCGGGAGTCGAACTCAAACTCAAAGTCGACTCTGCATTTCTGTCTTCGACTTCCACATTGACTTCGACTTCGACTTCGACTTCATTTCAAGTTTGGACATCGACTTTAGTTTTTGCATTTTTCTCTTTTTGATCTGTTCCAAATCCCATCACAAAAATCTCATCATTGATCCATTTCTCAGCAATTGGCTGTCTGAGTTAAACAACTTAAGCAGTGAAATATTTGGGACAACTTCGCTTTAGAGAATTAACGCTTTCATTTAAATTAAAATTCAAATTCAAATTCAAAGCACAAACATTAAAACAGAAAGTTAGCTACCAAATACTGATTTAAGCAAAAATTTAACATCAATTAAGTTGTTTAAGTTAAATAAACATAAATTTAATAAATTAGAGAATAAGTTCTCCGCTAAAAAAAGAATTTTTTTGCTTAATATTTTGATTATAAAGTGATGATTATAAAAAAATGTAATACATTAATTCGAATTCAAAAAATAAATATAAACTGATCAACGTTCACCATTAAATATATAAATATTAGAATAATATATAAATAAATTCAAAATAATAATAATATATAAATAAATATAAAATAAGATTAATACAAATAACTAACATAAATAGAATACGTAAAATATATAATATAATAGAAATACATTAAATATCTAAAATAAAGAATAATAAAATGATATATAAATAAATAAAGTAAATAACTGAAATAAAAATAATAAATAAGTTAATAAAATATATATAAAAAAATAAAATATTACAAAATACAATGGAAATAAATAAAAAAAATAAAAAGCTAAAATAAATTAATAAAAACTAAGTAAAATAAATATTTTATTTATGAATGAAATAAATGACAAAAAAATAAATAAAACTAAAATAAACGCAATTGAATAAATTGAAATAAATAAACAAAGTAACAAAATAGCTAAATTGAATAATATTGAAATTATATACATATGTAAATATAAATAAAAACAGAATAAAAAAATAAAAAATAAGTAAAAAATACAATAATGTAAATCACTAACACTAACAAAAAGGAAAAGGATTTTATACATAAATAAAATTTAAATGAAATAAAATAAAGAAACAATGTAACTAAAATATGTAAAATAAATACATACATAAATACATACATTTAAATAAGCAAATTATTACTCGGAAAAAGGATTGTAAAAATAATAAACTGCGATATTGATAAAATACATAGAAATTGATTGAATTTGTGATTGCGTCGAATTAAACTGCCGATTAAAGGTAAATTAATTTAGATATGAGATTTTCAATAGAAGATGAATTATGTCTTGATCACTTCTCCCCAACTTTTTCGTTGAACTTTCTTCAGAAATTGTCAATTGATTGGCAAAAATGCTGAGGGAAATTTCAGTTGAAGCTCTGCTGCCTTGAGTTGAGTTGATGTGGATTATTAATGGAGCGAAAGAAGCGTCTGTCAAAGGCTTAAAGGGAAATTCCAGAAAACGCGTTGTTAGTTGTATGTTGTCTGCTGTTATGTGGCATTGGCTGCTGAGGCGTTGAAGAGGCCAATGTGGCATCGTCGTGTGGCATGCACCTCGACTGGCAATATTAATGATGATGTGGTGTTGATGTTAAGTGCAGTTTAATAAATGAATTGTCTCTCTCTCTCCCCCCTCTCGCTCTCTCTCTCGCTCTCTCTCTCTCGCTCTCTCTCTCTCGCTCTCTCGCTCTCTCTCTGTCGCTCATCGTTGCATGCGAAAAATGAGCTGAGTTGCACTTGCCAACTGTGCCCAGTGTCCACAGAGTCTGCTGTTGTCGGTTGTCGGTTGCCCACGAGGCTGTGTCTAATTCATCAACGACTTGGTTCACTGGGCCTGCCTGCTTGCTGCTTGCAACGTTGCAACTTCCTGCATTTGCATGTGCGAACCGAGTAAGAGTCGAAGTCAGAGTCAGAGACGGAGACGGAGTCGGAGTCAATGCATTTTCAGTAATAGATGCTATGACTTTTTAGCGCATTTTTAACTACTTCATTTTGGCAGACAGACACAGTGTGGCAAAGTCCATTTGCCCGTTGAGTTTGCCATGCCTCTGCCCCACTGTGCAAAGTCTACACAGTGCTCAGTTCTCAGTGCGGTGGCTGCCTCATTTGTCTGCTGCTTGGCGGCAACCTCAACTTGAGCCTCAGCTTTGGGCTCCATTGGCCTCATCGCTGGCAACTGGCGACTGGCGACTGGCGACTGGCAAGCCTATTTCTTACAACTTCTTCAAACAACTGCAACAACTGACGTATCATAAACAACAACAGCAACAACAATTTGTGTGTTGCCAGTTGTCTTCTCTCTCTCTCTCTCTCTCTCTCTCTGCCTCTGACTCTGACTCGAACGAACCTTTTGGCAAAGTGCTTCGAATCTTGAGAGCAAGTCGCATCTAACAAGCCTAAGAAAAATGGGCCCAACGCCAAGTTTTGGCTAAAGCGCAAACACATTAAAAATGCTTCGCTTCTCCATGCTCCATGTCTCTTTCCTCTTACATTGTTGTTACTCGATTAGAGTACTCTACACTACGCTACTTCACACAACTCTCCACTCTACTGCCATCCATCCCCATCCATATGGATTCCCAGTCTCGAATTAGCTTTACTCTTATTTTTAATTAAGGTATGACTAAGCTTTTAGTATTTTTTAGTACTTAAAATTTAAATATGCAGAAGTGCGTTAAATCGATTTCATCGCAATTGTTAATTTCTTCCTTACGTTTGAATTGAGTTATGATTAAGCTTTTAGTATTTTTTTAGTATTTAAAATTTAAATATGCAGAAGTGCGTTAAATCGATTTCATCGCAATTGTTAATTTCTTCCTTACGTTTGAATTGGGTTATGATTAAGCTTTTAGTATTTTAGTATTTTTAGTATGTAAAGCATTTCATATATGAAATGCATTAAAAGCGTGTTTTATCGATTTATTAGCTAATGTTAATTATTACATTTTTATTAAATTATTTAATTTTTATTTAGTATTTAAAACTTAAATTTATGAAATGTCTTAAAAACAAGTTCAAATGAAACACGACTGAAATAACAATTGGTAATTAATTTCGTTTAAATAAAAGTAAGACTAAGATTTTGGTATTTAAAACTTAAATTCATGAAATGCATTAAAAATGTGTTATTGTGTGCAATTGTCAATTATAACATTACTTTTTGTAGTTAAAAATATATACAACATTCTATTGAAACTTTAAATTTATGAGACACAGCTAACTCGATTTTACTATTGAATTTATATTTTTGATGATTCAAATTGAAAAGTTACTAATATGTGTATACCCTTAATTAAAAATATATTGTTCTTTTATTCATTATGATTGCTAACTTATACATCATATATTGTAGTATTATTAGAATTTATTTAATGCCGAAATTTGCGAATTCTTGCAATTCTTCGTTGACTGATAAAAAGAAACTATTTACATTTATTAAAAAATAAAAAGGAATTAAGGTAAAAGTTCATTTCCTTTTTGTTCAAAATACGTTTTAGTTTATCTTCAATGATAATTTGTTGTTCCTTTATTATTATTATTTATTAAAAGTCAAAATTTAGTGGAACTAATGCTTATTTTCTGCCAACATGTAAATTGAATTTAGTTAAATTCCTTATTCTTTAAATCTTAAATTGACATGATTTCTAATTGTGAGTTGAGCTTTAAAGAAAATGAAAATTTATTTAAAATTAAAAAAGAATTAATATGCACATTAAAAACAAAAATGCATTAATTTTGAACTTTTTTTTTATTATCATTATACTTATTTTGTAGTGTAATTGTTAAAAGTAAAAATGTTCTTGAATTGGAGTTTAATTTTTTATAAAAATTAAACTGGAAATTCTTTGAATTCATTTACAATTATGTGCTGGTCACTTTTACAAATATTTTTCATCATTAAATGTATTTTTTGTATTTATAAATTAAGTCCAAGCAACAATTGAAATCTTTTTGAAAAATGCATAAAAAGCACAGCGAATTTTTTGTGAATTTTACATGAGCCACTTTTCGGTTTTCTATAGGTAGAATATCTTAAGTTCGGTTTAAGCCAATTTGGTTAAAGCCTTCGACTTGTAGTTGGTATTGTATGTGTGTCTGTGCGTGTGTGTGTGTGTGTGTGTGTGTGTCTGTGTGTGTGTGTCTGTGTGTGAGCTGTGTAGCTCGAGGCCTTAAATGCACTTTGCAAAAAAGCATTTCCTCCAAACTTGTCTCGATTTTGGTGTGTGTTGTGCTGCGGGCTTTAGTGCGAAATAGTTGCAGCAGCAGCAGCAACAAAGATGAGAAAAAGGAGTGGAAGGGGGAGGGGGAGGAGGAGGAGAAGGAGAAGCATAGCTAGCTGCGCGATTTATCTTTTGGGGCTGGCAAGTTAATGTGGCAATTGTATGCTAAGCAGCAAGAGAGAAGCAAGCGAGCGACTAAGAAGAGAAGAGAGTGAGAGAGGGGGAATGGGGGAATGGGGGCAGCAAGGGGAGAGATGGAGGCAGTTCCAAACGGTTTTCATGAATGAATTAGACGTCGGCCAAAGTTTGGTCCAAACGTCTGCTTCTGCTGTTGTTGTTGTTGTTGCTGTTGCTGTTGCTGTTGCTGTGGCTGTTGATGTTGCTGGTGCGAAAGGGCAACAACTCAATTTACAGTTGCGGCGGACGCGGAATTCCATTGCCCACGGGGTGACCATTCCGAAAAGCAACAACAACACAAAAACACCAGCCAAATAAAATATGAAAAAGTACAAACGAAGAAATATAAATGTATTAAAGTATACATCTCTCTCTCTCTCTCTCTATATATATGTATATATATTATATATATTTGTATTCATCAGCTGCCAAGTGCAGACTTCAGGTCCAATTCCAGGTCTAAAAGTGAGTTCCCCTCTCTCTCTCCACTCCCTCGAAGCACAGCCCAATGCATCTCATGGGTGTGATTTTAATTTCATACACAAATGAACGCAAATCATTGCGGTGCGATGCTGGGATGTGATGTGGGTGGATGCTGACAACACAGCAACAACTTCAGCGATGAAAAAATTACAAATAATTCCAAGAGCAACAAGAAAATAGCAATAACTCCCACGAAGATTAATAACACACACACACAGAAAGAGAGAGAGAGAGCGAGAGAGAGACAGACAGTAGCACTCGCTCGTAAATAAATAAGCAAAAAGAAAATACGAAATGCAAAATGCAAAAGAAATGAACAATAAGCGTCGAGTAGAAAATGAAATTTATGCATAAAGCCGCCAAAAAGCCAAAACAAGCACAAGAAATGTGACTAAAGAAGAAGCAAACACAAATAGGCGAATGGCCCATCAAAACGCGCAAATATAAAAGAAGCGATAAAGCAACAACAAAGCCAGCCGAATACAAAATTCCTCAAAGAGATGAACATTTCTACATCTTCAAAATAAAAAGTAATACATACACAGAGTTTCATCTTCTGTTTTGGCAAATTGTTTTGATCGCAGCAACAGCACAACAAAATAATTCAAGCGCGACAAAATTAGTTAGAACTATGTCAAAAGTAATTTTATACAAAATTGGAAAAAGTATAAAATATATGCATATGTTCTTGATCAGATATATGATAATTAGTATTTCTATATACCAAATACCTTCGGTGTTATTGAGCATTCTTTTGGTATATACTTTTCTTAACTTTAATAGTAGTATAATGCGTTTTTTTACCCTCCATCTCTGATCATTCTTGATCACATATATGATTATTAGTATTTCGATATACCAAATACCTTTGGTATATTTTAATATTTTTTCAGTATATCAATTTATTTATTTTAAGAATAGTAGTAATTCTTTATTTCCGATCCCATAAAGTAAATACATATATATATAATCTTGATCAGATATGTGATTACTGTAGTATTTTTATATACCAAATACCTTCGATATTCTTTAGTATTTTTTTGGGATATACTTTTGTGTATTTTAAGAATAATAGCGCACTGTTTTGTAATACATACTATAGAAAGATTAAATAATTTAAATGATCTAAATACTTAAGTAATTTGTTGGTGTAACATATAATATTTTATATTGTATATTTAAAGAAAATAATACTTCGTTTATTTTACAAGTGTGTTGTAATACTATTTAAACAATTGAAATTATATTATATAGAATAATTTATTAATTGTGATTATCAAAAACAAATCCAATTCTTTGGCTGACTTTTCATTTCCACATCGCTAAAAATTCTGTTTGCTGCTCTTTACTCGTATTTTGTTCGTCTAGCTTTTCTTCTGATATTGGTGATAGTTTACGAAGTGGTCAAATCATCTTGTGAAATGGCAAATGAGATGCCATTAAGAGCAAGCACAAGCTCTGAGAGGATGAAAGTGTTCTTATCTACTGAATCACAATGCTCTTAATTGAATCAATATTAATCTATTTGGTACTGTATTATGATTGATATTTCTTTTGCGAGAGCCTTCAAAGATTACAAAAACTTTTGTCGTATACTAGCTGCTATTTAACACATATCCAATTAATAGCTGAGAATAGAAGACTCTTCAGAATTTGGGTGTAATTGAACAATAATTATGTCAGACTCTGAATTGTATAATGAAATGTCGAATTACCGACTGAATTGTTACATAAATTTTAATTGAGAGAGAAGTGTAGTTTGTGCGATTTGAGGTTGAAGGACACAGTTAAGAAATCTCAGTAATTTAGGATAAATAATATCTATATTAAACAAACAAAAAAGAGTGTTCTTATTACCAATAATTTTCTTCTAAAATGTGCGCAAATAACATTCAAATCTTAAAGTTTATAAGTCCAAGTTCTTATTAATAAAATAATAATTTTTATATATTTTTATGTTAAGAGTTTTATTATTATTATAGGAAAATAAAATATTACATTAAATTTTGTATTTTTGATTAATCTAAATCTAGTATTTTCTGTCTTATATTGATAAATCGACATTTTTATACCCTCAAAGGGTAGAGGGGTATTACAAGTTTGTATCTGTAGGAAATATATGTAATAGGCAGAATTAAGCATCTCCAAATGTTGGTATAGATAATTAGTTTTTATGATTCCCGAAAGTTTTGTTGCGATCGAATATAATATTAGAAGTTATTAAGAAAATACTAAACGAGTCTCACTTGCTTTGGCTGACAATCTGGTATATTGTGTATTGTATATTTTGCATGTAGTAGAATGTAAATATACCAAATAAATCCTGCGGTAATATATCTGTCATTTTTGCGGTACATTGCTCGCAATATTCTATAATTAATACCTCATTCGATATCCCAGATTTTTAGCTTTCTTGCTTGCTTTAATAACTTGATCTGAAAGTGATTTTATTTAGAGAATATTTTTATTGATTTTAGCAACGGGTAATCAGTGTAACTTGCCCAATGATTAACGATAGTCATGTTAGATATATTTCCATTGGGTTGATCACAATGATTTGTTTGCAAAAATTGACGTTGCTGAACGTTCAACGTTTGTGCTACGCTGATGTTGATGTTTAATCAGTGAATGAATGAGATTATACTTTCTTGTATAGATTATACTTTCTATACCTATGCACACACACACACACACACACACATGCACACACACACACACACACACATGCACACACACATGCACACTCGCATACTGACATCAAGGATCAATGGCACGTACCAGCAGTAAAGTTATTAAAGCCATAAGATACAGTCAAGCGGTTGGGCGGTTGGGTTTTTTCTTTCTTTTCGCTGCTTCGGTGGTTGGGTTGTTGGCTTTGACAGTCAAAGCCTGTCGAGGCGTGCGTCCATATGCAAAATATATATATGCGACTTTATGAGTGCACGACAGTGAGAGAGAGAGAGACTGAACGATAGAGAGAGAGAGAGAGACAGAGGCGATACATTGACGCACCCTCCAAGCGACTTTAAACCCATCAAACCATTAACAGCAACGACAACAACAACAACAACAATGAGTACGATAGCTGTACTTCTGGCCAGGAACAGGCTGTGGCATATGAGTAAAAATTTGCGTATGAGTCAACATATACAACAACTGACGGTTATCTTTCAACCACCTCCAGGATCAGGAGCTAGAACATTGCCACCACTCTCTATCCTCTGTCCTCTGTCTCAGGTATTTGATGTAACCCCCCACCCCCCCCTTCCCCCACCCACCATAACAACTGCTGTCCTCATATCTCTTCCCTGTTCCCTGTTGTCTACAGTTATAAAATATATATGAGCTGGGCGAACGACAAACGCTTTGCTTAAGAAAAATCGACATGGCGAACGTGGCGGAAACGTGTCACAAATTTGTCGCCGTTGCGTTGGAATAAAACAAGCCAAAAGAAACGAAATAAAAAGAACAAAACAAAAATGATGCCCACTTTTTGGGATTACCCCAAAATAGCTAAGCCAGTCAGGCGCATGCCAAGGCAGGCAAATGGACCTCGTCGTATTGTGTGTGTGTGCCTGGATTAGCTTTTCATTCCAACTTATTTGCCACTCATATGCGATAGGTCACAGTTACACCAGATCTATATCTCTTTCTGGTTTTGTTACTCTTCAACACAACTTTTGAGGCACAGCTCATGGAATAAGTAGTATCCATTTCTTGAGATTGACAATGTGTTGTCCAAGCATTGTCAGTCAAATATAAAATAGTTCATTAAATAGTGATTAAAAAACAGATTAATTTGAAAAGAAAATGCAAATCTTTGCAATGATCTAAGGAATAGAGTGGAAGAATATAGATTTGTAGCATACTTTAAGGCTCCGTCTATTTCAGTCATCCTTTTTATACCCGATATCCGTAGTGAAGAAATAAAAAAAAATAGAATAGAATAGAATACATACAGCCATAACTACCTTCTTTATGATTAGATGAATATTTTTGGAGTTATATGAGGAATAATTATATGTGGGTCTTAGTGGCGTAGTCTGACAATATGGTATACTTTGTGCTCTATAATATGTTTGGAATGTAGTACTATATTTTGATTTTGTCTGGCATAAAACGCATAAGTGATTTCCATATTTCTTAAGAATTTGTCAATTGCGTTTTGCACAGGGCAACACAGGAATTTTTCGCAAAACAACACAAAAATCGCCGAAAGGGAAATAAGTTGTCAAGTCCACAAATTAATAATTGACTAGAATCGATAACTAATCTTTGCATATTTCTGTCTCCTTTCATTGCAGGTACGTTAATCGAGTTGATGTGACGACATATTTTATTTAACAACAAATGCAAGTAGAAATTTATTTAAATTCATTTTATTGTTTGGCAAATCTTTATAATTTTTTGATCAAGTCTTCTCTTATTTATCGATCACTGGAATGGAATTTTATTGAATAGCTTGTATTAGATTAAATTATTATTATTCTTGCTTATATTTATCGATCAGCGATCAATACAAAAAGCTGGCTTGTAACCTTTGAAATATGAAATTTCGAATTAGCAATATTAAGCAAAGTGTCATTTGCTTTTGGATAATAAATCTATGAGTCAACCCCTAGTCGGCAGCTGACAGTGCACCCCTGAGCGCATAACTACCAAAGGGACTTGAATAAAACCATATATTGAAAATTCCAAAAAATGTTTTTTAACAAAAATGTTTACGCAGTCTTTCTGTTCTTGTTGTTGTTGTTGTTGTTGTTGAATATAAATATAAAATGAAATTAATGCGAACAGGTTGAGTTTGGGGAGTTGCCGCACACACACACACACACACACACAAACACAGAGAGAGAGTTACTTCGGCTTCTGCTTCTGGTCTCCGCACATTAACGCCCGTAACGTAATTAAACAAAAATAATGGTCTCAATAATCACACAAAAACCGTAAAGTGCAGCACACAGACAACCAAACGAAACGAAACGACCAACAGACAAACAGGCAGACGGACAGACAGACAGACAGAGAGGCCAAAAGACCAAACAACAACCCCCAACTCTTTCTATTTCGAGTCACATCTCAGAGTCATAGCTCAGTTGAGAATCTCTAGCAGCTTCAGTTCCAGTTCCACTTTTCACCTCCCCTTCCTTTTCCTTTTCCCTTTCCCACTCCCTTTCCCATTTCATTTCATGGCCATCCGCCCGTAACCCAAGCAAAACAGAAGCACCAATTGCCTAGGCGTCTAACCCTTTAGTTTTTTTTCTTTCGATTCTGTTTTCGTTTTCGGAGGAGTCACTAATTATTTGCATACCCTGTAACTATTTAACAGGAATTGACAGAGGAAGGGTTGAATGAAGTCAAAATGCAAGCTGACGACAGCATTGAAGTTGAAGATAGAAATACTAAGAATTACTTTTTAGCAATATCATATTATTCCTTTAAAAGGCATTTACTTCGATTTCGATGAGAATTTCTTTATTGGGCATCAAAATTACATTTTTTTTACTTCCTCCAACTTGGACTTTTTAGACTTTTTTTCGGGATAAAAGATATTGTTGCATAAATTAATCAAAAATTAAACTTAATACGTACTGAAAATTCACTTAGCATATTTAAATTTGTTGTAATGTTTCACGTTTATTTAACAGAATATTATAATTCAACATATATTAAAATTGTTTATTCATTTCTATTTTATTTTACTTGAGCTAAAAGAGTTTCAACTTTATTCAACTGAAAGACATTTGTATTAATTTTAATCAGGATTAATCTGAGAATTTATATTTAATAACAGCATATAAAACAAATCATATTGATTTGTTACTTTTCACATAATTAAGGTTTTTGTTAATTAATTATTCATTTTAATTTTATTTTACATCAATTAGAGGTCAGCGTCAGCCTAAAAGTTATTTCCTTCTTAAATCACTTATCAATAAAAATATAAATTATTATTTTATTTTACTCAAATATAGAATCTGTATCAAAAATATAACTACGTATTTTATTTTCAGGTAAATCATTTATTTCTGTTTATTTCCTTACAGTTAAATGTGAGCGTTAGATAAATATATTATTGATTTTTGCATTCCATTGTTAGATTAAATATTTTGTAGTTTTCCAAATTTTAAAATGTTGATCTTATAAAATACAGTAACTCGTAGTTCATTAAGTTCCGTACATGGAGTTGTAAGTGTTTTTGTTGCTTTTTCACAGCTGAAGAAGAAGTTCACCTACTCCGCAACCACCTTTCTTCCCCAATCCTCCCCTCTGGGCGGACACATGTATGCAGATTTATGGGTCGACTTCTTCTGAATCAAAAATCAATTAATGACAATAATTTTAAAATTAAAAGCATTCGGCGTTTTGCCTCCAACATGTGTGAAATTTAATGACTTTGAAGATATTTATGGAAATACTGCTCTTCTCCCGTCCCCTTCTCCCCTCTCTCAGCCCATTTTACCCTTTATTTTTAGCATTATCCTGCTGCTCCTGCTCTTGTTGTTGTTGCGTCATTTCGTTTGCAATTATCGAGTATATTGCCCCACACTCTGCCCTCTGCCTCTGTCCCCTCGAATGTGGCCATTTGCTTCGAGCTGGTACTCAACTTGTCACTGTGTGTGTGTGTATCTATATGTGTGTGTGTCCTCCTGGGGTGCTCGAGGATGCCTTTTTGTTGTAATTAGATGAGCAGCAACAGCAACAGCGGCGGCAGCGAAAGGGTTTAATTACATTTTGAATAGAAAATTTATGAAACAAGTTTTTCGGTTTCTGTTCTGTTCAGCTTACAGTTTGGTTCGAGAGTTCGGTTCTGTTCTATTTTCAGTTCAGTTCAGTTTAGTTCGGTTCGGTTCGGTTCGGTTCGAGTTTGTTACGCTATGCCCCATTGTGGCCATGTGTGTTCTATCGCCCAACTGTCTACCTTCTTCCATATATATCTCTCTCTCTCTCTCCCTCTTGTAATGCTCATCCTGCTCCTTCTCTGCCCCCTTTTATTGTTGCGTCTGTTTTTTGGCCATAATGGCTGGGACACGACGTACATTGACGTTATGTGAATCAGACCACACATAAAATATGTGAACGGGACACAATGGCATTCAACTGAATAATTGACAAGCAAACCAAACTGTTTTTGCCTATCATGCGTGAGAGAGATAGATACAGATAAAACGAGAGAGATAGAGTTCAGTTAGAAGTAGGAGCAGAGTTAGCTAACAACTTGAATGAATATTGTATTATCAATCGACTTATTTATCAACAATTTATATAGTTGTGTTTATTGTTTAGTATATATTGTATATAGTGGTATATTAGTTAGTATATTTTAAATATTAGTATATCTTATAGTGTAGTTTACTTGTCATATATAATTAAGTATAATTTATATATATTAGTACATAAGTTAGTATATTTTAAATATTAATATATTTTAAGCACACTAAAAATATACAAATATTCACATAGTATATTGTGTACACATATACTAAAAGCAAATCACACTATTAACACCTTGTTAATACTTAAAATATACTAAATAATATTCAAATAAACACAAAATATACTACTACTACTAATATAGTATATTAGTTAAACGCTAATATACATATTTAAAATATACTTATGTGTGAAAAATATACTAAAATATATAAACACCGTATATTAGTTAGTATGTTTCGAATGTATCAGTATATTGGCTAGTATAAATTAAAAATATTTATTTATGCACTTCTACTTATACTTATACATTAGATTATTTATGTTTTTATCGATTAACTATGACATTATAATGAATTGCGTATGTTACCTCATTATCTTACAATCTGTCTCTTCGAAGGTTTCATTACTAGCTCGAACACATTCTCTTTGAAAATTTAATATTGTATACTAAATGCATTATTCTATCTTCCTCTTATTTGATCTATTGTAGATGTTTCCATATTACATGCATCACAATTATCATAACAACTTTATAGTTGAGTGCATTCTTAGGAAATATTGGATGATGTTGCATGGTCACACTTTTTATATTGTTTCTTTCACTTCTGGCAATGGTTAGTCGCGCGGTAAAACGCAAAGAAATAATAATTAAAATAGTGGAATAATAATTTTGAAGATGATCTGGGTAACTAAATATCAATTCATTGATTGTCTGCATTAAATTTCTGTCGCTTTTAGCTACAACTATGTATCTATTCGAATTTGACCCAGCTTCAATGTAACTGCTTTAGAGAAACACATACACACACTTCCACTTCCTTTTGCATACAAACACAAACACCCACACACACAGACACACATGCAGCGTTTTGCTGGCACTTTCAGGCAGCGCCTAAAAGTAGGCAACGCGCAATTTTGACAGACAGCCAAGCGGCAGCAGCTGTCGCAAATTGTCGATTTTGAATTTATGGCCCTTAGGCAAGCCCAAGCGACTGAAGAGAGAGGGGGAGGGAGAGAGAGTGCTCGCTGGCAAAAATTGTTAATTGATTTATGTTTATATTTGTGCAACATGTTGGTGCCGCACGTTCGAGCCGCAACGCGACGCGATGCAACTCAGCGAAAACTCAACTCAATATTGGGCCAAGGCAAAGCGCTCGCGGTGTCATTTCGTTGGCATTCGGTGTTCGTGCTCGTGTTCATGTTGTGGGTTCTGCAAACTCACCAAACAGATAACAAAAACAAAAACACGCCACCGCACGGCGCAACGTTAATTGAACAACATTCGGCAGACACACACGGACCAAAAGGAGGCTGAGAATCGCAGCTCTGTCTCTGTCTCTGGCTCTGATTCTGGCTCGGGCTTGGGCTCGGGCTCGGGCTCAACTCAATTTCAATTTCAACGTTAGCGGCATATTTGCGTGTAATTATATCAAAAATTAATACACACACACACATACACATCAGCGGCATAAACACAAACTTTTGTCTTGCCACGCCCGCAGGCGACAATTTGCAATGCGTTTTGCGGCTCTCGTTGCGAGGGTTGCCTCACTGCAATACCAGGGCTAACATTTTACCACGAGCGAGGGGAAAAGATGCGTCCTCGTCGATCGCCCGACGGCACTTTCAATACACAATATTTGTGTTTGTTTTTGCGCATAAAAATATGAAACATATTTTCCACACACACACACACACACCCACAAACAACAAAGGACGAGAATCAACACGCGCCACAACAATTGACGATTCAATTTCGCCGCAATTTCGCCAATTTACAAAATCAACAAAATTGATGGCTCGAAAATTGTTAAACAAACAACAAATTGGCTTGTGGCTTTGTGCGAAACACACACAAATTGTTAAGGCATTTGTTGTTGGCAACATCATTTGGTTCCAACAATTGCTAAAAATAATGTTTTTTAATGATTTTTCTTTAAAATATTATACTTCACTTTCAATAGTGCTGAATATAATTGATTTATTCTTGTTTAAATGATTTTTGACTAAAATATAGAATTACCATTGTTCAATAAAAACTAAAGAATGCGGTATTATTCTTATAACATTCTCTACCAAATTAATATACAACAAATATACTGAAGACCAGATAATGTTATTAGAATAATACCGCACTCTTTAGTTTTTATTGAAGAATGGTAATTCTATATTTCAGTATTGGTTTGGCATATATAGCCTGGTGTATTTTCAGAATAATACCGCACTGCTTTGATTTTATTAAAACGAACAGCAGGTAGCCTTCTTCAGTATTTTCGGTATATTTATTTGGTATATTTTCAGAAAAATATTGCGTTTTGCTTTTATTAAAACTTGAGAGTTCCTTTTGGTACATTTAAGTGGTTTTTGGTATATTTATTTGGTATATTTTTGTATAATACCGCACTGTTTTGTTTTTGTTGAAAATTGGTAGCGGGTGGCTTTCTTCAGTATTTGTTTTTTTTCGTTTATTAGTTCCGAATATTCTCAGAATAATACTGTCTTAATTTTATTAATCTTATTATGATAACTATTATTTGAAATCAATTCAATTCATTAGACTTATTTCTTAATGTTAAATAAATATTTCTAGTTTGCGTTTCAAAATCTTTTTTATTTTATTTACTCCGTTTTGTCCATTTCCTTGGCATAATTGTCTGCAAAAATGTGTGAAATTGAGTGAGCTGTAATTGGTTTCTGAGCTGCGACTTACAAGCTCATAACATGTGTAAGGATTTGTCAGCTGTGAGCTGTAAGAGATGTGTGTGTGTTTTGTTTCATCTATCAAATAGAATCAATGCACACAGAAGCAGCATCTCTCTTGGCCATAGTCAAAGTCAATTTAACTGGCAATTAATGCATGTTCGCTGTGAACCTCAACCTGAGTCTGAGTCTGAGCCTGAGCCTGAGTCCGTGTCCAACGAACGCCCCCAAGCAAAGAGCAAAGGCCAGAGTGGAGATGGAAATGGAAGTGGAAGTGGACTGTTGACTGTGGCACATTCGATCCGTGGCCGAAAGTGGCAATCAGCAAGAACAACACCAATAAAGCCGCAACAACAACAGCAACAACAACAATGGCAACACACGTGAGATGAGACTGCCACGCCCTGACGCCCTGTCGCCATGTCGACACCTATTACCATTCATTGACTTTGGTCATGTCCCTGGGGTGTCATCTATGCAGGTCGCTTTGCTCTCGTTGTTGTTGCTGCTGCTGCTGCTGCTGTGTTGTCTGTTGGTTGTTGGCCCACACTTTTGATTGCATTCTCACCGAATCCAACGACCGTTTGCTAATGTCCTTCGATAAAGCCGGCAAAATCAACACCAGCCTGTCCACACGGCCTTGTGAAATCTCCCCAACGGGGTATGTTTGTCTGTGTGTCTTTTCCCCCACTGTGTGCCTGTGTGTGTGCGTGTGTGTGTGTGTATGTGTGTTATGGGATATGGATATGGCAATGGCCACGTTGTGTGCGCCTCCGTTTTCATTTGGTGTTTGATTGGATTTTCAATTATTCATTATTATTGGTTGCAATTTACCTGCTGTTGCTGTTCGTTCGCCTGCTCTTTTGGCTGTCCTTCACAGCACTCTGGGATATTCAAAAGTGGCAACGCATTGATTGCGTGCCATCACCAACATCAGCATCACCAACGGCGACAGCATCAGATTCAGCCTCTGTTAGATTGTCAGATTTGCATTCAGCAGCATTTTCCTCCAGTCTCCAGTCTCATCAAATTCCAATTGCATCATTAAACGGAATTTTTAATCACTCAGTTTTTATCCGTTCAATTTGCATTTGCCTCTCCGAAAATTGATGGCGTAATAATCATCACATACAAATGTTTCGCCTAGTACGAGACATAGATCGATTTCAAAACGCGCTGATTTGATTTTTTTTTCAAAACCGCGCAGGTCAAAGCCGCTTTGCCGCTTGCCAAATTGCCTTCATCAAAATTGTTGGCATTTTGTTTTGTCATAAATTTCGACGAATCAAATTGAACCTGTTTTTTTTGTGTGTTGTGTGTTTGTGTGCATAGTTCGCATAGTTTATAGCGAATTGCGGATAATTGGTTGAGGAAATCAGAGACCAAATTGAAATTGCTAGAATTTAAGTGCTTTATTATTCAATTTAACTTATTCTAATATGTTTTGTTGTCTACGCCCTTAAAGCACTCAAATTATATATTTGCCATTTACCATTTGTCGTTGCCGTTTGCGCTGTCATCGTCATCGGCATCGGCATCGTCGTTGTCATCGTCATCGTCATCGGCATCGCTCAGGGAACGACGACTAAAACGAGAGATCGAGCTATAAAGATAAATGCGAAACAAGCGAGCGGACCCACCGACAAAGTGATTCTGTTTCTGTTTGTTTGTTGTTCTCGCTGCTGCTCAGATTTAGATTTTGTTTTTTTTTGGCGTATTTTTATTGGCATTCGACTTGGAGCGGCGAGAGGCCAATTTGATTTTACGACCATTTCAGTTCATATGATATCATTTTGCATCAGATTTTGTATTCGGTTGCTCAAATACCCGAAATACAGATGCAGATAACAAACACACTCAAATACTTTGCTAAGAATGTTTGCACTAAATCATTGCTCGGCTACAACATACCCAGTAAAGGGCTGGTTCAAATATTTCATATATTCACATAATTTATTATTAGTCCTTTTCAATTTTGTACAAGAATAGCACACATTGTAAACACTTTTTGTTTATTATTAAATCATCGAGTTATAAAAATGTTTTTAAGGAAAAGGTTCCACATATTTGAAGTTATTATCAGCCCACATTGAGGGCCAAATCATTCGAGAAGGAAAACATTTTATTTGGCCAACAATTCCAAAAGAATAAGAATAAAAGACTAAAGAATAAAAATATTTCAATATTTTTGTGGTATTTTAATTTGTTGTAACTTGGAAATAGTACAACACCTGGTATATTTTGCACTCTATGGTATATTTTGAATGGTATATCAATATACCACAAACATAGTCTCTTGTATATTTCAGTATTTTTGCGGCAAATGTAATTTGGTCTATATTTTAGGAATCTAGTATAATTCGCTTTCTATAGTAAAATTGTAAATGGTACTATAACAATATACCATTAGCATAGCCTTTAGTAGAATTCAGTATGTAAATTGGAGTATGTTAATTTGGTATATTGGCGAAATAATACTGCACTTTAAGGGAGCACATTCAACTCTAGCTTTCTTACTAAAAGACTTTCTTAATCATACCTCTTTGGAATGATGTTCAAATTACAGGGTATGCTAGCAGTTGACTGGCGGCTACTTGTCTTTTGTGTTCAGCGAGCGCGACAATAAATTAAGTCAAGTGTAGCGTTTAATTGATTTTACTGGTCTCAAACCACAACAAACCAAAAAAAAAAAAAAAAAAAAAAAAAAAAAACCGAACAGAAACGATTCTAATCATAGATTAAATATCGTTAAAACAACACACACACACACAAAGAGGGAGAGGGGGAAGGGAGCTGGTAAGCAAGACGAAGCTCAAAGAACAACAGTGTGATTACAACAGAAGCAACAAACACCAAAGGGCCGCTTGACCAATAAAGTCAACAATCCAAATCAAACAGCCCCCCTCCTGAGAGAGTTCTCAAATTGAGCCTGGGCAAGAGCTCCCTTCTGGAATTGGGCAAACAAATTTGTAGCACAATGAGTTGTAGTTGTTGTTGTTGCTGCTGCTGCTGCTGCTGCTGCTGTTGTTTACCAATATGTAATCCTTAGAAACAACAAGACACGAAACAACAACTACGCCACGCACCCCTCCGAGCGTTGCTCGCTTTGAATTTCAATTGCCAACTTATTGTCAGACAGAGTGCAAAAAAGGGGGAATTGACTTGGACTAACTTTAAGCTTGTATAAATACTATTTTCTATATTATTCTTTGTTTTTTTTAACAACTAACTTAAGATCGGTATAATACATATAGTATATTTAGTATAGTAGTCTATTCTGTATACCATATACTATATATAACAGTATAAAATAATTTAAATATGTCTCGGATCGCTTTGAATTTCATTTGCCAACTTATTTGACACCGACTAGCTTTAAATTTGTATAAATACTACTTTCTATATTTTTCCTTTTTTAGTTCTCATCTGAACTTTCAAACAACTTACAAAAAATCCTATAATATTTATAGTATATTTGGTATAGTGATGTATTCAGTGTTCTATATACTACATTTAGTTCATTTAGTACATTCTGTATGCTATATACTATAATTAGTATAGTAGTATAATCTGGATACCATATACTATATGTAGTATAATATAATATAAATAAATGCCGGAACGCTTTAAATTTTAATTCCCAACTTAATTTTTATGGACTAACTCTGAGCTTCTATAAATACTATTTTACATTCTTTTTTTTTTTTTTTATACCCGCTACCCATAGGGTAGAAGGGTATTATAACTTTGTGCCGGCAGGAAATGTATGTAACAGGTAGAAGGAGGCATCTCCGACCATATAAAGTATATATATTCTTGATCAGCGTCAACAGCCGAGGCGATATAGCCATGTCCGTCTGTCCGTCTGTGTGTCTGTCCGTCTGTCCGTCTGTCCGTATGAACACCTAGATCTCAGAGACTATAAGAGATAGAACTTTAATTTTTTTTCGACAGCATTTGTTATGTTTGCACGCAGATCAAGTTTGTTTCAAATTTTTGCCACGCCCACTTCCGCCCCCGCAACTCAAAAAAATCGAATAACAAGCGTAATTTTAAAGCTAGAGTTCCGAATTTTGGTATATACAATAATAACTATAGTATTTATGACTTCTGAAAGTTTGGTTGCGATCAGATAAAAATTGTCGAAGTTATTAATGAAATACTTTTGTATGGGCAAAAGCGCCTACTTACTAGGGTCTGAGTTACTTTGGCCGACAATCTGGTACATTGTGACGTCTATAGTATATTTTGAATGGTGTACTATATCGATATACCAAATATACCATTTGGTATATTTTTAGTATTTTTGCAGTATGGTATATTTTGAGAAAATACCGCAAAATATATTTCTTTTATTCAAAATGGGTAGCGGGTATCTCACAGTCGAGTACACTCGACTGTAGCTTTCTTACTTGTTTTTTTTTTTTTGTAAGGCGGTTTTTGGATTTTGAACAACTGACAAAAAAATACTATAGACTATATTTAGTATAGTATTATTTTATATACTGAATATAATAATATAATTTTCTTTAGTAGGGTTATTGAACAACTAACAAAAAACCGGTATAGTTTATTCAGTATATTTAGTATAGTAGTATATTCCGTATACTAAATATGGTATAAAATAATATAAATTAATGTGGGAACGCTTTTAATTTGAATTGCCAACTTAATTGACTTTGACCAGCTTTAAACTGGTATAAATTCTATTTTCTATATTATTTTATTGCACTTTTGTGTTAGATGGGTTTTTGAAGAACTAACAAAAAAATCGGTATACTATATGCATATAGTATGAAATAAAATAAATAAAAGTCGTGGCGAAACGGCGAAAAATGCCGTGTCGCTAACGAATCAAATAAATTTGTTGGTCAATTAAAAAACTGCAAAACGCGCACAATTTCCACATGTGTGGCAACAACTGAAACTGCAACAACAACAACAGAAGGAACTACTACACACAACCTCTCAGCCGCTGCAGCTGCCCCTGGTCAAACTACTCCTCCCCTCACCCCCCTTTAACGTGTACCCTGCACTTTAGCCGCTGATGCTGCTGATTTTTGCTCTAATGGCTGCCAACGCCAAATGAAAAGCGAAGCACACGGCACAAAAAAAAAAAAAAAAAGAAAAAGAACAGAATGGTAAAAAAATATATATGTAAAAAAAATTGCGTTACAAACCAATTTTTTTCGTCTGGTTTTTTTTTTTTTTGTAGAACATTTTCACGATTCTCACACGTTGTGACTTTTTTGTGACTAGCTTTTTGGCCAATTTTTTATGAGTTTTATGTACTATTTTTTCAAGCTGAACTTTGGCCGTAAACTAACTTTGTAGAATTTGATAGAGCCAGAGGGGCAACAGCTCCATAGATAGAGACAGCGAATAAGCGTGAGAGAGAGATGGAGAAAGAAAGCGCTTGGGTAGGGAGTTAGTTATTAGTCGGGTCTGCCACAAGGGTGAGTGAGCACGCAGAGGAGGAGGGAAAAAAAACGCTAGCTCAACTCTTAAACCGAACCGAATTCAGTTCAAGCTACAAATGAAATGCTGCTCCCTAGGGCTAATATTTAATATGGAATACCCCAGCTCGATAATTTATCAAGGTTTTTTTCCGAACTAATATATAAGGAATGACTTTCATTATGAAGAAAAGCAAAAACATTTGCAGAGGAAACTCCATTCATTGTGAAAGCTAAAATCACAATTGAAATCGACTGTAATTTAAACTAATTTCAGCAAAAAAAAAAATGTAAAGAGCAACGCAAAACTGCAATTTAAGCCTATTTATTTGGTTTTCATCAGAAGAAATTTTCAGAAGATAGAAATAAAATTTTTTTATTTTTGTATTTTGTTTTTTGGTATATTTTGAATGTAATGGTATATTGATATACCAAAAGAGTCATCGGTATAGTATATTGTATATCGCACTATATTTATTTGGTATATTGCAAGAATAATACTGATGTTTCTTGATCACATTCGACTGCAGCTCTTTTCATATTTTTAATAATTAGTCCTTTAATGAAAAGCTAATTTTGTATTCTACGGTATATTTTAAATGGTATAGTATATTGTTTTACCCAATAGAGCCATCGGTATAGTTTAATATTTTTCCACTATATTGATTTGGTATCTTGTAAGAATAACACGGCACAATTTTTCGACTGTAGCTTCTTAACTTTGTTACAAATTAGCTATTCTTAAAAAGAATAATTTTGACTCGTCTCTGAGGCTTAGATAGTTAAGTTAATTCGCTTTAAAGACCCAACCTAAAGTAATATACTTTTGCGTCAATCCAATACATGGATAAATCAACGTTTGTCTAGCAAATGTTTTCCATCGTTTTATCAATAGTAGCAAGAGTATTTTTAGTTATTTTACAGTGTATTTTGTTTTTAAAGAAATTTTCCCTAATTCATCGACTTTATAAACATGTGAATATTTTAAGTTTTTCGTTTAATTACAATTTAAATTGTTATTGCCATTTTGTTAATCTATATATTCTTGCTCATTTTCTTGATGCTAATTTTGTAGGATATTAAATATTTTATAGTACACTTATTTATTTTTTCGATATTATTCTCATTAGTTAATCAAAGTCCCGGTTGCAAGCAATATTTGTAAAAAATTATGTATGCATATCACAAGGACTTTATAAACAACGCATTAATGAACTATTTATTATTCTTAAAATAAAGTTCTAATTTAAATTAACAAATATACTTAAAATAAAACAAAGTTATGTAAAGGTTCAACCAAATATGATCAAAACATTTGGAAGTGGAGCACAAAGAGTAACTATTAGTTAGGCATCCCCATCGGTGTTTTCCCATGCAGAATTGACACCACTTTGCCGCCCCTTGGGGAAAGAGTGTGGAAGAGTGAAAACTATATAAAAATTGAGAGCAATTTACGGTTGGCATTGTTCATTTTTGGGGGCAGCTCCCGGAAGTGACTGACCACCAGACTGAACACTGAACGCTGTTTGCTGTATGCTGAATGTTCCTCGAGTCTCCCAATTATCCCCTTTCACGCTTCTCCCTATTTTTGCAGTTTCCCAATTTTCCGCAGCCAACAACGACTGCCAATTTCATGGTACGCTTTGCACTTCTTGTTTCCTTCCTGTCTGCACCTCTTACTCTCCATCTGCGTTTCACTCTCTATTTGCTTCTCTTTCAGGGTTTTTTCTTCGGGCGTTTTTTTTTTAGTATTTGCTGCCACTGTCTGGCTGTGGTAGCTCCCTCTCAGCCCGAGCTGATTGAAAAAGCTTTCTGTCTTGGCTACTGCGCCTGCTCGTGACGTCTATCGATGGCCAATAGCCGAAATCGAATAACCAATAACCAATAACCAATAGGTGACCGATAATTAACTGGGCGTTCCCCATCTCTTGTCTTGTAGGGGTAGCTGACGAGCTGGCACATGAAGAGGGATCAAATTGAAACGCACATCTTTAACTGCAGCTACAACTGAACTGAACTGTTGGTTATATACTGCAAACTACATTGGGACTATACATCATGTATGCCTTTGAGGCTAAACTCTTTGCGGAGCTCAAGAAAATTCAAGAGCGAAGGGACGCTCAGGAAAAAGAATTACGTGAAAAGGAGCAGAAGGCAGCCGCCGAGTTGAATCCAGATGCTAAACCGAAGCCACCTTCGGAAAGCGAACTCTACGAAATGGAGGTAGAGAAAATTTGTAAAAATTTTCAAAAGCTGCTACCTAAGCTGATGCCTGACCATTGCGATTGTAGTCCAGAGTTTCAAGAGATATTAAAGAAGGACGGGTACATGTGTTGTGCAGCAGCAGCAAAGGCAGCGGGCCTCGACGTTGGCGTCCCCGATCCCCCCAAACCCGACTCGGAGAGTCCCGAAGTTTCTCGTAAGTACATTTCTAGAATATCTCTCGGTAATCAATCACGTTTTTTTTTCAATCTGCCAGCTCCACATGGGCTGGATGACTTATTCCACGAATGCATGTATAAATATCATTTGCCGGAGCCTCCAAGGAAGCGTCAGAGCAATGAGTCGATTACCGAAGAGGAGGCAATTACGATCAAAACAACGGGTGCTGTGCCCAAAACAACAATCAATCGAAGTGAGTTACCTGTCGAGCGGATCAACAAACAGGACGGCTGTTCATCGCAGCCTTTGAAAAGTAAGAGAAAGCGAGAGAAAGAAACTAAAAAGCTTTCAAATATTATAACATATACTCAAAAAAATACAACGATACTATATATAATATAATTTTAAAAGGAAAACAAATATTTAATTTACTCCCTTCCAATTGCAGAGAAAGTGAAGAAAGTACTCTGGGAGGAGCCGGAAATTGATCTCGACTGTGAATTTGGCATGGAGAACGTTAAAATGTTTCGCTCGAATACCGTGTGTGAGGATCCATTGCCCTCAGGCATTTGCTTGACCAATCAAATAATGTTCACGAAGCAATTTCACATTCCAAAGCCGCTGCCGATGGGCAAGTCAAAAAGAGCACTCGAAACTAGTTAAAGTTGCCTAATTCTTAATCTTCATTTCTTACAGTTGCCAATGCATTGGACATTAAGAAGAGCGAACCGATGACTACGCTTAAGATCGAGGACAATATTGATCCCCAAGACGAGCAGTCACCCGGCTATTCGCAGTGGGAGCCACGTCCCGGCACTCCCTTTGAGTTACAGCCAGTTGAAGGCGATCCCCAAGACGAGGAGTCACTCGGCTATCTGCAGTGTGAGACACGTCCTTGCACTCCGTTTGAGTTGCAGCCAGTTGAAGGCGATCCCCAAGACGAGCAGTCAGCCGGCTATTCGCAGTGGGAGCCACGTCCCGGCACTCCCTTTGAGTTGCAGCCAGTTGAAGGCGATCCCCAAGACGAGGAGTCACTCGGCTATCTGCAGTGTGAGACACGTCCTTGCACTCCGTTTGAGTTGCAGCCAGTTGAAGGCGATCCCCAAGACGAGCAGTCAGCCGGCTATCCACAGTGGGAGACACGTCCATGCACTCCGTTTGAGATGCAGCCAGTTGAAGGCCAAGGCGAGGAGGCGCTGCCGATGGGCAAGTCAAAAAAAAAAAAAAAAAACAATCTAAACTAGTTAAAGTTGCCTAATTTTGAATCTTCATCTATAGCAGTTGACTATGCATTGGGCCTTAAGAAAAGCGGATCGGTGCCTACGCTTAAGATCGATGACGATCATGATCCCCAAGACGAGCAGTCACCCCGCTATCCGCAGTGCAAGGCACCTCCCTGCACTCCCGCTAAGTTGCAGCCAGAGGAAGGCCAAGGCGGTTGGCTGTCTCCGCCTGTCGTCGTCGACGATGGCAGGCTCGATTTGCTGTCGTCGAGCATCCCAGAGCATAATGCCATTATCGAGAAGATGCTCGATAATAACCCAGTCGGTCGCTTTTATTGGGATTAACGAAATTTGATAGTATAATGGTTACATCGTCAAAGTAACTTTGACTAGTTTAATGGATTTTGATTTTTGTTTTCTCGCTGCCATTGCAACATCGATATATTTTTGATTTCAATATATTTTTTTTTTTGTTTTTGGTTTTTGTCATTTTGAACGCACTTGGTAAGTGTTCAATCAATAGTCCACTAAATTCACAAACTAAACTTTTGCAATATGCAGACACATCAATATCTCATCTTATTTGGATCAACTATTTTCCCAATTACAATTAGCTGAATCATTTGTCGCCAGTTCGCCTGGAAAGAATTAATTTGATTTTAATTTGTTCGATGACTTCCCAGTTGTTGGATCTTCAAGTGAGTGTAATTTCGTTTTGTGTTTTATTATTTATAAATTGTCTTATTTTATTAAGCTATGAAATTATATAGTCTTGTTTATTCAGTAACAATTTACAATTTTTTTTCCGATCAGATAAAAATTGTAGGAGTTATTTAAGAAAAAGTTTATGCAAAAAGAAAAAAATGATTTGTTATGTACTGTATGGTATATTTATAATGTAGTACTATATCGATATACCAAATATCGATTTCGGTATATTTGAACATTTTTTGTGGTATATTCGGTATATTTTAGAATAATACCGCACTGTTCTCCTTTTACTCAAAATGGGTATCGGATATCTTTCTTACTTGTTTTTAATTTTTACGGCATATTTTTGAATTCTCAGTTCATGTTATTTCATACATCTAGTGATTGATGTATTTTAGATGTTCATTGATTAAAAAAAATAATTTAATTAGCTTAGACTGAAAATATTGTTGTATTATATGTAAATTATGTATTACTATTTTGTACTGTATTTGGTTGAACATTTAAAATATGCATGAATCAACGTTTAGAGACGGCATTTTGCAAATAAGTTAGTCAAGGTCATTAAGTGATTCTATAAATCTGCAGTTTCAATAACTCATTTAATAATATTTCCACTCTTTTTCTTTCAGACAATCGTTAGATGAGGGATCGATGAAAATTCCCCATACATTTTAATACAAACAACATTTGCAGCATTTCTATATATTTTGATAGTATAATGGTTACATCCGACCAGTTTAAGAGATTTTGAATGTTTTCTCGCTGCCATTGCAACATATTTTTTTTTTTTTTTTTTGGTTTTTGTCATTATTAAAGCATTTGGTAAGTGTACAATCAATAGTTCACTAATCAATCTATAGTCCACTAAATTCACAAACTAAACTTTTCCAATATGCAGACACATCACCATCTTATCATATTTTGACAATTCGCTGAATCATTTGTCGTCTGTTCGCCTGAAAAGAACATTCAGTTTAATTTGTTCGATGACTTCCCAGTTGTTGGATCTTCAAGTGAGTGTAATTTCAATTTGTGTTTTACATTTATAATTAGTCTTATCTTATTAAGTTACTCGCAATGAAATTATATAATTTTTTGAATTCGATTACAATTTACCATTTGTTCCGTTTAGATAAAAATTGTATTTAAGAAATAAGTTCATATGAAAAGAATTATTTATTAATATTTATTTATTCAAAATGGATATCGGGTCTTTCTCAGTCGAGTGTGTTTTCTTAATTGTTTTGTTCTTTTTGGTATATTTCCAATGGAATAGAATATTGATATTTATTACTATTTACTTGAAGTGTCTTTTATAATTTTTGAATTCTCAGTTCATGTTAACTTATACTTATAGTAATTGAGGTATTTTAGATATTCATTGATTACAAAAAAATAATTTAATAAGCTTAGTCTGAAAATATTGTTGTATTATAAATTCTATATTATTTTTTTTGTACTGTATTTTGTTGAGCATTTAATGTATGTATGAATAAAACATAATTTAAGTAAATTAAATTTTAGTTTAGAGGCAGCATTTTGAAAATAAGTTAGTCAAGGTCATTAAGTAATTCTATAAATTTGAAAATTTCTATACTTCATTTAATAACCCCTTACACTCTTTTTCTTTCAGACTATCATTAGATAAGGGATAGACGAAAATTCCCCATACATTTTAAGGCAATCAACATTTGCAGCATTTCAATATATTTTCTATTAAAAATCATTGTATTAATGAAGTCATATACAAACATTACCTCTTATGTAATTCTTTAAAAAAACATTGTATGAATGAAATGAAAAATGCAGAAAAGAACTCATCATAAAACCTCGTTTATTAATAAAATTAAAATTGAAAATTTCTGAATATTTGAATTTGTTTGATTTCCATGTTTCACAATGTTTTACAGTTTAGTCAATGCTCCTTTTTGCACTGGCTCCTTATAATCGATTATGGAACCCCATTTTTAACGATATTTCTATTTCAAAAGTGTTGATAGTGCGTCATAATTAAGTGCTGTGTAGACTATGTTATAAATATTATCGTATAATAATTGAAGCAATTATAAATTATAAATACAAATTGAGTACGCTTTATAATCGATTTTATAATCCCCTTTTTTTTATCTATACTTTCATTTCTCAAGTGTTGAGAAGTGCGTCACGATTAAGTGTTGTGAAGTGTATAAATATTACCATTTGAAATGAAGCAACGTTGCTTGGAGTGTTCCATAAGAACTTTCGATTAAAAGTACAGTCAGAAACGACAAATTGCAGACGCTTCATAATTGATTTTAAAGCTCTTCTATTTTCCAAATGCTGAATAGTGCTTCAAAGTTTAGTGTTGTATAGAGTATAAATAACTATATAAATGAATAGTTTTTCGATGGGAAGCTCATCTAGAAACGAGAAACTGAGGACAACTGTGTGGAATATTCGCATTTACCAATTTACCAATTAAAGTGCAAAGACGTTTACTTGACGCTTCGCATCGCAAGTCAAATCAATTTAGGTTGGGAGATGCCACCGCCAAGGGAAATGCCAAAGTGGCAGATAAAAAACAACAATGACAAGATTGATATGCGGCAATGGCAAAAGCGGAGCATCAAATCAAAAAACAATTACGCGGCAAATGACATTATCAAATGTCAAATGTCATGTTTAGGAAAATGCTGTTGGAGCACTCCCCTTCCCCTTCCCCTTCCTCTCTCCTCACACCACTCCTCATCACGTCTCCAGCGGAACCCTCTGCAAACCGACAAAAAAACAGAAAACAAAACAAGCGACAAGAAAATGCAAAGCAGCAGCGCGATGTCAAATTTGTTCAAGGCAATTTTTCAATTCATTGAAGTGGAATCTATAGCACACAAGAATCAAGAATAACGAAAAAAAAAAACCAACAACAAAACAGACAAAAACGCGTCTGGAAATTCGAGCGGTTTTAGTCGCGAGAGAAACGCGTGCAATAAACTAAGCGCCACTTGACTTACGGCCCTCGACTCGCTTACAGCTCACCAAAGATAGAGATCCACGCTGGGAGCTGGGGGCAACCAATTGGCTACGAAAAAAAGAAGAAAAACAAAATTGTATTTGTATTTTCACCCACCACTCGAAAATTTGACCTCCAGCTCCTCCGACCCAATAACAACCCCAACCCCAACCCCAGAGAAAACTGCCAGTCCGAAGAGTATCTGAAATCAAAATCTAGATTTTTGATTCCTTTATATACGCGCGTGTATTAATGCCTCCACCCTTACCACAACGACCACCGCATTTGGGGGCAGGGGCAGGGGCATGGTCAGGGGGCAGATTTGTTGTTGTTGTTGCTGTCGTTTGTTGGTTTATTCCTTGTTTGTTTGTTTGGCTTCTTCCATTCTTTTGAATACGGTTTTCGGCTCGACTTTAAGCTTGTTGTTGTCTCTTCAGTAATCCTGCCTTTCAATGCGCTGCGTCCAACTTAAAGGCATCAACAGCAATAGCAACACGGCGACCTCCATAAATAAATAAAGAAATTGAATCATTCCCGTTGCTACCTGATGATAAGATTTGCCCAGTCATCGCATATTGGGGAATGCGCATCAATCAAACGGTTGCCACAGCCCTCAAAATAAAACTGAATGCATCAATATACCAATAGTTTTTGGTATCTTAACTTGGTATATTTAAAACTATTTTTCAGTATAATTTAGGATTTTTGATATATGTATATTTGATATTTCAAACTTGAAAATATATCAATACACCACATATTCTTTATGCTATAAAGCAGTATTTGTTTGGTATATTAATTCAGCATATTTTACGAATCTTAAAAAATTCAAGCTTAATTCTAATTTAGAAACTATTAATTTAAAAAAATTCTCAAAATTTTTGTTCATTCATTTTAAATCATTCAAATTAAATATATAATATATAGTATAAAGTACCTTTGTTTGTTTTTTGTTAATTCTTTTCAATTCAATAAATAGTAATGAAATTGTAGAATTTTTTATGATTTTATTTATAATTTCAATGAGTGCAAGCTTAAAGTTGAAATTAGAAACAGAAATTTTAAATATATCTTAAAAACATGAATATAAAAATAACAATGTTTAATAAAAATACTTAAAAACAAGTAAATGAGATGCATTATCAGAATTTAATAATTAGACTGCGATAGAGATTGTAAGCTAAAGCAGCTTAATAGGGACTTTGCAGCAGGCGTTTTTTGCCACACAAAAGTATTTTTTCAATAACTTTTATAATTTTGAGCTGATCGCAACGAAATTATGAGAAATCGTCAATATTGTAGGTATTATTGTATGGACCAAATATAAGAATAAATTTCATTATTTTCATTTGAACATTATGCAGCAAATGCAGCTGCATAACATAACATATTAAGCAGCAGTCAGCAGGTTGAGTTGTGATAGATCTAGTTTGATTTTGGTTTAAAAACGAACATCCGGTTGCTGTTGTTGTTGTTGTTGTTTTAGATGAAGGTACATGCTTAGCTGTATGAGGATGTTTATCCTTTGCTACTTTCATATTCATGCAGCATATTAAAATAGCAAACGCCTGCTGCCCCGGCACGTAGTCGGAACCGGTGCTAAAGCTGAAACCAGATATGGAGTTGGAGTTGGAGTTGGAGTCGTTGCTCGGCAGGACCTGTGGACCCAGGATTCGGGATTGAGGATTGAGGATGCAGGATACAGAAGTCGGGTTCCGGGACCCTTAACTCGAAATGTTTTGCGACTGCATGCATGTGACATAATAAATATTAATGACAACTGACCGACAGCATTGCCATAGATCCCCGCGCCCAGTGGGTGGGCGGCATGTATGCCAAATGAAGAGAGAGGAGTGAGAGGAGGTGGATAGATGGATTGCCTTAGTGGTAGGTGGTGGTGGGTTGACGTTCACGTTCACGTATACGTTGACGTTGACACACATTCGACATGTGACAGATAAATTATGGCAATTGGATGAATGCCGCCACACCTCTTTCCAACATCATGCAATTTTGCTTTGGCTATGAGATCATTTTTCATTTTCATTTCATTCATTGTCTTCTCTCATTCTTTTCGCCATTGGCTCAGCTCGCTTCTCCTTGTTTGTTTTCCCTTTTGCGTGCGGTGGCGGTGGCGGGGGCGGGTGCGGAGGCGGAGGCGGAGGCTTCTGTGTGACATATGTGTGTAGTCCACGACTAATGGCAGTCAAGCTTACCATCGAAGAAGGACCTTTGCCCGTGCCCATGCCCTTAATAGTTTTCAGTTCGCCAATGATACTAATGACCGAGCTGGCACTCAACTCAACGCAAATAAATTACAATAATCATTTATTGTTCAATAAGCCCCTTTGCCCAAAAATCGACACATTTGCTAAGTGCACATTCCATTCTGTCATTCTCTTATGGCATCACAACGTATTGACAGTGTATTGCTTTTGTCGTCTAATAAATATAAATGCTAAAGGTCTCTCTGGACATCATCAAAGTGAAGAGCTCAACACGTCTCAACTGACAACTATAATGATTCAATTGAATTTTTCATTTATTACGCAAAGCACAGGAGGAACTTAACAAACGAAAACAGTTAGAGAATGCTTTAATATATCAGTAATTATAATTTTCACCTACTGAATATACTATTTTTTACTTCTACTATAAATAATATTCTATGCTTTTTCTTTATTTTATTTTTATTTTCATCAACTTGTATTCAGTATAATAATTATAGTATTTTTGACACCTGCAGTCGAAGTAGAAGGTATGTATTAATGAAATACTTGATTTGGAAAAAAGGCTGCTGCTGACGGGCTTTCGTTGTTTCGGTTAGCAATGTTGTATATTTCAAACTCTTTGGTATATTTCAAACGTAAAAATACATCTACATATATACCAAGTATATAGTTTAGTTAAGTATTTTTGTATATATCAAATACAGTTTTGTTTATTATTTAGTATTTCTTCTTATATTAACCTGGTATATTTCAAACGTAAAATATATCAAAAAACCATATATATTTTGCGGTATTTTTTTAATATTTTGGAAGACAAATTTGAAATATTTCAAGAGTAAAATTATGTCAATATACCAAATATATTTTTCGGCATCATTTTGCATTTTGGTATATTAATTTGATATATTTATAATGTAAATATCAATATATCGAATATAGTTGTTGATATAATTTATTATTATTTACATACCAAACACAGTTTTCAATAAAATCAAGTATTTTTTTTGTATATTACCTTAATATAATTAAAACGTGAAATATATTAAAAAAACCATATATACTTTTTGGTATGAATTAATATTCTAGTATATAAATTTGGTATATTTCAAATGTAACATTATATCGATATACCAAATATATATTTATGGTTTAACTTAGTATTTTTGGCATATGAATCTCGCATATTTCAAAAATAAAAATATACCAAATATAGTTTTCGGTACATTGTAGTATTTCTTAACATATTAATGTAGTGTAATCAAATATAGTTTTCGGTATAATTTAGTATTATTTGGTATATTTCACGAAGTTGCATTAATATTACTTATTGCTTTTATCTCTTTTTTTATGTTTACTTCCTTAATCTCATCTACTTGCATTTTCCACTTTCTAAAATCAATATTTGTAATAACAAAACATTTTTAAGTTAAGTAACATTCAACTACTTGCATACATAAATCATTAATTTAAAACCAAAATATATTTGAAAATCTCTTATTTTAATCTTCACTTGATGCTAAGTATTTCTATGACTATGGCTATATGTTAGTAACACATCCTTGAGGCAGGACATTGGCCATGTCATCGACGAATCGAATGTTTGATCTATTACTCGCAGCGAAATGATAATTGTAATAAATATGAAGCATGCCATATGCAATACCTAATGTCTGAGAGCGCGTGGGGTGGGGTGGGGTTGGGTTGGGTTTTGGGGTCGGGGTGTGGCAAAATGTTGGCTGTGTGTCTGTTGCTCTTTGATCACTAACTAAGTCTAAGTACCTGGCGAACGGACCACGCCCAATTCCGCTTGGCCGCTCGGCATCGGCCCCTGATGACACCAGGCTCGCACAATGGGCTCATTAGGCGTTTAATGGAATACGTAATGCTAGAGTCCAGTTGATAAAGTGCCCAGTGGGTCGATGGGTGGCTCTTCGGTGGAATTCGGTGGTTGATACACCAAACTGAAACCGAACTCGAACTCGAGCTCGTATGCCGGCAAAAACTAACAAACTAATCCAATATTTTTATTACGAAATGCCATTAAGGGTCATTGAATATTGTGGCATAATAAATAAATGGCCTGGCTCAAACACACACACACACACACACACACACACACACAATCGCACACCCACACACACACAGACAGAGAGCGAGAGTTACATATGAGAAACGATTGCGATGCCTGCGCCTGGGTTATAATCCCAGCTATCAACGGCATCATTATTCAAAGACGGATTTACGCGACGATACACCAAAACTCTCCTCTAAAAGTGTGTGTGCCCATGAGTGTGTGTGTGTGTGGTGGGTGTGCGGTGGAGTGGTGGTGTGGGCAACTGACTCACATACATCAAAGCGCCTTAACTCCCCGACCGATGTGACGGACTGCTCAAAAAGCGATTTTTTGTGCTCATCTCCCTCCTCTGTATGCAGGTTGAACCGAACCGAACCGAATTACTGTCTGCGAAGTTGAATATGCTTAGATCTTTATTAATATAATTGCATAAATTACATATATATATATATATAAATACAATTCTAAGTACATTTGCTTAACTCTTAATAAAACCCATTCAATAATTCTGCCACTAACAACAATTTAAAAAAAAAACAACAATTTAACTTATATTACATTACGAAATTACTAAATTATGTACAACAAACTAGTATTTAGAATATTTATTAGAATAAATATGTATATATTTCTATGTAAACTATAGAAATTATATATTCTATATATTGATATGCAGAGCCGCGTGGAGGCACATCGCGCTTCAGGCTGAGACCCGATAAAAGGGTTGTCATGGCCATATAATAATAATAATATATTGATATGATACTATACTATACTCTATTATTGACAGTATTAATAGTCGCTATTTTATTTTGATTCCTTTGATTTTTTAATATGTGGGATGTGGGATAATAATGTAGGATGTGTAAATTTCTTTGATTTCACTTAAAAAATACTGCTTCCTGCTGACGACTGACTTCGTAACTTATGAATGCTGCTGCTGTTAGTGTTCTACATTTTACGTCTGATGATCTACTTTGCAAGGCTGTTGGTATATTCTCGTTCATCTTAGGAACTTAGTTACTATCTCTAGTAACTTTTTTAAAAATGTGAAATGTTTTTTTATTGATGTCAGCCCCAAATCTACCAATTTTGATTTTTTAACTACCAATTTTAGAACATTTTTTAGTTTTATTTAGCATATCCATATATTTTGAATATTTATAAGCTAACGTTTGAGCTAATCCCGATTAATAATAGTTATCAAGTATATCGGTGTATGTACACTGTACATTATAGTTACATATTTTAATCAGTGGTTTGATTATGTAAACAATTTGAGAGTATTTAATTACTGTTTAGCTTGCCTAATTCAAATTGTGATTGATGTGTCGAAATGCCAAAAACTAAAGTTTTCAAACGCGAAATGGAAATGGAAATCCAACCTGATTGCTTTCAGATGTATTAATTGCGATTAATTCTCAAAATTCCTAAGTATGACCACCTTATTGTAATGTCAATATATTAAAAGGGATTTGAATTTGTGTCTGATTTATATTTAGGCTTTGCTTTAGAAAAAAAGTTAAATTTCAATTAATCCAAAAAATGAAGATAAATTTGCATACAGTTTATAATAGAATTAATATGATTTTGATATTGGTACGTACATAACTTTTTTTTCTTTAGATTGCAAAATTTGATTGAATTGTATGTAACAGAGTGAAGGAGGCATCTCCGACCCTATAAACAACAGCCGAGATGATTTAGCCATGTCTGTCTGTCCATATGAAACACTTGAACTGAGAGACTATTTATAAGAGATAGAGCTATAATTTTTTTTCAACAGTATTTTTTATGTTTGCACGCAGATCAAGTTTGTTTAAAATTTCTGCCACGCCCACTTCCGCCCTCGCAAATCAACAAAAATCGAATAACAAGCGTAATTTTACGGCTAGAGTCGAATATTTGTATATACAATAATAACTATACTAATTGCGATCAGATACAAATTGTCGAAGTTATTAAAGAAATACTTTCTATGTTTATGCTTTGACTGACAATCTTGTATATTTTGCACTTTATAGTATATCTTGAATGTACCCCATCAATATACCAAATATACACACAACTGGTTTTGGTATATTTTGAGGATAATACCGCAATATTTTGCTTACTCAAATGGGTAGCGGGTATCTCATAGTCGAGCACACTCGATTGTAGTTTTCTTACTTGTTTCTTTCACGGCAGCACTGCTTCTGTCGACTTATGATATTGATAGTTTACTGCCTATCGATAGCTATAAGTTCTATCGACTAACCTTCACCTTTGTTGCATACACAGGTAAGTAATGCTTTTCTTTTTGTGACCTTTGAAAAACTTTGGAGTTACAATTGTGGCGCAGAGTTTTCAACGAAATGTGGCGCAATCAGTCCTGCTCACACCCAGCAAATGACACTGATACTTGCAACCTATGGAAGGGGAGAGGGGCAGGAACCGACGCGGCCAACGTGCGCTTAATTAGTCCGTTTTGTTTAAAATGATTTTGATGACGACGACGACGACGACGACGACGACGACGACGACGACGACGACGACGATGATGATAATGATGATGATGAAGCTGACCTCTACAGCGAGTCGAGCTCCAATCGCTACCCTTAGCAGAGCACTCGAGTTGCCCTTTCCCTCTTCCCCCATGCCCCATGCCCCATGCCCTCTCGTCACAGTGATGCCATTTTTTGTGTAGCACTTCCTGCAGGTCCTTGTTGGCAACCTGCCTTGTTTGCCAGCAATTCAATTTGCTGCCCATGCACGTTATGTTCTCATCGTTTTTTTCATTCATTTTGTTGTATTTTTTGCAGCCACACCCATTGCTTTCTCAGGCGAGTGTGTTTGCGTATGTTAATCGAAATGTTTGGCGTGGGCCTGGGCGTGGGCGTGCCACAGCCCCCCCCCCCCTTCAGCAACGTGCATATATCCAGGCTGTTTTTTTCCTGCTCCTGCTCCTGCTCCTGCTCCTGCTACCTTGCACATGTAACGCGGCTTTGTTGAACATTAAATGGAGGTTAATACCTGGCAGCACGTTCACAATTGCGATGAGGCGCGAGACGCGGTCAAGTGCAGCAGCAGCAACAGCAGCAAAGGTCTGCTGCCACATCCTGTATGGGTGGGAGGAGGGGGTGTTAAGGATATGCCTGCTGGATTGTTTGTCCGTCTGCATGTTGCACACCCACACACTCACACACACACTCACATGCACGCAGTGGGGCAGCTAATGTTATTGCCACCACATTTGATTGTTTGGACGCAGCTGCCGCGGCTGTTGTTGCTGCCACAGACGTGGAGCATTGATGTCCGCGAGGCAGGACAATCGCGACTCGACTCAATTGTTGTTGCAAATAGCCAAGTGATTTTACGGTTAATTGATTTTAAAGCGATTTCGCTTAAATGTTATCTGCCCTTGTTATTGCTTCCCCCATCGACTGACTCCTCAGCTCTGCTCTGCTGTGTTTTGTTGTGTGTGGCATGTTGCATTCGCCAGTCAGTCAGACAGTCAGTTTGTCGCCGCCCCCATAACATTTAATACGCTCTTTTTTTTTAGTTGGTTACTTTGTGCACACCTTATTTCTGCTGATCCAGCCAATACACATCATAATACTTTTTTGCCTTTTAATTTTTTATATAATACTCAGAATTAGGGGAGATTTCTTTTGTATATAAACTTTAAAACTTTATATTTATGTCGGGTAATTTAAAATAAAACAAAAAACGAGATAAAATTAAATATTATTGGACTTCTTGAAATGGTTTTCTTTTCTGATAAATTTAAACAGCTTCACATATTCATGCTGCTCTTATTTGCGATTTTTCATATTCATTTTCAACAGCTAAAAAACATATAAAATATATATTTTCTCACAATTTTAAAGCTAAATGCTTGAGATAAGATTTCCAAGTTAGAAAATTAAAAATATAATTAAATAAAAATAGAGTAAGTTAAAACTTTATATCTAAACTAATAGTTGCAGTTGTTGAATTAAAAATAAAAGTAAATTCGAGAGGATAATTTGTATCTTTTATGTTAATAAAACATTATTCAACTTTTCGAAACGGTTTCACTTGCTGATAAACATAATCAGCTTAATGTATTCATGATGCTTTTATTACGATTTTTCATAAGGTCTTGAAAATAAAAATGACTTCTTTTAGACAGCTCAACGTATAAGAATACCTTTTGCATATAATAATACTAAGAAATAATAAAAATATGTACATACATATTTTTCACACTTTCAAGCTTAATGTTTGAGAAGAGAGTTGCAATTTGGTTATTTTTAAAATAATTATTGCCAAATATAGTCATCGGTAAGTTTTAGTATTCTTACTGCTTTCCCTTATTTGAGAAGGGTATTTCACAGTTGAGCACACTTTCTTTACATATTGAATTGAAATTTTACTCTTTTTGCTGAAAGGTTTAATAAATAGAGATTTGTTCAATGTGGAGCTGTTTCTTTTACATGTTGCAGCAATTGAATGTGTGATTGCGATAAGTTTTGGTGTAAAGTTTGCCGAAATTGTTTCATATCGACCACAAAAACATTTGAACAAGACCAATTACTGCTGTCCAGGATTGTCCTATTCCCTTCCCCCCTTCCCCCCTTGCCATGTTTCCCCTGCTTGCTGGGATCCCAAAAATTGCACTCGTGTGTTCATTAAAACAATAAAAACAGCACACGCACAATGTGAAGGAGAGCGAGAGAGAGTGTGTGTGAGAGAGAGAGAGAGAGAGAGAGAGAGAGTGAGAGTTGGGTAGGTAAACCGAAGCCTAATTATGATTTTTCCAACTGACAATGGTCAAGTCGTAGTTTTGGTTATATTGGGTTATGGGATTGTTGCTCTTGGGGTTGCTATGTAGTAACTCCATTTCTCTATTTCCATTTCCATCTCTCCATCTCTCCATCGTCCAGTATCCAGTGTCCAGCTCTATCTCTATCTGTGCGTAACGCTGCGTAATTACACAACATTTTTACTTAGACATTTCTCGTTTGGCTATTTGGCCATTGGTTTTACGAGCGTATTGCACTTTTGTGGCCATCCAACATACAACAACATCACAACTAACATTCATGCCCAGTTGCCAAGCCAAGCCAAGCCAAGCAGCAACCCCCGACAATAACGGAAAGAGATGCCGCTAAAACTGAAACTGAAATGAAAACCGAACCCGAACAGATCCTTAGCCTGGCACCTGTGCTTACTCCTGACAATGCCCATATCTGGAAATCTCTCTCTCACTCTCTCGCCTTCGCTTTCGCTTTGCTCTCTGATGGTCGTCTGTCGTCTGTCAGGCATTATTAGCAGCTTGCGTGCAAAAGCATTTATGAAATTCTCATCCCCCACCCCCCTTCCTCGTTGTGGTCCATTCTTGGTCGCCAGTGTCCACTGTCAGTCACTCCCTATATCGCTATCTCACTCTCCTTGACTGCTGCTCGCTCGCTCGTTTAACATTTATGAGGCGACGCAAAATGATACGAAAACGTTTCGTCATAAACTTCAATAATCGTAAATATAGATTTCTCCCTGGCCAAAGGCCTCTGGCATCATCGTTGTTACAGTTCCCCCAGCTCAGCTCTGTTCCTGTTCCTCTGTTCCCCTTCATCCCCTCCCCCTACGTTTGCTACGTTTGCTGTTCCCATTATTCGTCCACGTTGAAATTAATAGTTTTAGGCTTTCGCCTTCGCTTTCGTTTTCGTTTACGTTCTCGGTAACGTTTTCGCCTTCTTCGCTTTCTTTTGCCTCTCGCGTCGCATTTCATTTTCATGTTTTCATGCTGCCTGGTCAGTTATATTGCTACTTACTTCCCCTCCTTGGCATTGCCACCCTTCCACCTTACCTAATGCACATTTATGTCCATGTCTCGGCTCGACCACTGCCAACATTTTTATCGTTTCGTCAATGTCATAAATTCTGATCTAGTAGCTGAAATTGAACTTAATGCGATGCTTCCACAACTCACACACATATAAAGACTTCTCTATAGAATATCGTATATTGCAAGTCTCAGTTTCTTACTTCTTCTTCTTCATCTTTTACTTCTTCCAATGTTCCTCAAAATTGAAGCGTATTCTTTTCCTTAGAGGCTAAGTTCAAAATTTCCCTTCAATCACTAATTGTACGTTGCCTTTTTGAAGATTTCCTTAATTTATAGTACAAATAATATATAATTTATAATAGAATCTAGAATTTAATAAATACTGGAAAAAACAATTAAACTAACAGTGTCAAAATAAAACTTTTAGCTAAAAATATAACTAATTAGAATTTATACTTAACTTCCCTAATAGAATGGTTTATGACATCTTTAAACTTATGTACATATAGTATTTATGAAAATGGTAACCTAAAATGAAATACTTAAGTAAAAAAACTTTAAAATACAAAGCCACTCAATAAAATATTCATTTGTTTGTAATGTAAAGTGTTCTATAAATTAATAAAATAACTATAAATAAATACAAAGTAGTGCGGCTTTAAATTTGAAATAAATCAAATTAATATACCGCAAAAATACTAAAAATATACCAAATGTTATATATATGATATATTGATATAATATTATATTACATTTCAAATTTTTCATACAGTGCAAAAGAGTGCAGATTTTTTTAATACACCAAATTAATATACTACAAATTCTAATATCTGGTATATAAATATACTATTACATTCAAATTATACTACATTTTTTTGCCCGATAAAACTTGTTCATAAATTTCTTCATCGGGTATTAAAACAACAAAAATAAAATATATATCTCATTTAAAATTTCTAAAGTGTTTAATAGTTTACTATATTGATCAATACACTTTAGCAAACATCATTGCAAAAATGATTATTCTAAATTCAATAAATTGTGGGATTAAAAAAGGAAAGTGTCTCCGATGATTGCCAGTAAAAATTGTTTACATTTATTAGCTATAATTCTTATTAGTAATCCTAAATTCAATCAAATTATGATTTCATAAATACATATTTTATTAATCTGAAACATGACAAATTTCACATTTCGTTTAATTTCTTTTTTAGATTTGCTAATCGATGATGTGAAAGCGATAAATTAAAATGAGCTTTGTTCGATGGATGGCGTAGCTGATGGCAGAGAAAATGAATGAACACCCTCGGAGCATTTGGCATATTTGGCATTGGGCTGGTTATTTATGTGGCAATTAGCATGCTGCATGCCCCAATGTGGCACTAGACGAGCAACATTTTAATGACCATTCAAAGCGCATTTCGTTGTTGGCACTTTATTTTTATTTATTTATATACAAGTTAGTCGAATACCGATTTGTTTGCTTTTGCCATTCACATTGCCATTGCAATTGGTATTTGCTATTGTTATGGGGCTGGCCAATGCTTATCAAGATGTTTGGCCGCCGGTTCTAATTGATAGGGCGGGCACGCCCACCGAGCACCAGAGTGCCGCCCACCGAGGCAGCGTTCGATATTCGCGTGCTCATAATTTGCGTTGCGACTGAAACCCAAAAACCAAAGCCCACAGCTCGATAGTTCTCAACTGTTCAACTACTTAGTTGTCGACTAACAAATACCCTGTAAGTTAAGACTGGCAAATACATATGTGGAGTAAGGAAATGTTCAAAGGTTAGTATTTAATATTAGAATGGTATTATCAATACATAGACTGACAAATGTATTGATTGCGGAGTAAGGAAAAGTTGAATATTCGAATCATATTTTACATAGATTAACTTATAGAGTCCTATATCAAAAAAAGAGACTGGCAAATGTCATGCTAAGAAAATGTTGGAAAGTTAGTATTTAATATTAAAATGGTATACTTGATAGAAAAAGTAAAGAAGGAAAAATGCAAAGCTAATATTTAATATTAGAATGATAATCTTAAAATATTAAGCTTAAAAGCTATTTTCCGTAGAAAACGTGTTATTTTCATAATAGCTATTATAGATTTATGAACCAAAATTAAAAGGAATAGAACAGCAAAAATCAGTCACCTAATTAACAAATTATGTTAAGAGCCATTTTTATATTGTCGACAAAATAAAGCTGTCTTCTTATGTTTATATATTTTCCATTAAAGTTCGGTTTCATTTTAAGTAAATAAAAATATGTTTTAGTCGCCTAATTTTGTGTGAGAACAACACTTAAGATAAATTTATAATTGTAGTCAAAAACTGAAGCAGTCTTCTTAACACAGACAACCCTACTCACCGAATTGAAAGTTGCGTGGTATCTCGAAAAAATCTACAAACACATTGTGTGCTAAACTATTAAATCAACTTGCCTATAGACGGGGGGCTGGAGAGGATGGAGATGAACTGGCGCCGAGCGTAACTGGGGTCCAACTCCAACTCGGACTCTGATTCCGATTCCGACTCGGACTCGGACTTGAGAAGGGGTGGGGAGGGAGGGTGGAGAGGTTGGGGGTGGCGATTTGCACACAATTTCTTGGTAGTTGTTGGCGTGTCGATCGCTCATAATTCGCAGCCATGCGACATGCAAGCAAACAAAATCGAAAATTCAGCACGAACATTATCGATAAAATTGCCATTAAGTTGAGTTTGTGAACTTTCGCCCCGAAAACATTCCAGCAGCGGCTTTTCTTATCGATAGTTTGCATCGCGCGTCGCGTCGCGTCGCGCCAAAAACCAAAACCAAAACCAAACGCAACTCGCAACTCGATTTGGATGATGAATGACGAGCGATTAAACGGCCTAGATAGCCACGCTATAACCACCCCGATGGATGGGGCGAGGGGAGTGGGGGATAGAGGAAACCCCTCCCCCCTCTTTGCGATGTGGATATGGGCCAACAAAATAACCAACTAACTAACCCAACTCAGTTGGCTGGCGAATTAAGGGTTAAACTCTGATTTCAAAACATTCCCCTATTCGAAGGGAGCAAGTGCAATTTCCCCTCTTACCTTGCCTCTCCTGATAGCGCATATCTTGATCCGATACACAACAATATTTGCATAAATGCAACAATAATAACATAGCATTAAATACTTCCAGGATTCTCAATGCCTTATGAATCACTTTGAGTCGAGCGGGGAATGAAGAAAACTCTTAAAATTTTGACTACCGAATTGAGATGAAATAGTAATATAGTAAAAGTTGAATTGATAATATTAAAAAGTTTATAAGAAAAATAAGTTATATAAAAAATAAAAATATATTAATGTATTCTATACATACAAATTAAACATTTAAGCTGAGTAGATAACTCTTAAAATGTTTTTTACACAATTGAAATTGAAAATGGTTTCTATAAGTTGAATTGATAATATTAAAATGTTTATAAGAAATAGAAAAGGAAATAAAAGAAGAAAACTAAAAAAAACCAGTCCAATTGGTTTGGTATCTTTACTTAAATTAAAATAATAAAAAATCATATCAATGACATTGTCTTCCTAAATCAAAAATTTCAGAAGAAAGTTAATTTGCAAAAACTTTTTTAAATATGTTTTATATAACATACTGAAAACAAGGAAGAAAGCTGCAGTTGAGTGTGCTTAAATAGTATGTTATTATTTTTAAAATATATCAAATTAATGTACTAAAAAATACTACTGTATTTAAATAATACTGTATTTAAAATTAGTTATTTGAAACTCAAAAATTGTGAGAAATTAATTGAGAAATTAATTCAAACTACAAATTAAAAAGAGTTTTTAGATAAAAAAAAAATAAATAAATATATGTAGATTTCTATCTTTTGTATACAAACATACACATATCAATCAATCAATCTAATAACCAATTCAGAATTTAGGAGGATGAGGCTGAGCGTAGAAAGAAGGAGAAAATTCTTAAAATGGTATCAATGAAATTATCAATGGGAAATATTTCTAAATTAAAATTGAGATAATAATAAAAATCTAGTAAAACATATAACTTACACATAGAAAACAGGGAGAAAGTTCCTAAAATGTTAATTAAGAAATTGAGATAGGAAATATTTCAAATTAACTATTAAAATATAAATGGTACAAAGTTTTCTTATTATTTTGAGACATGTATTAAGATTTCTAGACTAGACTCTTATCATATCGATCATAAATTCAAAGGATATACGGATCTCTGCACTGAAAAAAAGATCAAGTTCTAAAATCAAGAGCTTTCGTCTTAAAAATTGTGTTCTTGAAATAAGACCACTTTAAAAACATATTCTTTAAGCTAAGAAAGAACAAATGCCAAATTTTCAAATACCATATATGATATCAAAAATTCTAGATTTAGGTTACAAAATTCTGCAATCCATAGAAATTCCTATAAAATTGTTATCTTGATTTCAGTGTTGAGCTGTTCGAATCATTCTCAATTGCAGCCTAAGAGAGGATGTCCTGGATGCAAATCCTGGGGGAATCGATAATAAATATTTCATTAGAAAGAGTGATCAACGTACAAATGAATAAGTTAAAGCGTTAATTGCATCATAAAATGGGAAAAGAATTAGCATTAAAAACAATGAAATATAATATAATTTTTTTCTTATCTTATAACAAGATTATTGGTCAAAAACCTTCTCGTTATTAATAAGAACTTGGGTCTTATACTAAATGTTCTTGAAATCAAGATGTGTTTTCTAACATTAGGAGTTTTATGTTCTTGACTCACTTTTGAGACCAAAATTCTTTGTCTTTATTTTTCTGAGAAGTCTTTCCTATTAATTGAATATTGAATTCAAATGATTGACAGATTTCTGCGATCGATTGCTAATGAGTATGGAGTATCTAAGCCATCAATCATTCTTAAATGATGTGGTTATTGAAATTTTTGGTTTTTATAGTTGAATTGAGTGAGTTGTGTGGAAATCGGGTCAATTGCGCATACAGATATTGACTGCTTGTGTCGTGCTTGTATGTGGATAAACTTATTGTGTATTTCCATGACATTTTCCATTGCGAATAACACTATTAAATGGATTTACGTGCGCCACGCAATCTGCATACATAAAGTCCTTGATATGCTTCGTCCGATATACAACTATACAACTCGACTCGCCTTTTGCCCAGCGCCTGAAACTATGCAATGTGGCACACACACACAAAAAAAATATAATACGAGCGGAAAAAATTCATAAAGCATCTAACCACATGCTGGAAAGAGGAAATCAACTCAACTCAAGTGGTTGGGTGGTGCGCCAATAATTCAATTCAATCATGCAAAGTGCCCCCCGTTCAAAGAGTGGAAAGAATGGAGGCGAAGTACTATGACGAAATTTCAAAAGCTGAGCAAATGAAGTCATTTGCATGCATGACAATTGTTATTGCATACATATATACTATATATAATTTTTTTTCATTTTTTTCTTTTTTTTTTGGCGCACGCGCTAATACTAAAATTGACAAAATGCCGTCGAACAGAAGTCTCATAAAAACAGCGAATTTCCCATTTCTGACTGCCCCCCCCCCTCTCCCTCTCCCTCACCATCTTTCTTGTTCCTCTTCCCTAGGCGAACAGACTCACAAATCGAACTACCCTTTTTTATAAGCAGAAAAGTCTGTGGCTGAAATTTATGCCCCGCGGCGGCATAAAAAACTATAAACGTCTATAAAAAAGGGCAATAAAAATGAATTGGCGACAAAAGCCGGATATATGAAAATATGTTAGCCAAATATCCATATATCCAAAATATGAACAAAGCAAAGAAAAAACTCGTAACGAAAGATTTGCATAAATATTTTGTTGATGTTTTTGAGTATGTTTTAAGGAACAATTACTCAACATTACTCAATGAGTTGTGAAATGCAAATGTTCCAAACAAAGTATTTAAAAATAAAGTAGTAAAATAAATCGAATGTTAAATTTATTAACAACATAATTGAATATCAAGAAGATGAAAATTAAAGTTTTTTAAACCTATAAAGTGAAAGGAATCACAAAACTTCAGGAGAGATTTTAATTGAATACGAAATTTAGCACTTTATATTTTTTTTAATTTCAATATGGTTTATGAAACATTAAGCAATATTTATTTCGCTATTTAATAAAACTTATTTAATATATTGACAAAATTGTTTAAAGCATAACTAAACAAATTTAAGCAATATTTCAAATTAATATACCCCAAAAATACTAATTCGATGGCAATATTTGGTATATGTATATATAAATATACCAAAGAATATAACATATACGAGATTCAGTATATTTTTGATATTAATATACCACAATAATACTAATATATAAGAACGAAAATAATTGGTATATTGATATACTGCTGCATTCGAAATATACCAACGAGTCCAAAATAAACTATATTCGGTATATTTTCAGTATATCAACGGTATATTAATTTAGTATTTCGGGTCGCAGAGGCCTCTTTCTCCCTCCAAAATACATTTGCTGTAGACACAAAGCTATTTGCGAAATAATTGGAATATTAAAAATATAAAAAAAAAAATTTTAAGTTAAATGAATATATTGTTCGAAGATAAATGCAATTAAAAATGAGAAATCATTAAATTTTTGGTTTTTGGTAAAAGAATAATTTGAAGTACAGATGGATTAATGCATTTATAATATACATAATAGCTCACTTTTTGCATGCGAATGTTTAATGTAAGCACAGCATTTTGTTCTGGGAAAACAAAAATGATTCCGCATGGTCATTAGCATTAGGGAGAAATCGAACTCGTTTCGGTTCGTTTGGGCTTCAGTTTGAGTTTGAGTGGAGCAGGCCTATGACAGGACTCAACACGCCCAGAGGTGCAGTCGATGTCCGCCTGATGTTGCCTTTGACATTTGATGAATTACGCGTACCAAAAACAACAACAGCAACAACAACAACAACAGCAACAATGGCAACAGCAACAAGGGCAACAATTGTCAACTATCTAATTAGACTGGGGACACTTTTTTATTGCACCAAAGTCGCCCTTTTTTCTATTTTTTCTCTGTATTTTTTTCATTTTTTTTAGGTGTGTCCTGGCGCCTTTTTCACACCATGCGATCCACATGGTGTTAGCTGCTGTTGCTGTTGCTGTGGCTGCTTTTCTTTCTAATTAATTAATTAGCTTGATGACAAAATAAACGCGCTGCGCTCCAAGTCGCTGATGAGCGCTGACGAATCAAAAAAAAAAAAAAAAAAACAACAACAAACAAAAAAGAACACATAAATAAGGAAAAACAAAATAAAAAATTATAATAGAAACGAGAGTAAAAATCAATAGTTCGCTTCCCTTTCCCACGACTCTTGCCATTAGCCGTTTATCATTTGCGGCTCATAACTTTGTGCAATATGCAGAAGCAACAACAACAATAGCTGAGACACCCCCATGACAGCTGTCCCCCCTCCTAGTCCCCATTCCCCATTCCCCATTCCTATCCCTTGCCACAGCAGCATGTGAAAATGCAAAGCTGTCAATGAGTTATGTTTGGCGCTATCATAAAATTTGACAGTGCCGGCAGGGGTTCGGTTTGGTTCGGTTTGGAAGTTTCTCCATATGCAAATATATTTCGGGTTCTGTTCAGTCTTCTTCTTTCCTCCACGTATGCTATACAAAAGCAGCCCCAAGGGGATGCATGACGCGTGGGAGGAAGCCATAGACGAAGACGACGACGACGACGACGACGACGACGAAGACAACAGACGCTGAGCGGGGGTGGCAAGCGGAAGCGGAAGCAAACATTTAACAAAGTCGTGGCAAATACGAAATCGAAAGGATTGACTCCTAGAGTGTGTGTGTGTGTGTGTGTGTTTATCGAGTGAAAGTGCTGGCAGCTGAGCCGCTTAACAGATATAAATCAGTGACGTCAGTTAAGCCTGATGGAAGGCAACAAAAAAAAAAAGAAGAGAATATAATGAAGCTTGGAACACTGATTGCGCAACATACGCAACAAGATACGACATCATTAGCTATATTCCACATACATAAATGTAAATTTCTATATTCATTTTTATGCACACTTTGCGACGGTTTAAAAGCATTGTAAATATCTGTAATGTCAGCTTTGAATTTAATATACAGTATTTCCATTATTTTTGAATTCCAATGTGATGAAGCTTTTCTTGTTTTTCGATATTGAAAAACTGTCTACAAATATTTCCTGAATATAACAAACAGTTAAGCTCATATTTGTTGTACTTAATCGTTGTAAATAAGTAATTTTGAATTTTTCATGAGATACTTTACGAGCAGCTCGATGCCTTAGCATATTCGAGAGTTTATTGAATAACACAAAATACCAAAAATGAGAAAAACTTTAAAATAAGTTAATTACACAATTTGATTAATATATTTACATCAATTTATACTTTAAATTTATCTTTTAACTGAAGAATCTACATAACATAAAAAATACCTTAACATCACTGATAGAAAATGAAAAACAAGTAAGAAAATATACCAACGTATTATACCAAAATGCTGAAAATACACCAATATTATATATAAAATATATACAATGAAGTGGAAAATATACCAGATTGTATGTATATACCAAATTAATATACCACAAATATATTTAAACATATAATATCAAAATCTACATTTGGTATATAATATTAGTATTGTATTACACGTAAAATATACAATTGCCTACAAAATTTACAAGATTGTCAATCAAAGCTGTTTAAAAATATACCAAAACACTGAAAATTTACCATTGGATGGAGTGGAAAATATACCACAATGCCAATATACCACAAATATATTAAATATATATCAAAAGCTACATTTGGTATATTAGTATTGTATTACTTGTAAAATATACCATTGACTGCAAAATATACCAGATTGTCAGCCAAAGCAATTAAGAGTAATAAGGAGGCGAATTTGCCCACACAAAAGTATTTCTTATATTGAGAAATGTGCTAACTTCAAACACAAGATGGGAATCCAAAGCATACAACCAAAACTTCAAAGAAGTGGATTGCAGAGCAACATTTTAAATTGATGCAGTGGTTATGTGCAATGTCCTGACTTAAAGCCAATTGAAAATATAAAACGATGCAGCTTCATCTCGCATGGACAACCTTTGAAAGCGGGTTCAAGACGAACGAAAGTGAATTCGAAAACGATATTATTTAAAAATTGTTAGAGAGTAATTGACATACCTTTTAAATAAGTAATTTCCAATAAAGGTTTTTAGACAAATCATATTTTATTACTTCAGTTATTAAAACTTTGTGAAAAGTGCAAAGTTAAGTTGATGCGGTTTATTTTTCGGTTTCACTTTATAACACTTCGAATCGTTCTTTATCTTAATTTTGCTTTGCCTAGAATACATATTTAATAATATGATAAGAATAAAACAAAATTTGTGTGATTCTGATTTTATGAGTGACGACAGTTAGAATCGTGAATATACACTCAATTTTACTCGCCACTATTTCATCTTTTATTCAACAGGTGATTGCTGCAAGTGTTGCAAGTTAGCAAAGCCACACACAACAATTATAGCAAGGACAACAAAACCGTAAAACAACACACAAAAACACATAAACCCACACACATACACACACACACATACACACATACACACACACACACACACACACACACAGGCTCACATTGCAAATCGCCATTTCGATTGCAGTCGAACAAAGCCCCAACTATATGCAACAATAAAATTCAAATGGTGCAGCATGCAACTAAGAACTACTTTCTGTCTATGTGTGTATGTGTAAGTGTGTGTGTGTGTGCCTGCTGTCCGTTTACATATTTAGCAATTTTCGCACTTATTTTTGAGTATTATCGAAAAAGTTTTCCCATCATCGAAACAAAAACGGCAATTGGCAAAGCAACGCACGTTGTTGCTACGTGTGTCAGTTGAGTTTGAATTTGAATCCATACACACACACACACACACACACACCAACACTCACACACACACACATGTTCACATGTGGACAGCAATTCACACATTTTGTAGAAAGTGTTGTTGCTGCGAGGGCAAATAATAAAGCAAAAACATATCAAAATGTTTATTGGCAAATTTTTGAAAAGTGCTTTGGCAATTTTCACGTGCGCTTTGTAATTGTTATTGTTGTTGTCTGCACATTTGCATTATTGCAGCACGACTGCAATTATATGGTAAGCATGCTTCATTATCACAATAATTTCATGGCGTATCCCATAAAGTCTATACTGTGACACTGGATAATTATTATTATAATTGAATTGAAAATTATTGAATAAGAAAATTGAAGAGAACTCAATTGTGAGTATTACAATTATTATTATTATTATTATTATTATTATTATTATTATTATTATTATTATTATTATTATTATTATTATTATTATTATTATTATTATTATTATTATTATTATTATTATTATTATTATTATTATGGGGTCGGAGCCATTGTTTTTACGGCAAAGCGTCTGATCGGCTTTAACTTGGCAAAGTCCAGCGTGATCCATACTAACGTGTCTCAAGCATCTCACCGCCTCCCCGCGGCGACCCTGGCAAATAAGCAGCTATCACCCGATAGCTTCTTAGCTAAGGTGAGAAGGCGTAAAAATCCAGTATGCGTCTTTTCCCGAATCGGGCGGCAAACTGGTTAGCGTCTGTTCCACATTGGACGGCTATCAAACATGTCTTTCTCCGGATCGGGAGACACAAAAGAAGATTCGCTCGCTGATAACCAAGGCAATCTTTCACCTCAGTACCCAGATTGAACCCCTGGCGAAATGGCTGACGGGCAAATGCTAAGGTTACCTCCGCCCTATTAAAACGTAGCGAGTCTTTAGGTACGTTCAAACCGTGATCATCGTTGATTCGATGGTACAGGTGCAGTTGAGTTTCACTCCTGCTTAACGCCGTCCTGGCTCTGAATACGAGTTCCATAAGAGCTCGTATCAACCCATCGCATGGACCTCACTGCTTGCAAAGGGACCCATGGGGACGAAACAAGGTAACTGTACATACGCGAGGAGATAGCGGCCTAAAGTTTGGACCCATATAGCATGAACATACAAACAACAAAAACCACACAAACAAAAGAGAAAGAGATGGAAGAAAATATCTTCAACAAAAACACGAAAACAGCGAGAACACCACCTAAGCAGGCTGACACCATGGAAGCAAACAAAGCTGACTCCCTGAGCACGAGCATGCCCAAACTACAACAAAACGATGATAGCACACCTAGAAATGTTCTACTCTCGAGGGTAGGTGTCATAGAAACACCAAGGATTCCACACGATGTAGCACCACTCACAGCGCAAAAACAAACACAAATCCAGCGCAACAAACCAGGATCAACTCTTCCCCACGGCAAGAATTCATACAAAAGATGCGACGGGAAGAAGAAAATGCACTGCAAGAGTGCCGGCGGGTTTTGCGGAACATGAAAGCCGCAATGAAGATCCAAAAACATTTCTAGAGATGTTAAGCAAGGAGTCGGCGAACTTGATGAAATCCTCGACCAAGTGGAAACATACCGACGAAACTGGCTAAGTCAGGAGGCTGAAGGTAAACGCATAAGTGACATTAAGAAAAACAATGTGGATGAATCGACTACACCGAAAACCTCTGCCGCTCCGCAGTCAAAACGGCCCCTCCCAAGCCCAGTGGACGTCGACACACCAAACACAAAGAAACCATGCGCCACAAGCACAGGCGCAAACTGGCAGGTTGTGCATTCAAAGACTGATAAAGCACACAAGCAAAAATCCATCGCTCCCAAACAAACAACTGGCGGCGAACAAAATAAACCCTCAGGAGTCAAGCCAAACTCAGAGAAAGGCAGCACTCAAAAAAGACGGCCAAAAAATGAAGCCCTTCTCGTGAAACCAAACGATGGACACACCTATGCAGACATACTTAAAAGCCTTAAGGAAACTGTGGACCCAAACGACGCTGACATTAAAATTCATGCAGTTCGGAAAACAATGTCTGGAGCGCTACTACTAGAAATGAAAAAGGCACTCAAGTGAGCACCGATTTCATTAACAAAATCAAAGGTGCCCTACAAAAAACAGCGGAAGTAAAGGAACTCAAGCCGACGAGCACGCTGGAAATCCGGGATCTAGACGCACTCACTACAGCCAACGAAGTCGAGGAAGCCATACAGAAGATCCTCCCGGACATAGGGGACCGACTAAAAGTAGTGGTGACAAAACCAAATAGTCGGGAACAAGTGAGAGCATTTGTCACACTCCAAACTGAAGCTGCAGAGACGCTTCTCAAAGCAGAAAAATAACTGTTGGCTGGATTCGCGCCAGAATGCGCATGCAAACAATTCCCACGCGCTGCTTTAGATGCTTCGAGTCGGGTCACACCCAAAGAGAGTGCAAAGGCCCAGACAGAAGAAACCTTTGCATCCGGTGCGGCGAAATTGGACACAAGCACAAGGAATGCAAAAATCCCCCAAAATGCTGCGTGTGCGTCACTGCTGGACTGAAACCAGTTGACCACATCCCTGCCTCCAGCAAATGTGCATCGGTAAGAGCCCAAACATGAAGATCCTCCAAGCAAACATGCACCGGAGCAAAACAGCCGACTCGCTTCTCTCTCAGCTCGTGCTAGAGAAGGCGGTTGATGTTGTCATCATCAGTGAGCAGTACAAGACTCCCAACAATGGTACATTCCTAACTGACAACACCGGGACGGCAGCCATCTGGCTGCCAAACATAAACAACTTCACCGTCACAAGAAGTGGTGCCGGACAAGGCTTCGTATGGGCACAAACTAAAATCTGCACAATCATGAGCTGCTACCTGACGCCTAGTGACAGTATAACTGAATTTAAGACGAAGCTAGACGCAATAGAAGACCAAGCACAGCAGCTTGGCGGAGACTTGATCATCGCGGGTGATTTCAACTCTAGAGCCATCGAGTGGGGCATGCCGACAACAAACCCCGGGGCAGACGGGTACTTGACATGGCTGCCAGGCTCGGGCTAGTGGTCGCAAATGAAGGTTCCACACCCACTTTTTGCAGACCAGGATGCGAGGGCACAATCCCAGACATCACTCTGGCGACAGAAAGAGCAGCGAACAGACTACAGGAGTGGGGTGTCTTGGAGGACTACACGGGCAGTGACCACCAGTATATCTGCTTCTCCATAAACCCAAACCATAGACGTCGGCCAGATCATGATAAGAAAACCACCCGAAGGTGGAACGCGAAAAACTGGACACCGAGAAACTCATCGAAGTACTCGACGCAAGGACGGAAACAGCCGTAGACCCTAGAGACGCAAGAAGCATAGTACGCCATACCATGCGCGCCATAGAGCATTCTTGCGCCGCAGCGATGCCCAAAACGACGAGCTTCCTTAAAAGGAAAGCTGCCTACTGGTGGAACGAACAGATCGCGGAGCTCCGAAGAGCCTGCCTACGCGCGAGAAGGAAAATGACTAGAGCCAGATCTCGAAGCAGTGCTACGGCGGAAATCGAGGAGCACAAAGAAGCTAGAAAGCGCCTTAAACTTGCCATTGTCCACAGCAAAAGAGCAAATGGGAAGAGCTGCGAAACGACATAAATACCAACCCGTGGGGTCTCGGCTACAAAATCGTAACGCGCAAGCTAGGAGCGCAAAGGCCGACTCCGGAGCTCAACGAACACGTCATGGCCAATATAGTCAACACGCTCTTCCCACAGCACGAACGACGCACCGACCCAGAGATGCCCGCCCTTGAAGAGCCTCCTTTCTTTACAGAGGATGAACTCAGATCGGCAGCAACATCTTTAAAAAACAACAAGGCACCCGGACCCGATGGGATTCCATCCGAAGCACTAAAAGCCATAACAGACGCACGCCCGAAAATCCTGCTAAACATGTATAATGCTTGCTTGATGGAAGGAATTTTTCCAGAGGTGTGGAAGCGACAGCACCTAATGCTAATAGATAAAGGGAAAGGAGACCCAGCTACCCCAAGTGCATATCGACCGCGGGGAAACTGCTAGAAAGGTTATTAAAACCTCGGCTATCTACAGCCATAGAAATGGCAGGTGGCCTATCAAATAGACAGCATGGCTTTCGACCAGGTAGATCGACAGCTGGAGCACTGCAGTGCGTCATAGAAGCGGTAAGCGATGCACAGAGAGGAAACGCCTACTCCAAAAAATAGTGCTCCTGGCCGCCCTTGACGTTAGAAACGCCTTCAACAGTCTGCGATGGACTGACGTCATCGACGCGCTAGAAAATCGCTTCGGAACACCAGCCTACCTGATGCGCATGGTCCGCAGCTACCTAAGCAACCGAGAGCTGATATACCAGACGCAAAGTGGGACCAGGCGAAAGACCGTCACTTCGGGTGCAGCACAGGGCTCTATCCTCGGCCCGGACCTGTGGAACGCTAGCTATGACAGCATCTTCTCAATTGAAATGCCAGACGACTGCAACCTGGTCGGGTTCGCCGACGACATCGCCGCCATCATCAAGGCACGCGACATGTCGGAAGCGCAGCGGAAGCTAAACCAAGTCATGATGCGAGCAATGGCTTGGTTTGAAACCCATGGTCTAAAGCTCGCCACAGAGAAGACTGAACTAATAATTTTAACAAAACGGCACATCCCTCTCGAAGTGAACATGCACGTGAGCGACGACATAATAAAAACAAAATTATCGCTCAACTACTTAGGCATCCGTATCGACCCAAGAATGACTTTCTGGACCCAAATACACCATACAGTGGAAAAAGCGTCAAGGGCAGTGGCATCACTCAGTAAGCTGATGGCAAACGTTGGTGGCCCAACTGAGGGTAAGCGTAAACTGCTGATGTCAACAGTAAACTCGATACTGCTTTACGGCTCTGAAGCATGGGCAGACACCCTGACCATAACACAAAAATGCAAAACACTGTTGGCCGTTCAGAGGACGGCGGCACTTAGAGTAACGTCCGCATACCGGACAGTGTCGACAGCAGCAGTCTTGGTGATTAGCAGCGAAATCCCCATAGATCTGAAGGCCAGAGAGCGACGGCGCACCTGGCTAAGCCGCCAAAATAACCAAGAATCTGACACCGACCCCAGAGAGGAAACTATGCAACAGTGGCAAGATCGCTGGACAAACGACGAAACCGGTAGGTGGACTGCCAAACAAATACCTGACGTAAAAATATGGAGCAACCGAGATTTCGGTGAAGTAAACTACTATTTGACACAGCTGCTTTCTGGGCACGGATACTTCGGAAAGTACCTGCACCAAAGAGGACTACGCCAACAGCCAAGCTGCGTGTATGGCGATGCCGATATAGATGACGCAGAGCATACTTTTTTCTCATGCACTCAGTGGCAAACAGAAAGAGAGCTACTTGAATCGCAGATCGATGGAATCTGGAGACCTCAAAACGTTGCCAATCTGCTCGTAAGTAACGAGCAAAACTGGAAATTAATAACGAGACACGTCGAGAGAATCCTCCGACGCAAAAAGAGGCGCCTGGACGCAGGCGAAACGATGAGCTAAAAAACACCAGAGCGCCCAGCCTGAAGTTATGCGCATTCAATGCGGTTCCGGGCTGGGAAATTCCGCCCTGAAACAGCGAAAGGGAGTTTTTAGCGGGTCAGCATGCATATGCAATCCCCGCACAGCCATAGTTTGAGACGTCGCTATGGTGGTGTGTAGACATTTTCTTCCCTACCTCAAAAAAAAAAAAAAAAAAATTATTATTATTATTATTATTATTATTATTATTATTATTATTATTATTATTATTATTATTATTATTATTATTATTATTATTATAGTTATAGCACTCCTATTAACTCTTACTCATCTCAAATAATATCAATTACAAATCAATTTTCAACAAGATTTTAATATTATTTTTATCAATGGGCATCTTAAAATTACATATTATATTATATATAATATATATTTTAAGTTCTTACTATTCTTATGTTATTATTTATTGTATTATTAAAACTTGTATTAAAATCCGTTCACAAAGTTTATATTAGCATCAACTTCTATTTTCTCATTTATCATTTTGACTTCGGGTGTATTTTAAACTCTAACAAAAAAAGGAAATAAAATTATAACAAAATGAGTTTGAAAGTCTGAGAATCTTTGTTAATCTTAATACTTTGTGCGCTGACAATTAGCACCTGGGCCAACACTTTATGTCTGTTCTGTTTGTAAGCCGCCCGAGTAATGTTTTGTTTTTTTTTTTTGGCCAACTGTTCATTTTACTGTTGGGCTTTGCATAGAGGGGAATCCAATTGTAAATTGAGATTGCCATTGTCAGTCAGGTCGCTTTAACGCCTTAATTAGCCCTGGAGCCACACCAGTGATCAGTGAAACACCACCAACCACCGCATCAGCATCAGCAACAGCAACAGCATTAGAAAACACCACATTCAGTTTCACCTCCACCTGCAATGGCAAACATATAGAGAATACAACAGCATTCTATTCAAAAAGCAGCTCAAATCAGCCCAGCGAATTACCTATGAACTTTTTTTAAACACATTTTTTATCCATATTATCAAAGGAGAAGCATTCAAGCTGCGCAATATGCGACTAGGCGATGCTCTTTCATTTGGTTTGGACTACAAAATATTAAGCTATAATTAAACTTAAAATGCTTGAGACATATGTAGATTTTTTATAAAAAATTAATACATAAAATAATAATTATTTTGAAAAGCATTTTAATTTAAATCTTTCTTAAATCGATTTTTAGTTAATTGTTGTTATTTAATTTAAGATATTTTTGAAAACATTTTCAATTCAATTTAATTTTTATTTCTTTATCAGTTAAATTAGAAATAATATAAGAATTCTTTTGCAAAGCTCTTCAATTTAATTCTTTCTTAAAAAGATTTCTTGGTTAAGTTAGTAATTTTGAATAATTTTACAATGTCAACAAAATAGAAACTTTTTATTTATTATAGAAATATTTTCGAAAACCTTTTTATTTTATCCAAATTTTTGATAAATTCGAAGTTATAATGAATTTTTTATTAAATAATATTTAATAAAAACAGAATTTATTTAATTTCTGAATATATTTGTTCGAAACACATTTATTAAAAATTCAAATTTCGCCAAAAAAAAAAGTTTAAATTGTTGAACTTGCATCTCATAAATGAATCTAATATTTCTTCAGTTTTTATTTTAAAGAAGCGTATTTAGGTCGAATTGTAATTTTCGTAAAAAAAATATTCCCAAAAATTACCGAAAAAATATTCATTTCGTTTTTCTGATAATTTTTGTGCTTAGCTCTCGTGTCTGTTGTTGCTGTCGTTGTTGTTGGTGTTGTTGTTGTTAATTTATAAAAAACGCTTAAGGCTGGCCAAGGGGCTTGGAGGCGTGGGCAAAGGTGAGGCCAAGTGTCGCTCTCGGGGTGGAGGCAAATGAATCAGGGAAGGAGAAGCTGAAGCTGAAGCGGATGCTGATGTTGATGTTGATGGTGGTGTCGCCGATGGTCGATGGTCGATGTTGTGCTGTGCTGTGCTGTGCTGTGGTGCAGTGCGGTGGTGGTGGCTTTTATGAGTGTGCCCGGCAAAAAACTTCAAACGAGATAAATACAATTTCCATTAGGCTTCGCGGAAAATCCCTCGAACCACATTCATACTTTTCTCATGTTTTTTGTTTTTTTTTTTTTTAATTTTTTTGGTGTTTTTTCTGCTGTTTTTACACAAAAATTTGTTGTTGTTGTTGCTGCTGCTTTTTGGTCCGTATTGATTTTAGGGCTTTTTCACAGTTGTTGGCCAAGAGTCCCCCTCTCTCCTTTCTCCTTCTCCTCCTCCCTTCTGGCTGGCATCTTCCTCGTCTGTTTTACGTTAATTTTTTAATTGTAAATATTGCCTAGGGTCGCATTTTTCATCTGCTGCCTCGCATATACTATATACCCATAAGGTTCATAATTTCTTGCCTACATCGAGTCCACCCCTCCCTCCCCTCTCTCTCTCTCTCCCTATCTCTCTTTCCACTTTGTTTACATAATTTGTACGTTACAACGCGTACACGAAACATTTTTTTGGGCTACTTTCGCTGGCATTTTTTTTAATAGATTTTCTTGCGTTTTTTATTTTTGTGTCTTTTCCTTTTCTGCTCTCGCTGCGGTGGGAAATGTGCACAGTTGCTGTGGACAGGATGGAAGGAGTCTGGGTTCAGCTTGATTAGGTCCACAGTTGTGAGTTCAATTAAATTTTACACTTAGCATTGCATTTGTAGCCCCGCAGCGGATCTTCTCGGTAAGTGGAAAGTGGAAAGTGGGGGAAATGGCTGAGCTAATCATTTCGGAAATAGAAATCTGAAGAAGCATGTTAACAGAGAAAGAGGAGTGAGGAGAGTTTCTGTGCTCTGCTCGATTATTTTTATGTTGATTGCCATTTTTATGACTGTGCTCGCTAATTGCAAACTATTGGCCCCCAAATGCCAAGCACACACACACACACACACACACACACACTCTCCACACACACTCTCTACACACACGCAGCTCCAACATTATTATATAATAAACTAGGGTTATGGCAACGGACGCCTATCTGCAGTTCCGTTAAGTATTAGAACTTATGACAGCCCCAGCAATTTGTGCCAAACGAGCAGAGCAACCAACGAACAAAAAAATATATACTATATAAGAGAGACTGAAAGAGCCGAGAAACGATTGCAAACAAATAAAATGCGATGCGTGAGACTTTCTTTCTGTGAGTGGCAGACACAAAAGACAACACAACACAACACAACACAGCAGAGAGCACAGGAAACGGACTAAACGAGAACTTAACTGGGGAGCATCAATGTTGTAAATCCTTGAATTTATAGATTTCCTCCCTCCACCACCACCACCACCCTCTTCTCTCTCTCTCTCTCTGTCTCTCACTCAAGACAACTTTTCATTCGTTTCCATAACAGGCTCGAGACAACGCGACTCGACTCTGGCATCGATGCCAGCATATTGGAGCAGTTGTCTCGTACATAAACAATAATAAAAATAAAAAAAAAAAACCATAGAGCAGAAGTCATATGAATTGCTCTGAGTGCGTGTGTTTGTTTCCGACAACACCAGCAAAAGCAGCCGGGACATTAAATGTGTTTAGTATTTTCATATGCCAAATGAATTCCCTGCGATTTTCCAGTATTCAGCTGCACTGCGAAAAACTTATTATTAATTGTTATTATTAATATTTATAAAGTCAATTCATAATCAAGGAATTCAATTTTAAATACAAAACAATATATTTTATCAATCCCGTTTCAGTTCACAATTTTTACAGAATGAGGCGTTCTTAAATCTTAAGCGACTATTCAAAATGGCAAAACAAAAACAAAATTTGTAAATCACATTTAAAAATAGCATGCACTAAATATAAATAAATAATAATAATAAATAAAAAAAAAAAAACAAATTTCATCAAATTACCAAAATATTATTCAAATTAATATAATATAACGCAAAAATACTAAAAATATACAAAATGCTGTAATTGGTATATTGATATAATAGTATATTCTAAATATGTCAGACTGACATCCAAAGCAGCTAAAACAATTTCTTAAATAACTTCTACAATTTTCATCAAATTCTAAGGAATTGTTGAAAATTCGTCTCTAGTTACAAAATTACGGATTAAATTATGCGGACATGAATCAAGAACAAAATCACTTAATTTTTCTCTTAGGGTACTTTATGTCATTGTTATTCAAAAACTATTTTAAAGGATTCTACTTATTGTAAGTGTTGCGCCTTGTCATCATTATTGACATTCTTGTCATCTTTGTTTTTCGATGAAAGGCTTCTACATAAACTAATTATATTTGGATTGAATTACACATTTGAAGTTAGCATAAACAATAATAATAATAATCTGTCAGGTTCATAAATTAGTGAATAGATAAAAATTGTGCGAAATAATTTTGTATGTCAAAAAAACCGCTGCAAATGCTTTGGTTGACAATCTGGTATATTTTGTACACTGTGGTATATATTGTTTGTATTATGTTAGTATATATTTTCGTAATTTAGTATATTCGGCTATTTTTACACCAGCTACCCATAGGGTAGAATGGTATTGTAACTTTATATATTTGTAGTATTTTTACGGTGTATTCGGTATATTTTAAAATTAACACCGCACTGTTTTAACCTGCTTATTTGTACACAATGGGTGGGGGGTATCTTAGAGTCGTGCACACTCGTTTGTAGATTTCTTACTTGCTTGATGTATTAACTTGGTATATTTTGAGAATAATACCGCACTGTTTTAATTTTACTTAAATTTAATAGCGGATATTTTAAAGTCCCGGACACTCGACTACAGTTTTCTAGCTTGATTCTCATTGATATAATTATTCATATTTTCAGCAGCAATTTTGCACTTTTTCTTGTATTCATTATATTTGGATGGAAATACTTATTTTTAATGTTTACTTTTGACTGCTTTTTGTTAAATTATTTTATTGTACTTTTTTTTAGTATCCTTCTTAGTTGTCACTCAATTTTTTTAAAAGCTTCATTCATTTATCTTCGACTGGGTTTTTCACTTTTACTTCAATATATTTGTTCAGTCTATCCTCGCGGGTTTCTTCACCAGTTTCTTCCCTAAGCAGTGTCCACGCTCCTCAAGGCAGCTGCCGCACATGTGAAGGTCAAGTTATATAAAGGAAAAGGCGCTTCTCTTGATCAGTGAGGCTAGAGGATGGAGGATGGGTTTGGGGTGGTTCGAAGCATTGTCGTTGTCGCTTTTTGGCTAATGAAAAAGAAATAAAAGTGTCGAGTGCATTATTGCCCACACATGTATGTATGTATGTCTCTCTGTCTGTGTGTGTATGTGTGTGTGTGTGTGATACTCCCTGGTAATTGTTGAAACCATTTTAGTACTAGCGGCAACTGTCTGTCGTCCAGCGCGTGTTACGTGCCATGTCCTTGTCCTCGTCCTGTTTCTGTTTCTGTCTTCGTATAACTTCGTTCTCTCCTCCTCTCCCCCCTACCTCAATGCCCTCGATGTGCCCCGTCCCTGGCGGCTATTATTTTGCACTTACTATAACATGCACATAAATATTTTTGCCTGGTCCAGCGTCTGTGGCTATTTTATTGATACTAACGCACACACACACAGAGACACATACTCGTAAGTTGGGCCATAAAAGGAGCTGAGCCTCTTCCCCAACTCGATTCGCTGTCATTGCCTCCTCTGTGTGTGTGTGTGTGTGTGTGTGTGTGTTGTTTTTATTGTCGCCTCTCCGGCGAATCTCTGTCAAGAAGCAATAATCATCAATTCTGATTTTTTGGCAAGACTTCTTCGTCTTCTTCTTCTTCATCGTCCTCGTCGCCTTTTCGACATCCCCATTGATGCCGCCGCGCGACAATTTGATTTCAAATTGATTATTATTTATGCCATTTCATGTCAGCCATTTGCCATTTGCCACTCCCCTCTTTCCGCCCCTGCTAATTGTGTTCGCCCATCGCGTAGCTTTTAGTTACAATGTTTTCTCTTAAAATCAGATATTGATGCTTCTTCTATGAATTATTATTTACATTTTTATAACGCAAAAAGAGTGTAACATAATTATGAAGAGTTATACTGACGATAATTAGAACCTTTGTAATAAAGTTATTGAACAAAATATGTTATACATCAATTGCAAGTAAAACCTGATTGCAGTAGGCGTTTTTTGCCATACAAAAGTATTTCTTAAATAACTTTGACAGCATTTAGCAGCACCAAATATAAATACTGTAGTTATTATTATTCGTATCAATAAATTAGAGATCAACAGTCGAGTAGATGTTACCTACTAACAATAAAACCATATTTTGAAAATACCCTAAAATATGTCAAATGTGATATTTTGATTATATCGATATTGTACAACATTCACAATATATATGAGATTGTCAGCCAAATTAACTAAGTAAAGCAACCGATTGCATTAGCCGTTTTTTGCCATTCCAAAGTATTTCTTAAATAACTTTGACAGACTCAAGCTGATCACAACCAATTATAAATATTGTAATTATTATTGTATATACTGAAAAACGAGGGAGTAGCTTTAAAATTATACTTTGCTATTCGATTCTTTTCGATTTACAAGGGCAAAAGTGGGCGTGTCAAAATATGAAGCTAACTTGTTCTGCTACACATATTGAATAGCAACTAATCTGTGTGGTATTATTCTCCAAATATACTTAACATTATTTGGTATATTAAGTAATACGAGTACTACATTCAAAATAAACCATAGAGATAGACGGACGGACGGACGGACGGACGGACAGACAGACATGTCTTTATCAATCGATTGTGGTATTGTGGTTATAATATACCAAATAAATATACGAAAAAATCTTTATAATGTACCGAAAGCTATATTTAGTATAACAATATACTATTACATTCAAAATATACCATAAAGTAAAAAATACACCAGATTCTCAAGCAAATCCAACTTTTATCTGATTCAAAACTTGTCATAAGGACTGTAGCTATTACTGTAAATACCAAAAATAGTTTTCAAGTTGTGTTAGTTAATTTTTTGATTTGATAACTTGATTTGATTAAACCTCAGCTTTAAATTACCATGATTATTAATTCATAGTTGATGTCAAAAATGATTGTGTACAAGTATTTCAACAGTTTCTTAAATATAACAATCGAAGTCAATGTTTAAATTAATTAATTTATTACGGAATCCTTTCTTCTAGAAATTTTAATTAAATAAATTAAAAGCATATAAATTTACAAAAGAATAAATTTATTGTTCATATCTCTTTTGTTACTTTTTGTACAAAGATGCATAAATATATTGAGATTGATTGTTAAAGTGTTGACGAGGAACAATTAATATTTAAGCTAATATAAAAAGTCCGCTGTTGGTTTTTCTTGAATTTGATGTATTGCCAACCGAAAAGAGACGCTTTTTATTTCATTTAAAATCCGACGCTGACAAAAAACTGGTTAAGATTGAAGTTCGAGTTAAAGTTGAGCTTGGAATCCAGGTTGTGTCTGAGGCTGAGACTGAGGCTGAAGTTGAGGTTGAGGCATTTACTCGCCCACCTACGCGATGTGACGTTGAGTTAAATTACTTAATTTTAATTTCTCGTAGGCGCTGCTTAATCAGCAACTATTAATGCTGCACTTTACTTATTTACGAGCTCCAAATGACTTCCATTGAGTCGAAGAAGTCCGAGATGGACTGAGGTTGTGTTGTGTTGTGTTGTGTGTCTGAAGCGTGGGCGATTCTCTTGGCTCCTGTGCTGTGATGAGTCAGATTTGTAATTCAAGTTTTAAAATCTTCGCTTTTCTGTTACTCAATTGAAAAACTCTCTCTCTCTTCTTCTTACTCTCTCTCTTTATTTAGATCGCAACTCACAACCTGATTCCAGTTCCAAACATATATCAAGCCATCATCAGCATTCATCAGACTTGTCTGTCTGTCTGTCTGTCCGTCCTTGAGGGGATGCTGTCGTTGCTGTTGTTGTTGCCCACAGTTTGTCACACTTAATTAAAGAAAATTTTAAGCACTTTAGATGTCAATTTGTGCCCACTTTTCGACGCGGCCAATGCGATGACAGTTGCCAGTTTCCAGCAAACTGAACCGAAGGCAAATGGACACCGGCCAACAACAACAACAACAACAAAAAAGAAAACGAGAGTCGAAAAAAATTGACTGAGCAAAAAAAAAAAAAGAAAGAAAGAAACGGTTTAATTAAGTTGAAACCCTTTCGTGCGTACCAAGTCCGCTCTCTCCCCTCTCCCTCGTCGCCAACGTTTTTCCTTCAAGTGGCTCAAGTGGCCAAGCAAAGAGCCGACGGCGAGTCACTTGGGTCGCACCCGTTGCCCCAATTCACCCCCTTTCCCCTTTTCCACCTTCCCTTCATGCATCTTTGCATCTTCCACACAGCTGCGGGCGAACTAGGCGTGGCTTGTGTATTAATTTCCAAGGTGTTTGCCATGCCAAGCTGTTCCACTTCTAATATAACAAAACAGAAAAAAAGCGAAAAAAACAGAAAAAAATCAGCGTAATTAAAAATCAAATGATTTTTCTTGCCCCCCTACCCGCCATCACGTTGTCCCTCAACGACGACAGAAAATATCTTCATTAATTTTGGTCAGCCTTTTGCTGCTGCTGCTGCTGCTGCATCTGCTGGTGGGACTGATTTTTTATTTTTTTGTTCCTTTCTCGGGTGGTTTTTCCCCCATTCACAATTGAATGAATGCAGCACAATTTTTAACTCATTAATTGGTGTGGGCAAACCCTTTTCATTATTTTCGTTCGCCTTTCGCTTGCCGCATTTGGCGGCATCCTGCGCCAAAAATACAACAGAAAAAAAACCGAAAAAATAGCAGAAGGCCGAAAAAATGTCCTGAATAGCAAGAGCCAAGTGATTTATTTGTTTAATCCTTTTCATTTCAAAGCGATTTGTTCAGTCTCTCAGTGTTGCTACTTCAAATGTTGCTGATTAGAAATGAAAAAGACGTCGATGAAAAGCAACAAGATGACTTAAAAAAAAAAATCAACTAAATGAGGAAAAACGAAAGGAAAAGTTTGCCAAAGTATTCTCTTGCCACTTGAGAAGCTTTCATCGAGACAAGCAGCTCAATTAGATTCACAAGTCAAGACTCGAGTGTCATTCATTGCCAAAGTTGGCTTAATTGATGCGTTAACTCTGATCTATGAATTGACGACAGCAGCAATCGATGCTAAAAAGTTAATTTGCCTTATCGCTATGCAAATGTTCTATTTAATGAACGAAAATTAATTGCCTTAGATTTAATATTTAGTATATAGTATTTAATATTTAGTATTTAATATTTGGTATTTAGTGTTTAATATTTAGTGTTTATTTGGTATTTAGTATTTAGTATTTAATTTTTATAATTTAGCATTTAGTATTTAGTGTTTAGTATTTAATATATTTAGCATTTAGTATTCATATATTTAGTATATATATTCATATATTTAGTATTTAGTGTTTAGTATTTAGTATTTTATATTAAGTATTTAATAATTGGTATTTAGTATTTGATATTTAGTATTTATTTACTAAAGCTAACATTTTAGTGAGTTTATTTAGAATACCATTTAATATAACAAGTAAAAGTGAATAAGATAATTCTTACATTACCTAACAAAGCTTATCTGATTTCACATATATAAATCAACTTGTTAATCGAAGCTTCTCTTCACACTTGATCATTTTTGCAGTCAGACGAAGAGCTCAATTAGATGGCAAAGAAAACGACAAGACAAAGAGCTCAATTAGATCTAAGACTAAAGAGTTTCCCGTAAGGAGCTTAATTGATTCGTTAACTTTGATCGTTGATCGCAGATCGCTGTTGACTGTCATCTCACTCTCTCTCTCTCTCTCTCTCTGTCTCTCTCTACCTCTCTTGCTCTGAATCGACAAGGTCTGATCGCTGAGGATCGCTGACCGATCCAATGTCTGGCAACTTGTTTAGCTGATTTTAATCCGCATTCGATACGGTAACAATTTTTACCTCATCACCCCGACTACCAATCAAGGGCCACTCAGGGAGGATGGCGGGAGGCGAGTTGCGGAGCTTTTGACACTCGCATAACTTCCGATTTAATCCCAGCGCGTGAACCGCCGTCGATCCATCCGCTGCTTCTTCTTGAGCCTCTTCGGTCTTCAGTCTTCTCTCTCCTTGCTCTTGGCAATCGACTGAGTTATGCGCTTCTGTGCGTTGTCGTATTTTGTAAGCTTTTACGCGCCGGCTACCACAGATCAGACAGATCTTACTCTTCTTCTTCTTCATCGTTTGGTTGGCGATCTCTCGCTCACTCAGAGACTCGTCGTCAGCGTCGTTGAAGCGATAAAAGATCAATTTAGTTGCGCTACAGTCGCTGATTTAAATCCGATCATTGCACGACGATTTGATGCAAACTGAAACATGCACATGGAATTTGCAATTATCGAACATCAAAGGCGACTGTTTTCCTCTCTTCGCGCTTCTCTTTCCTTCATCACTCTTCTGAATTCTTCTTCAGTCTCAGGAAGCAGGCACAACAGCAAATAATCGCCAGCTGTTGATGCCCCTGTTTTTTTCGCTATGGCTTTGAACGTGTTTGTGATCAGCTTTCAGACAGATTTCTGACTTATTAAAAGACGCGACGGGAACTTAAGTGAGAGCAGAAAGAGTTGTGAGCAGACATGAGTATTCGCCTAGCTCAACAGCTGGCAATTCTTACATTGCTATCAAAATGCTTAAATCATCCGATTGCGCTCTCATTCTTGTCGATTTCAACTAAGCTAGATTTAATTGAATTGTTTTTCATTTTATATGTGAAGTTTCTTGTGTGTTAGTAAAAGAATCTGACAAAGAAGTTATTTTGCTTGAAATAGACAAAAGATGTATCCTTGTGTAAGAAGTTTTATTGGAAATACTTTTGTAGGGGCAAAAGCGTCCCTAGGGATCATAGTTACTTTGCCTGACAATCTGGTATATTTTGCACTCAATATTTTGAATATGGCACTATATCAATATAACAAGTATAATTTTTTGTATATTTTTAGTATTTTCTGGAATATTTTAAAATGAATACCACACTTTTTTACTTTTATTCACTATGGGTATAGAGTGTATATCACAGGCGAGCATACTTGCTTTAATATAATATAATTCATGCATTTATTTCTTATTATTAACATATTATTTTTGTCATTATTAATTGTATCTTGCAATTAATTGTAGGATGTAAAGTGCACTGCCAATTCTACAATTCATAAAATATAAAATATATTTTAATAAATTATTAATTAAAATACGCAAAATACTTACAATTAATAAGTTGTTTATTTTCAATTAATATTTAATTGTATCCTTGTCAACACATGATTTCTATTTATTAAAGTGCAAAACGAAAGCAACTGTTAAAGGCAAATTAATTAATTTTATGGCAAACATATTTATTATACACGATAAATAAGTATATATCATATATTTCAGTAAAACTGAAAAATCAGGTAAAATCAGCTAAAAGTGATGTGTTATTCGCATAATTTAGGTAGAACATTTTTAAGATTGTTCTATTAGGCAGCTTGGAATGAACGCCAAAAGAGGAAGTCTGAATGTATGTTATATGTATGTGTATCATATCAATCTCATTCCTGAATGCATTATTCGAGAAGATTCAAATTATGGTCACACTTTTTATCTTATTTCTCTCACTTGTTTTACTACCAAGGCATAAATATATATTTAAGTAATGGAATAATATTAACTAATTAATAGGTTAGGTGAAACTGGTGGACCCCAAGGGAACACAGAGCATAGACTAATGGAGGTTCGTTGCTATATATGCGTTCGATGGCCATGTCTCAAAAGGCGCATAGTATGAATGCATTTGAAAGAATCCATGGAACGTCATGAAGATTGTTTTGACTCGTTTATTATTTCAGCCGGAGTCGGAAAGGAGATACTCAAATGTTCTTAACTCCAGACTCATTACATTTCTTTCACTATAAGCAAAAAAACAATTTTTTTTAAATAAATGAAAACTACCAAAATATTAGACTTTTTGAATACTCGTACAGAGCACTGATCACTTTTCGTGATGCCGCATGATCAGTCATCAGACAGTGACCAGTAAAAATATCAAGCATTAGCTGAAAGTCATTTCTTGAAAGCTGCATGAGGAACCTGGTTCATATGGTTGTTTTTTTCTAAAATGTGTTTATATCAAATTGGATCACTTCAAGCAATAGTACGACTTGAGAAAGCTGATTGATCTCGATCGATCGATCAATTGACCAGTCGCCACTCTCTGGAGGAGGCAAGTAGCCTGTGGATAATCAGTGTGTTGCACAAAATGCTTAAACGATTTGAAATCAGAGTCGAGACATCGCAGTAATAAAACAGGTTTAGGCAGCCGACGAGGAGTGGCAACAACTGCTGTCTGATGTGGCATGCAGCAAGCAAGGTAAGGTGGCAAGGTGGCAAAGTGGCAGGAACAGAGTTTGGGGTTAAGCGCTGTGCTCGAAAAATCAAATAGCAAAGAACTACAAATTACATGCCAAAATGCACTTCAATACAAAGCACTTGGGTAAACAGAAAGACAGCGCAGCAGACACAAACGACGGCACATGCCTCACACATGCATACATGTGTGTGTGTGTGTGTGTGTGTAGCAAGGACTCGGGCACACCTGTGGCCCTCACACACACATACACACACACAGAGAGAGAGAGAGAGAGACACATTGACGATGTAAACCTTAAGGTATTTGCGATAATTGCACTTTGCTGTTGCTGAAGCAGCGTGGGGCATGAAGCTTGGAGCTTGGCTCGGGGCTTGGAGGCGTGGCAATGCCAGAAGGACCTGCCGAAAAGAGTTGCCCGTTTTGCCGCTTGCCTGTTGTTCCCTGCACCTCTCTCTCTCTCTCTCTCTGACTCTCTTTCAGCTTTGAGTGGCTCTGGAAGCCACGTCGCAGCTTCCTCTTCGTTGTCGTCGTCGTTTGTGCGTTGTGCAAGATAAACAAAAGACAACAACTCTATATATCAGCACACACACACACACTTGTACAGTTGGCAGTCTAGCACACGTCTTTGGCAGGCGTTTCAACTGGACCCCCCCCCCGCCCCCTGCGTCCTAACATATTCTTTGGCAAACTCAAACCACTCGCTGCACTTCTACAACTGTCAGCTGTGTCGAGTACAGTGAACTCCGACTAAATGCGCTGCATAAACAGTGAAAGCTAACTGTGTATTTATCTTAATTAGATTGTCTGTAAGATGTTTAATATTTATTGCGAAATTTCAATGCGATCTGATTCGATTTTCGGTAATCTGTCTGCGAGTTTTCACTGTGCCTTGCCACTTAAGTAATTCAAATCATGCTAATTGCATTTTATTTGTTTTGTTGCGAAGATTTTAAGTTTTTAATTACAAACAAAAGGTTGTCTCCCTCCCCCTACCCCTCCCCGTTCCCCACACTCCCAGCCTCTTCCACCTAATCCCTACTGACAGTTTCACATATTGCCACAATTTGTCATTTCGACAACTTAACATATGAATATTGCGCTACTCATTGAAATGAGAACGGGGAATGTGAATGTAATGCTGCGGATTCAGATGGGTTAAACAGAAGCAAGAGTGAATTCTGAAAAACTGAATGAACTCTATTTTTACCAGTGTATTAATATTGATTATTATTAATTATCTATTTACATTATTAACACGAAAGTGTGCTCGACTGTTAGATACCCACTACTTATAACTAATAAAAGCAAAATAGTGCGATGTTATTCTGAAGATCTACTACTCGATGTACTACTACAGTGAAAAAATACCACTGAATTCAAAATACACCAGAATGACAATTGAAGCATCAAAACAGTGCAGGAGCAAAAGCTATATTTGGTGTATCGTATTACGCTGCGGTATTATTCTAAAAATACACCAAATTATTCTACCAGAATAATAATAATATAATATTCCTATGACTATATTTGGTATATCGATATACTACTACATTCAATATATTCCAGAGAGCATATAAGCAAATCAGTGTGATATTATTTTAAAAATATACCAAATTAATATATCTAAAAATACTAAAATATACCGAAGACTATCGATCACCGAAGACTATTATTACATTCAAATTATATCATTAAGTACAAAATATACCAAATTTATATTTGCAATTTATAATATTTTTCACAGTCTGGCGACATAATTTGAATAATGTGATAAGTTTAGTTATCTCAGTTTTAGTTGATCATATTATATAAGAAGTCAAACAAATGACGCTCATTATTCTAATTTTTGTAAAGCTCTTTTATACTATTTCATCTGGATTTATTTTGATTTCACACTAGCTTACGTTGCCATTATGAGGTAATAATATTCTATTCTAGGTTGCAGTTCTTATTTTATATTATATATTATATATATTTATTTTAATTTTAATCTATTATTAATTAGTATTTCATTGCAATATTTTTTTCTAGTTAACATTTCATTTTATATTACCAGAAATAAACACTTTTCTGCTTGCTAATTGATTAAGTTTTATTTCTTGAACACAAAAACGTAAATTATGCAAGTTATTTTCGATTTCTGTCAGTGTAGGGATATAGAGAGAGAGACACGTTGAGTTCATCACGCTCATCATATTCAATGGATGCTCAATAGACTCCAGCCAGCTAACTGCTGATTCTATTTTCTGTTTTCTGTTGCTGTTGCTGGACGACATCTGTTGCTGTGGTTGTTGCTGTGGCTGCCCAAATATGTGTACCATAGTAATGGCCACTGGATGGGCCCTCAGCTATCGTCCTCATCCTTATCCTCATCGTCATCGTCAAAGTCGTAGTCATTGGTATATCGCGTCATATGGCGCAAGGGGCAAATACACGCGTGTGTTTAAGTCCGATTTGGTGTTTGGAGTCTGAATCAGAGCTGGAGATGGAAATGGAAATGGAGCTAAAGTCGCACTGCGATGCTGAGGCTGCCTTTTGGCTTTCATTAAACGCAAATTTATGCCTTTACTTAAATGTCAAATATTGCAAATGTCAAACGCTGAGCCCAGGGCCGAGATGGGTCCCGGCAGACGGCAGACAATGCTGCCACCTCTCTCCGCTCTCTCTCTCACCTCTCCGCTCTGAGCTCGCTCCGTTCAGGTTCAGGATACTCTCGCATCGAGCTAGCATATGGTGCATGTGGTGGCCGCCATCAGGTCCTTCTATGCAATAGCAAACGCTGAAAGCTGAGTCGGTTTTTATGCGTTGTTCGTTTTGTAATTAAACGACGCACTTGCTTGGATTTCCTTGTTGTCCAGGCTAAACACATGAGCGGCCAACTCACTCACTGCCAATTGTCCCAATACACTGTCCGCAAGAAGTATGCTTATTTATATGCATATTTTTAAAATGTACCAACGTATCTTTACGATTAACCGAATCATTTTGAACATTTATTTAGCTGATTTGGTTAACAATCTGGTAGATTTTGAATCGGGCTCAAATAGTAGTAATAGTGTGTAATAGCAAATGTTTGAAATTTATAGTATATCGATATACCAAATATATCAATCGGTATATAATTTAGTATTTTTGGTATATTAATGTGGTAAAATTGTAGAATAATACTGCACTGTTTCGTTGCGTTGACTAACAATCTGGTATATTTTACACTATATCGTATATTTTAAAAGTATTAGTATATCGAAATAGCAAAGACAAATTTACTATTTTCTTAATTAGGTTTATTTTTATAACATCACAGTTTTTGGATTTCTATTTATTTTTAATGTAAAATTTATTCATACTTAAAGTATAGTTTTCGTTATATTTTAGTATTTTTTGGTATATTCATTTTGAATATTTTTAGAAATAGTATCACACTGTTTCGCTACTATAAATGCAGTCGAAGAGCGATATACCAAATATTATGTTATTAAATTGTAGTATATATTGATATACCACATATAGTCATGTTTTGTTTTTATTTTCTTTTCTGTATTTTTATTTTTAATAATTTTTGTTATACATTATCTCAAAAATGAAATTAAACACTATAAATTATTAAATTGTGTGATTTATTTATGTTATGTATTAATGTTGCACATTAATTAAAAACTAAAGGTGATTAATAGTATAAATTTAGAATTTTTAACGACCGCGAATATACATACTTTCTTTAAGTATATATTAAGTAAATGTTTAATTAAATATCCAGTATTTTTTTAACATGCTTTGAAGTTGTATTAGAGCAACTGACTTTATGTTTTATGGAAGTAAAAATTGAATTGTGAAATTTGTGAAACCAAAGGCAACCGTTAAGTGAGCAGTTTGTAGTTTGTAGTTTGTAGTTTGTATCCCTGGCAATAATAATGCCCCAAGCTCAATTGAAATCATTCAGGCTATGAATATATTTAGTTTGCTGGTGCCCCAAGACCAAGAGCTGGACATTTTGTCAATGCATTGACCCAACATGTATCCTGTGGTCAAAGTTGGCGTTTGACATTTATGCCGGATGTCAAGCGGACCGGCCGGCGTCTGCTGCTGTCTGAAGAAGTTGTCATTGTTGGAGCCGAGAGAGAAAGGGAAACGGAGAGTGAGAGGGAGAGGGAGAGCGCGACCATTGTCATAAGCAGAAGCATCCATTTGTGCTTGTTATTGTCACTTTGTTTTGTTGTATGCCTTCCTCTCATTTTTCTCTCATTTTGCTGCAAAACTTTGCTTTCGAAACTATCGATACTCGACGCTCGAGGGTTTGAGACTCTGACTCGGACTCGGGTTCAACCTTTTTTGGTCATTTCAGTTTGACTGAAACTATTCATTTGCGTTCAAGTCCGAGTTCGAGTCTCAGTCCCATTCCCATTCCCATTCAGCAAATGCACCCCGGAGGGTATTTTCATTTTGTTATTTGTGTATTTGACATTTTGCTTAAGTGTTGCTGACTTTTGGTCAGTTTTTCACTCCCCAATCTTCACTCCCCCGTCCCCCGCCCCCGTCCTCCAATCTCTGCTCTCTCTCTCTCTTTTCTAACTGACCCAAGGCCATTGTTGTTGAGCTCTGTGTGTTTTGTTTATTTGTTTGCCCAACGCTTCTTCGCTTTTTTCCATGTTTTTGGGGGTTTGGGGCTCTTAATTAAAGTTTGCTTAAGTCTTTTTGTTGCTCGGCCTTCTGTTTGCGTATAATGAACCATTTGTTTGCTGATGAGCTGCCTCTCATGTATTTTGAAAAGAGGTTAAGGCTTCGATTGCTCAATATCAAAGTTGATATGGTTAGCACTAAATTGTATTGTGAGTCAAACTAAATGAGATGGATAACAAGTGAAACTGTCTTGAATTTCAAGAGTGAAATAAGAATATAATCTTGAATTTCACGAATGAAATAAGTACATAATCTTCAAGTTCAATGAAGAACATGTCAGGAACATGTCGAAATCTTGTTTGTTTTTCAATCTAAAGTCCTTTTTTTCTGATCTCAAAATCAAGATTTCCAATCTTGTTTTCAATCAAGATTTTGTTCACTTTGTGTCGATTAAAATAACTAGTAACAGATTAACCGATTAATTGTAATAATCTTATGATTAACAAATATCCGAAAGGAAGCTTAAGAAATGAACTTTTAAACGTTTTATTTTTGAGATATAAGGTTGTCAATAAAGTCTATTATTGAATTTTCAATTGCTCCATTTTGTTCGATGACGAGTTCCCAATATAATAATATAGAATAATATTATATAATAAGACAAACTTTCCACACATCTAACCAACTTTGCATTCACACATTATTGTAATTTATTCGATATTAATTGTGAGAAATGAGTCAACTGCCTGTCAAAGAAACTTTTCCAGCTGATTGTTTTCCATGCATTTTGCTTAGAGTTTCTTTTCCTGATTTTTTTTTCGTTGTTGCTTTCACCATTTCTCCACGTTTTTTAAGGCCTCAAAAGAGCAGCACGTAGTGAATCACTTAACTTGATTCCGTGTGCGGTTTGGGAGGAAGCAGAAAGAGAAGGAGAACGACGGAGAAGGAGAAGGAGAAGGAGAAGGAGCAAGCAGCTCGTTCGATGATGGGCGATGACCAAGGATGCGAAGCGATTATAAGGGAAGGAGAGACGACGAGAGACATTGAGAAGACACTGAGCACTGAGGGACAATGGGAACGTTGAGTGAAAATAATTTGCAGTTATTCGAAGCAAACACGCAAATGCCCTCGAATCAATTGTCCAATTGGGTCGACGGGTCGATTGTTCAGATTGTAAGCCAAGCAAAAAAAAAAACAACGGCAAACAAAAAATGAGTTCAAATTGAAATGAAAGGCGCAGCGTGCAAGGCATCGCAAATGAGTGTCGGGAATTCCCCCCTCTCTGTATGTGTGTGTGTGTGGGTGCGTGCCACCGTCGTGCGGTTGTAACGTTTCACTTTCACTTTCACTTCAGCTGCAACTTGCGCCCTTTCCCCAGCCCCTAGACTCGCAATTATGGCTGTTGTGGGGCGGCTTTTAGAGGTTGCGGGAGGGTTGGAGGGTTGCACATTGTTTGGCCGTTGTGTTGGTCAACTTGTGGCACGTGTCCTAATTTTGATTTCTTTTCCTTTTTCGTTGTTGTTGTTGTTGCTCTGCTTTCTTTGCTGCTCTTTTTTCTTTTGCCATCTCCAAGCCACAGCGAACATAAATAATTTGTTGCATACTTTCAGGCGGCACATGAATTCAGTGCGTTTTTTAGCCTCGTTCTCTTTGCTCGTTCTCGATGTCATTTGTAAATGGCATGTTATCAATTTTCAAGATGATTGAATCAAGTGATTTGTGTGCGTGTCAAACAGTCGCTGCCAATGGACAAAGGGCAGAGGGCAGAAGGCAGAGGGCAACTTCCCTTCCTCGAAGTCCATTTACTTAGCATCTGGTATGTGACTCCGCTTCAGTTTCAGTTTCAGTTTCGGCTTCAGCTTCTTTAGCTTCTCGTGTGTCCACGTGTCCAGCTAAATGTCCGGGGCACCTTTTGAAGTTGAAGCTGCAATCGCAGCGCAGTTTTTGTGTTAGCTTTTGGGCTTCCCTCTGATTATTAATATGAAAGCGAGTCGCTAGCATCTGTTTGCTCGACCGTCTTGGGATGCTTGCTGCTGCTGCTTATTAAGAGATTATCAATTTCTTTGATGCGCTAATACATCACACAAACAACGAGTGTGTCTAGCCCTAAGACTCTGTGTATCCAAGATGATATCTCGTGGTTACAACCGACAGAGAGAGAGAGAGAGATAGAGAGAAGAGTATTAGCTGGCAGCTGAGCACAAACAGCTTAAAGAAACCTTTTTACATATATTAAAGCCTGCCTTCAATACTTATCGATAGACATTCAATGTTTTATTGTTATCTTAATGATTTATTGAGTGAAAGACTTGTACAACTTAATAAGTAACTTAAGGAATAGTAAATGCAAATTAAAACAAACGTCATTACCAAATTTCAGGATTACATAGTATAAGTATAAATAGTAAAGTATAGTATTATCATATATATTGAATTATAAATACATTTATTGTTATGTATTATATTAACCATAAAGTCTCACTGACGTCTAATCCTTTTGACAAAACATAGCCTAGTTTAAGAGACCACATAGGTCTAGCTGGAAGTAGGCAACGGCGTCTTTAAAACCTGCCACTATATCAGCTTGTGTCTCATTCAATTTACCCTTCTACAGTTTTTGACCGTTGCCTTAAGATGTGGCCCAAAAGTAATAGGCTTGTCCAGCCAAGCTACTTCGCTTGCGACGTCTGTTCCAAAAAAATTCCGTCAAACTGTATTTCAAAGTTATTTATTAGCAACCTATTTAGTGTAATTTTAAGGGATTAGCAATGTTTCACTGATATGCATACAGCTACTAATATAGACGAGCATTTATATATACATATATTTTTAGCAAAGCCGTAAACCCATTGTGTCGCACGCTACACTTTTTCCGCTGGCATTAACATAAGACAAAAATCTTTTTATTTAAACTAAACATTATTTATTATATTCATAAATGTGCTTCACAATTATTTCAACGTGATTTACTTTAGATTTGTATATGAGCCCAAGCAGAGGCAAAAAATTGTGAAGAATACAATAGGGATTTGAAGGTGTGCGCAGAGCACGAATTTAAGTAAAATATTGAAAAATAAAAATAAAATTGGGTTTGAAACAAATTTGTGCATTTCTAATGATCGAAATTTTTTTTTTTGCTTTAAATTCTTAAAATGAGATATGGCATTTTTAATGATTCATATAAAGAAAAATTACAAAATGTGAAATTTAAAAATTTGTCGCTGGTGGACTGTTTCTGGGATTTGCCCATATGTATACGCATACGCATTTTGCTCATACAAAATAATTTTTAATAAAATCCACAATTTTTATTTATAATAGTTGTAAATACGATTAAAAAAAAAAAAAATTTTTTGTACCCCGAGCGGACTCGAACTCGAGTCCCCCGACTACCGCAACAGTAATGTGCTTGCACTCTACCAATAGAGCTATCGCAGTGCCTCTCGCATACAGATACAAATATAGAGGCGAGCATGTATATACGTATACGCATACATACAAAACATACATAGAAGGCGTTTTTGCCCATACAAAACTATTTCTTTAATAACTTCGACAATTTTTATCTGATCGCAGCCAAATTTTCAGCAATCATAAATACTATAGTTATTATTGTATACACAAAAATTGATCTGCGTGCAAGCATAACAAATGCTGTCGAAAAAAATTATAGCTCTATCTCTCGTAGTCTCTGAGATCTAGGTGTTCATACGGACAGACGGACATGGCTAGATCGTCTCGGCTGTTGACGCTGATCAAGAATATATATACTTTATAGGGTCGGAGATGCCTTCTTCTCCCTGCTACATACATATCCTGTCGGCACAAAGTTATAATACCCTTCTACCCTATGGATAGCGGGTATAAAGAGCAAAAATATATATACAAATAACAAATTCGTGCAGATATACAGTAATTAATATTAAAAAAAACTAACATTAAAACTAACAAAATAAATAAAAAAACAATCAAATCTGCAATGAAATGAATATAAGGAAGAAACCTATAAATATGGATTGCTTATTTGCTTATGTAATTGGCATTATTTATTAATTATATAATATATTAACAATCACCATTATATTATATTAAGGAATAATGCTAATTATATACACTTCCAATCATTTTATTCTAAATTGAAAAATAGTTTAATTATACTGGCGACCCAGAAGGTAGAAGGAAATTAGAACTTTGTGCGTCCAGGCAGAAGGAGGCATCTCTGTTCCTATAAAGTATATACATATATTCTTGATCAAAGTCAACAACCGAGGCGATATAGCTATGTCTATCTGTCTGTCTGTCCGTCCGTTCGTATGAACACCCAAATCTCAGAGACTATAAAAGATAATTATCCGATAGCTCTTGCACGCAGATCAAATTTGTTTTAAATGTTTGCCACGCCTCCTCCTTTGCAAATGGACAAGAATTGAACAACAAGCGTAATTTTGAGGCAAGAGTTGGGAATTTTGGAACATACAATAATAACGCATAGAATAATTCCTGTAAATTTGGTTGCCATCAGATTAAAATAGTAGTTATTAAAGAAATACTTTTGTATGAGAATATTATATATTGTATACTCTATGGTATATTTTGAATATAGCAACTTATGTTTGATTTAGATTTGTTATATTTTGAATGCGGTAATATATCAATATACCAAATACACCATTTATATCATATGTTAAGTATATTGTGGTATATTAAGTTGGTATATTCTAAAATTAATACCACATCTTAACGTCGAGCACACTCGACAGTTGCTTTCTTACTTGATTGTCTTCTCTTTGCCATAGAAAATTATGAAATTGTTATTATTAATGTGTTAATGTTAAATTTTGTACAATTGATAAAAGTTTACATATTAGAAAGAGTTAATAAATTGATTTCTAAATTAAAATTTTGAAATACTGAACAACGATCATTACAAATAATACTTGTTATATACTATTCACTTCAAATGCAAGTAGATGCGATTGCAGTAAGAGATTTTGGGGGGAGGTAGAAGAGGGAAGGCAGTTCTTTATAGGCAAGTGGCAGTTGCATATACAATATACAATAAATTGGGGCGTGGGAATGGAGTTGGAGTTGATGTTGGTGTTGGCGTTTGCTGCCACGCGAAATGAGAAAACTTTTCGACCACAACATCGACGCAAGAAACACAACGAAACACACACACACACAGAGAGAGTTGAAAGGAGAGGGATGGGGAAGGGGAGGAAAGGGGAGAAAGGCAATGAAAGGGAAGTGTAGAGTCGAGTTCGCGGTGCTTAAAACTACAATGCAAAAGCAAATAGAACGCGGCATGTGCCTTGGCCTGACTGTTGCCTGTTGCCCCGTGTGTCGCTTGCCGCATGCCGCATGCCGCATGCCCCGCAAACAATAGTGCCTGGCATTGTCTGGCCGCAAAAGATTGCTGCTAGAAATTTATAGTTTCAATAATGTGAAGCAGAGTTCGCTACATGTTGCAGCTATTTGTCTGCCACACACACACACACACACACACACAGAGAGAGATTCACATATAAATATTTATATATATGTATGTATTAAGTTTCGTGCTCATGTGTATTTTCAATTTACGCGTCCATAACTTCAAGTTTTGCAAGTTTTGCATGCCCCTTCCCCTTCCCCTTCCCCCACCCACTCTGCACCTGCCTCACTCGTTGCTCGTTGCTCGCTGCTCGCTGTTCTTCAGTATCGAACACTTGAGCAACAGACTCCCAGTTGGAGACTCGCCGTTGTCTGAGAATCCTTTTTGGGCTCAAGCAGTTGCCGTTTCCGCAATTACAAAACTTGCACAAAAATAACAAAACACTCGCGTTCCGCGTTGCGTGTTGCGTGTTTGCGCGTTGAGAGCGCGCCACATGTGCAGCAATTCGCTCCACTCGAGTTGTTGTTTTTCTCTGCGATGATGCCTCCGTCTTTCGTCCTTCGTCCTTCGTGTGTGTGCGGGGCAAAACACTTTGCCGCGCATTTTTGCAGCGCACATTTTAATTTCTTAATGCAAAAAGGGCACAAAGTAGGCTGCAGCAACACCCACAGCCACATCTTTGAGCTTCTTTTACTCCTTCTTCTTCTGCTTATTCCGATTGCCACAGAGAGTCAAACAAACAGACCCTTGCAACATCAGCAACAGCAGTGGCAACGAGGCCGAGAAGCTTGGCCTACAATCGCTGCCAAGCAGCAAAGCTATCAAAACTTCTCAAGCACAATTGGTTAATCCGAAATTTTGAACCAACTATAGACGAATATTTTCAAATATTAAACTAACTTAAATGAAATTAAATTTTTTAAGAGATCTTTATTTATTCCTTTATTCATATATTATCTGTTAAAAGTTCTCTTCTCTCGAAATATCGCTAAGTCCCAATCCTTTGGTATTAGTTTACGAAATTTCTCAAGCACTGATCAGATATTAAATTAATCTGGTATTTTGAACCAACTATAAACGAACATTTTGAAATATTAAACCAACTGAAATGAAATTGATTTTTTAGAGATTTTTATTTATACTTTTATTCATTCATTATCTGTTAAAAGTTCTCTTCTCTCAAAATATCGCTAAGTCCCAATCCTTTGGTATTAGTTTCTGATATTTATCTTAACCAACAATAAACGAATATTTTCAAATATTTAACCAACTTAAATGAAATTCATTTTTTAATCAGATATTTTGATCAAACTACAAACGAACATTTTAAAATATTAAACCAACTTAAATGAAATTGACTTTTTAGAGAACTTTAAAACAAAATCCTTATTTATTCTTTTATTCATTCATTATCTGTTCAACCCTCTAATCCTTTGATATTTCAGGAATCACGCCTTTCCATGTAAAGAGATATTCACATATAAAGAGATGTACTATATAAAGTTTGATGCTTTGATTCGATATCTTATTTCAGTTTTTTTCTCATTTTCCTAGCACTGCATTTGGTTTTTTATATTTACATATATTATATTATTAATTTTATAATCTAGAACTTAGAACAAACAAAATGTTTAATAGGGAAATAGTGTTTTGTTAAAGTTTTTATAAAGACACTTACATAAAAATTTAGATCGAGAATCGAATCGATTTTCCGATAATGATTTTTATAACATAAAGTTAAGGAATAATTCACGATGATAATATTGTTCTCCATTTAAGATTTTAAGCATTGATTAAATATTTTCGAGATTGTAAAATAATTATTGAGGCAACAGCAATAATAAAATTAAAAAATTGGCTACATTTTTTGAAACTCTTAACATATTTGCGAAGAATATTGCATTACGTAAAGTCTATTTGTTCATTAATTGTTATTAGCTGTGCAAACCAATTTCATTTGAATTTGCTTTTAATCCTCTTGTTTATAGTTTGTTATTGTGTTTAATTACAAATAATTATAGAAAAGACAATTTTCTTAGCTTGTTATTTTTTTCCAATTATACTATATAAAAGACTGATGCAGTCGCATTGGTTGGTATATTTTGTACTTTGTGGTATATTTTGAATGTATTAGTATATCGATATGCATTGCTTTCGGTATGTTTTATTATACCCGCTACCCATAGGGTAGAAGGGTATTATATTATGATATATACAATAAAGGTATTATATTATGATATATACAATAATAACTATAGTAGTTATTATTCCTGAAAATTTGGTTGCGATCAGATAAAAATTGTGGAAGTTATTAAAGATATATTTTTATATGTCAAAAACGACTACTTACTAGGGGTCTTAGTTGCTTTGGCTGACAATCTGGTACATTGTGCCGACTATGGTATATTTTGAATGCGGTACTATATCGGTATACCAAATATACCACTTAGTATAGTTTTGGCATTTTCGTAGTATTTTGGTATATTTTGAAAATAATACCACAATATTTTGCTTTCATTCAAAATGGGTAGCGGGTATCTCACAGTCGAGTACACTCTACTGTAGCTTTCTTACTTGTTTGGTATATTTTGAGAATGTGGTTTTATTGAAAATGTTTAGCGGCTATCTCACAGTCGAGCACACTTTTTGACACTATTTTAGTCCATTGTAAGTATATTAATTCAGTATATTTTTATATTTTTATATCCGCTACCCATAGGGTAGAAGGGTATTATATGTTAACTTTGTGCCGGCAGGAAATGTATGTAACAGGTAGAAGGAGGCATCTCCGACCCTATAAAGTATATATATTCTTGATCAGCGTCAACAGCCGAGACGATCTAGCCATGTCCGTCTGTCCGTATGAACACCTAGATCTCAGAGACTACGAGAGATAGAGCTATAATTTTTTTTCGACAGCATTTGTTATGTTTGCACGCAGATCAAGTTTGTTTCAAATTTTTGCCACGCCCACTTCCGCCCCCGCAACCAAATAAATAATAAGCGTAATTGTAAAGCTAGAATTGCGAATTTGGTATATACAATAATAACTATAGTATTTATGATTGCTGAAAATTTGGTTGCGATCAGATAAAAATTGTTTAAGTTATTAAAGAAATAGTTTTGTATGGGCAAAAACGCTTTCTATGTATGTTTTGTATGTATGCGTATACGTATATACATGCTCGCCTTTATATTTGTATCTGTATGCGAGAGGCACTGCGATAGCTCTATTGGTAGAGTGCAAGCACATTACTGTTGCGGTAGTCGGGGGACTCGGGTTCGAGTCCGCCCGGGGAACAAAAACTTTTTTTTTTTTTTTAATCGTATTTACAACAATTATAAATAAAAATTGTGGATTTTATTAAAGAAATATTTTGTATGACCAAAACCGCCTGCTGTGTATGTATTGTATGTATGCGTGTACGTATATACTTGTACATGCTCGTCTATATTAGCATCTGTATGCATAGGGGTTTTTAAGCAATGCGATAGCTCAGGTGCAAGCCGCGCATGTTGTGGTGCCCGGGTTCGAACCCGCTCGAAGTACAAACTCTTTTTTTTTTTTAACCACCCGGTCGAAAATACATGCATATTTATTTTTAATATTTTGAGATTATTACCGTAATATTTTGCTTTTATTCAAAATGGGTAGCGGGTATTTCACAGTCGAGCACACTCGACTGTAGCGTTCTTACTTGTTTTTATACGAATTTGGTTTATATCTAATTCCTCGATTTTTATTTGAACATATTAGATGTGGTATATCGACGAGTCCTCCGAATATTGCAGTAATTTGTGGTCTGTTAATTTAGTATATTTTGAGAATGTGGTTTTATTGAAAATCAGTAAGGGATATATTTCACATTCATCTGAATTTTTCTTACTCGCTTTAGTCTTACAATAGTTCCCATTAGAGTTGTGCTAGCTATGTAGCAAAATAAAACGACGAGCCAAAATTAATGCATAGTTATTGAAAGGTATTTGACAATGCAAATGAATTGAGATATGAATAGTCATTGCTTAAGAGCTCTAACACAACAAGACAATAAATGACGACATCATAAATTGCGCACTTAAAATACAAGCACAAAGTTGCCCAAAAAAAAAGAAGAAGAAGACAACGGCATTTGTCGGTGTCTTGTTGGAGCATTTCACAATTTGCATATCAATTGTCGAGTGGAAAGCAGAAATAGATTAAAAATTCGACACTAATAGGGAAAATTAAGTTAAGCGTTGGAACGCGCGTCGCCATCGCCATCTCCATCGTCAAGTTATCATCAGAGAGATGGTCGGCAATCTTTCGCCACGGCCACCGCCACCGCCACCGCGATTCCCCGTTTCCGTATCCGCCCTGATTCGGTGATTTGCATGCTTCATTAGCGGCGCCCAAAAGTGGACGGCTCAGAATTAAAAATAATGTTAATTGCAAAGACTCTGCGAGCAAAGCGTTCATCCATAATCAATTTCAGCCGCTGGCCACGCACACGCCCACTTTCCCCTCCCCAATCTCTTTGAAAAAAAGAATACAAAATAAAAAAAGAAAAATAAGAGAAAAAAATTGAATAAAAAATATGACATAAAATTTTTCATTTCCTTGGGAAAAGTGCGTTAAAATCGAGTCCGTGAGTTCGTGAGTCCGTCTGCAATTCCCAATGGACAATTCCCCGACAACGCGCATCGCGCATCGCGTCGAACTTTGGCAATGAAGTAGAAAATGAAGTGACGCCCCGACATGCCACGCCTATAGCTAAGCGCTCCCCCGCAACGCACCGCCCCACCCCGCCCCGCTCGACTGAATGTATTCATCAATGCAACACATTTGCATATTTCGAGCGTAAAAATTAATCACTAATTTTAATACGAAGCGCTGCCGCTTCGAGAGAAGGAGATAAGAGAAGGGGAGAGAGAGGGGAGAAGGGGAGACGGTGTCCCAAGTCGAGGGCTCCTTAAACTTGTTAAGTGGGCAACACTAATGTAGCAATTTCAAAATTGATGTTGTTCTTGTTGTGGCCCAACGAAAAAAAAGGAAGAAAAACGCAGAAAGAGAGAAAGAGCGAGAGCAAGAGAGAGTGAGAGAGATGTTGCTACCCCTCGCCATGCTCTCAAAATATAAGGTAAACAAATTGCGCGATGAGGCGATGTCATTTATAAGGCCGAAGATGGAGAACTGAAGAACTGAAGAGCTGAAGCTGAAGCTGAGCCAACGACGAGGCCAGCCAAAGATATTTCCTGTTTCCTTTTGCACTCTGCTACGGGCATCGGATAATAGAGCGGGAGAACGAGAGGGAGGCAGATGAAGCAAAAAAAAAAAAAAAAAATAAGAAATATAATAATAAAAAATAAATAAATGGAAAATGAGAAAAAACAGCGTCGCGGCTACATAAAAATGGCCACTAGTGATACAACACGACAGAGTTCAACTGACAGCGAAACAGAAAGAGAGAGGGAGAGAGATGGAGAGAGAGGTGGAACAAGATTGAAAAGAAAATGGGAAAAACGCAGAAATTGTCTATCGAAATACTCGGCATATTTTACCTGCAGCGTTTTGATAGCGTCTGAGAGCTGCTCCATTAAAACTAATGGGAAATTTGCTATAATTTGATTTCGACATCTGGCCACCGGGGTTTTCATGGTCGTTTGTGATGGAGGGGGAAGGGGGTTTAAGGGGAAGACCGATATTAAAATTTTTGCATTACAAAGCTTAATCAGTGCATAGTAAGTGCATTGCTTTCACTTATTAATTTTATTTAATTTTAAATTGAATCGCAAAATACTAAAGATTTGAAAAATGCATAAATCAGTTGTTGCTTACACATGATGCTAATTATACGTATGTATGAACATACGTACTTTCTTCTATTTTTACATAGCAAAAATCAAAATCTCTTTCAGCTCGATAGTGCACTCAAGAATATTCATCGATGCAAATGCAAATGAGAATACGAATTACATAGCACAGTTTGCATACGAGTGCGAGGGAGTGGGCGATAGTCGATTGCCAAGCAAGCTTTCGTTGATCGTGTCTATCGCATATGCTCCGTGTGTGTACTACATTTTTGAGGGTGGTTTTCTGTTTTTGCCCCGGCCAAAGAGAGTGAATGGGAGAGAGAGAGAGAGAGAGTGCAGTGCGAGCTCTAAATGATCACAATGTGATCATCACATACATACGTATAGCAGAATGCGTTGGTTCTACCAAAATAATTATTAAAAATGTTTTCACAATAACATATTATATATGGTCTCACACCTCTTTACTAGAGACTCTTTATACCCAATACCGTTGGGTAGCGGGGGGTCAGAGAGTTGAGCACACTTGACTGTAGCCTTCTTGTTTTTTATGTTCTTGAATGATCAGCCTAAAAGTATGCAATATTTCGTTCTCCAATTACAAATTTGTATTTTTATTTGTTCGCCTGTTGCAATTCTCAAGTGGTTCTGGACGCGAGGGTACAAGTAAGACATTCATTTGTTTAGCTTCATCCAATCCAATTCTGGTCGAGGTCGAGTCGCTACCATCGAGTTTGCAACTCGGGTGCGAGACTCTCGCCACATGTTCGCTTTGGTGCAGGAACCGTCGAAATGTCGAGTCCAGGCTGACAAGATTGGAGACTATCCTTAACAAAGCCGAGATCATTAGATTCAAATCGGCTATATCCATCACTCCATATATCCATAGAGCAGATATTGAATATCGTATACAAGAATCTCTGTATCTTGTATACAGTGCTGCCAATTTGGATTTTTTCCCGTCAAAACTGGCTTTTTTTGAAGGCTAAATGCGGGAAAAATTTGTGAATTGCGGGAATTGTGAAAAGCGGGAATTCTAGCTTTTTTAGAAATTCTGTTGGCTATTTCCTAACTTTTTTTTGTGTTGTTAAAACAAAAGTACAAAATATGGAAAAGTGACAGATTTACGATAGTCACTTATAAACAATCCAGAAAATGCGTTGGCGTATCGATTGACCATTTGATCAAGTGGGCCAACATCAGTAACACAAACAAATTTTGGTCTTTAAAGATTCTGGTGAAAACCGGAGATTTTTTGAGTTGGCAACTGTGGCCATCCAAATATTGTGTTTGCCCTGGTCATACGCGATTTCTGGCTATTTGCCAGGTTAACCTAATTAAATCCAATTTAAGGAATGCATTCTAAGCATAAGTTAAAGTATTAATTTCAAGCAAAAGATATACTCTATTCATTTTTATTGTAATATAGAGAATCGGATTGTGACGGATGGGAAAATGCTGCGTCGACTATGAAGTGCCTATAAAATATCTGCAGATGATAGGCACTAATATGTCATACGCAAATGAGACAGACTAAGGAGATAACGATAAAATAATGCAAATCTTTATCTTTTAAACAAAAATGAACTTAATAAATTGTTATTTTTGAAGAAATTTTTTCTCTTTTTTTGATACATTTGTTTTTAGCTTTTTTTTTGGATTTTTTAATAATTTTTTTGAGCTTTTTTCTCCATTCATTCCGTCAAAAACAGCTTTTTTTTGCTGGTCAAAAGTTGGCAGCACTGCTTGTATATCCGAGTCGCTGGCCAAATAGCGGAAGCAGTGTTGCCAGTTTAGCCTATTTCAGGCTAGATCTAGCCTATTTTTAAATGATCTAGCCTATAAAATTTGCAAATAGCCTATAGCCATAAATCTAGCCTATTTTTATAAAAAATTTAGCATATTTTTTTAATGTATTTGTGACCAACGAAAAATTTTATTTTTGGTGTTCATTGTTTTGTGATCTCTAATAATTAATTGTGAAATAAATGTGAATCGAAGCGTACGTTCCAAAATGCCGAAAGCCATTTACAAACAATTATTTCGCGATGCTTGGTTGGAAAACAGTGAGTTTAAGGACTGGCTCCGGAAAATGCCAGCTGATCCAGCCAAGGCATTTTGTTGCTATTGTAAATGCTCAGTATCAGCTAAGGTATACGATATACGGCAACATGCGGTGTCCAAAAAACATATTTCGACAATGGGCGCAATTGGTCAAACACAAAAACTAAGTTTTCCTTCCAAATGCTGGAAGACAGAGGAGTAGGAAGCTGCACTATGTTTGTATGTGGCTGAGCACACGGCAATATCACCTGTGGACCACTTGTCGATATTGTGTGTGAAACAATTTAAAGCGTGCATTGCAGCCGCACAAATACAGCTTGAACGGACGAAGTGCACGCAGATTATAAACAAGAAGAAGAAGACTTAAGAAGACCTATTGATGGATATTGGATCATCGAAATATAGTTATATAGTTTTTAAATTGTGTCAAACTTATTTATATTTTAATAATAATATATTTCAAAGTTACAGATATGGGTTACGAAGGCACAATGAATGCTGTCATACCTACTCGTTGCCCCAAAAGTATATTGCCCAAATTAAAAAAAAGACAAATATTTGAATGACGGAGAGAACGGCGATATTGAAAGTTTGTTAACGTGTTTAATATAATAAAAACATGAAAAATACTTTAATTTGGTAGATATTATTGGATTTTAATATATAGCTTATTTTTCAGCACTGTGAACTGTTTTATATGTGTATCTTTTTAGCTAAAAACTAACAAGTTTGTTTGTGTTCCGTGGTGTATAACTTATAAATATGATCTCCCACACGCTGCACTTCTCGAAGTTTGGCAGAAAAACAGGCGCTCGGAAGATGCTCTAAGAAGCTACATACAAATACAACTTTACGGCGAGCAATTTGATGAAACTTTAAATCAGCAAATATCAACCAAAATTAAATGTTTCATTGGTTATATTAAAAAACATTTGCCAAAATGCTACCGTAAAATGGACCAATTTAAGAAAAAACACTCTTTGTGGCTAGCCGGCAATATGAGTTTAAGCGTTTGTGCTCAAAATATGTCATCGAATAAACGAGGTCGCCCAAAAATGAATTATGAGGATGGTGGCGTAAGGCTCAAAAGAAAATTAGCATCTGAACTTGCAGAAGAAAATAACAATTCAAGTTCTCTTTTACTCCACGCTGCCACCGGCAAGAAAATCTAATGAAATAACAGGCATTTTGTTTTAAAAGCGGCAGAGGTTATCAATCTTTTTGAGGAGCCAATATTGAATGAAAAGGACAAAGGTACCTCCGTAAACTCGTCCGAAGATGAATCCGATTACGATAATGAAAGTGATCGTTTGGAAATGGATGAAGGCAATGGTCCGATTCAAAAAGCAACAAAATCCGAAATTACACATTAATCTTAATAGTATATATAACAAATTTCAAGTTGTTATCTTTAAAACTAAAGTTTATGCCAAAAAAATCGACTTTTTTCCCATAGTGCGCTACTCGAAAACCTTTATTTGCCGCTCCTTCTGCAAGCATATGTTTGTTGTCTCCAAGATCCAGCTTCTGGCACATCTCATTTATCTCTCGTAAATGAATTTCTTCTTGGCATTTAATAGTGTCCTGTAATTGCTGTCGCATTTGAATGTAATCAGAATTTTCATAAACGCGGAAGACATCTTGCTCCAACTTATGGTATATAACATCCTGAGCCTCCAGTTCCTTTCGAAGCTCATTCATTTCTTCTTGTTCTTTAAGATGACCAAGTAACTGTTTGCACATTTCTATATATTCTTAGTTCTCATATGCTTGGGATATTTGCTGCTCCAACTGATGACATATAACATCTTTTGTCTCCAACTCCTTTTGATGTTTATTAATTTGGAAATTAAGTTCTTCTTCTCCAAATTCCTCTCTTTTATCCATATTAGACATTTTGAGCTCTAGTTCATAACTGATCTTATTATCTGTAAGCACATAAATTTGTTGTAAATTAAAAAGCATAGTAACGGTTGCCAGAATTGGCTCTTTTGAGCCACCTGGTCATCAATGGACATCTCCGTGTAGTCCTGCACGAATTCCTCAAGCTTGCATACAAGCTCACCACGGAACGACTGCCAAAGTGCATTGGAGAAGTTCCAGGACGGAACAGGAGCATCGCTCTCGACTGTGTCTCTAGGGCTCGCGTCACCTCAACACAGATGATGTTGTGGTCACTGAGGTCCCACTCGTCCACTCTCCAGTCATATGTGGCCCACATAGATGCTGCTTCGTTGGCAATCGTGACGTCGATATCAGTCCGTCCGCGGTGATTATCGAACGTATACAGACTGCTGACCTCATTAAGCTGGATTTCTGAGCAAACATTCTCGAACGCAAGGATCACCAAAGAGATGACTACATGACAACGCTACTGAGCGATGATTGGAAGTATTCAAAGAATCATATGGAACAACAACCACTCAATTCCAGACGCTCCTCGAGAACCTTTATTTGCCGCTCCTTCTGCAAGCATATGTTGTCTCCAAGATCCAGCTTCTGGCACATCTCATTTATCTCTCGTAAATAAATTTCTTCTTGGCATTTAATAGTGTCCTGTAATTGCTGTCGCATTTGAATGTAAACAGAATTTTCACAAACGCGGAAGACATCTTGCTCCAACTTATGGTATATAACATCCTGAGCCTCCAGTTCCTTTCGAAGCTCATTCATTTCTTGTTCCTTAAGATGATTAAGTAACTGTTTGCACATTTCTATATATTCTGGATTCTCATATGCTTGGGATATTTGCTGCTCCAACTGATTACATATAACATTTTTTGCCTTCAACTCCTTTTGATGTTTATCAATTTGGAAATTAAATTCTTCTTCTCCAAAGTCCTCTTTTTCATCCATTTTAGACAGTTCGAGATCTAGTTCATAACTGATCTTATTATCTGTAAGCACATAAATTTGTTGTGAAATAAAAAACTTAGTCACGGTTGCCAGAATTGGCTCTTTTGAGCCTCCTGGTCATCAATGGACATCTCCGTGTAGTCCTGCAGGAATTCCTCAAGCTATTAAGGAATAATAAGAGAGTCTTTGAATTGTTAACATTACGGCAAGAGCGAAGTAAAGCTTTCACGGCTTGCTTGTGTGAATTCGTCTCATTTCGCCGCATTTCGCCACTTCGCCATTTAAGTTAAGCTTAGGCGTCATCGAGTAATGTATTGAAGTCTAAGCTTTCGGGTTTTTACCTTCCTAATTAGGATAAATGTTTTAAAAGAGAATTTATCCAAATTGCAAATGAATTCATATTTAAATATTGATATGAATTCAAAATGTTTGAACAGTCAATAGACAAAAAGCGATTAAAATATGTAAAATCTTGTATATATATAACCTCTTTAAATCGTTTGAAATCCCGATACCGTTGGGTAGCGGGGTCTCAGAGTTGAGCACACTTGAATATTGCTTGTTTTTTATGTTCTGGAATGATCAGCTTAAAAGTATGCAATATTTCGTTCTTGTTTACATAAATTAAAAACGTAAACAGTAAATTTTATTTGTTCGCCTGTTGCAATTCTCAAGTGGATCTGGACGGGAGCTGGACAGTATCACTCTCAATGCGGGACATAAACAAATATGTAAAATGTACTGTTTACGTTTTTAATTTATGTAAACAAACTTGCAATTGTGCCATACGCCTTGGTCAAAGCGTTTAATCGAGGTTGGCACACTCTCACCAGTAACCTTAACGGGAATATTATCATATTTAGAGAAGTGAATCCCAGATATAATTCCAGTGCTAAACATCTCCGTTTCATCGTTAGTCGGTTCAGGAGGGATACAAAATTCCCTAGCCTTTTTTTCACCTTCCTCGCCATTATCAGCATGATTGTTATTCATGTCACCAGACTTCAAGAGCACTTCCATCTTTGCACATATCCATTCACTGGGAAAGTATCCCTCATTCACACACCTTTCATACAATGCATATATATTCTGGAATCGAATTCCAAACACATTTACACATTTCCCCAGTGAAACCATCCATGCCGGGCGACTTTTCTCGACTTTAACCTCTTAAAATTCAGCTTCCCGGAGCGGTTCAACAAGTTGCTCCACATGTAGTGGAACCTCCTGTCTCTATCTCGGCTTTGACGAGTTGTCGGCCAAATCGGCTTTTAAAAAGTTATAGAGTATTGTTTTATGAACATACCCTCAAAAATTCATAATTTTATCACTATTCGTTTTTGAGATATTTCAGGAAAAGTACGATAACCTCAGCTCCAGCCCCATACAAATCAAGTAAGAAAGCTACAGTCGAGTGTACTCGACTGTGAGATACCCGCTACCCATTTTGAATAAAAGAAAAATATTTTGCGATATTTTCTCAAAATATACCAAATATACTGCAAAAATGCTAAAAATATACCGAATGGTATATTTGGTATATCGACATAGTACCGTATTCAAAATATACCATAGACGGCACAATATACCAGATTGTCAGCCAAAGCAACTAAGATCCCTAGTAAGTAGGCGTTTTTGCCCATACAAAAGTGTTTCTTTAATAACTTCGACAATTTTTATCTAATCGCAACCAAATTTTCAGAAATCATAAATAATATAGTTATTATTGTATATACCGGAACTCTAGCTTTAAAATTACGTTTGTTATTCGATTTTTTTGATTTGCGGGGGCGGAAGTGGGCGTGGCAAAAATTTGAAACAAACTTGATCTGCGTGCAAACATAACAAATGCTGTCGAAAATTATAGGTCTATCTCTTATAGTCTCTGATATCCAGTGTTTCATACGGACGGACGGACAGACGGACATGGCTAGATCGTCTCGGCTGTTGACGCTGATCAAGAATATATATACTTTATAGGGTCGGAGATGCCTCCTTCTACCTGTTACATACATTTCCTGCCGGCACAAAGTTATAATACCCTTCTACCCTATGGGTAGCGGGTATAATGAGCACAAAAAATCAATGTTGCCGATTAATGTCCGTAACTTTTTTTGACTTTCTAGTCGGCCATAGCGCACATTATACTTCCGTAGATACAACTATAAGGAAGATATATAGCAATTTTGGCTGAAATCCTACTAGCTGTTTTTGAGAAAATTGACCTTTTCCTAACCCGCAAAAACAAGTTCATTTCGCAGGTGCATCAAATCACTGGAACCAGCGTGGAACCAGTCAGTGTTAAGTAACACCATTTGGACTTTGGCGGGACTTCAAATACTTGCAGAAAATAACTAAATGAAACAAATGTTACTATAATTAAAATATACATTTAAATACTCTATTTACATATATATTACTTTATTATATTTAATAAATATACGCAATTTTATATTCTTATTTAAATGAAATTTTGCAGTTTATTTGATCACTGTTAGCGGCAAAACTTTATCATCAAATTATTCTTAATATTTGCAGAACTTATAGGCCATGTCGCGCTATTTCATTCTATTCGAATCAAATAGACAAATATTTTGCTTTTTGTTTTATTCAAATCGGTTAAGCCGTTTTCGGGAAAATTCAATTTTTGTGATTATTGCGAAAATTACAAATAAATTTCAATTTGGCATGGCAACGCTTAACATCTGCGAAGCTAGTACAAAGTTAGCGTCGAATTTTTGTTTTGCAGATTTTTCAACTTTTTGACTATGTACATAATTGCTCAATACTTTAAAAAATAGATAATTAACATATGTATCATTTCCCAATATATACTACATAGCAAATTATCATAGTTTTCGAGAAAATTCAAAATAACATATAAAGTTTTCGATTATACGCTCTCCTAGACTTTGTCGGAGAAGGCGCGCATTGCTATAATATAAACATAAAAAATTCGAATGCTTTGCAATTTGTTTCGAATTCGCTCGCTCTCGCAGTCGCAGTCGGACGTGTTTTTTTTCTTCCCTATTAAACTTTGTGATTTTTCATTAAATTTCATATTTATTTATAATTAATATAACATTAATTTTACTCTCTCTCTTGTGTTTAACTACAGATCGTTAAATCGCTGTGTGCTTTCTTGTATTTAGTATATTATTATCATTTTTCTGAAAATATAACAACAAATTGTGTGGTCAAACTTTGCTTTGCTTTGTTAGCAAAACAAATCTGTTTTCGTTGCCGCTGCACTTTGTTTTTGTATTTTTCTTTACTTTCGCGCTCTTCTTTTTTCACTTGCTATTCTTTGCGCTCAACGCTGTTACAATAGTTAACTCTCCCTCTCTTGGTGTTGTTGTTGGCTATCGTCTATCTTGCGTCTCGCTCGACCCGCGCTTAACTCTCAGTGCTTGTGCTTTGTGCTCTCAACGCTCTTTAGAATAGTAACTCTCCCTCTCTTGGTGTTGTAGTTGCCTATCGTTCTATCTTGCGTCTTGCTCGACCTGTGCATACCCTCTGTGTTTTGTGCTCTTCGTAAGTACTGATCTTATTAGTTTGCAAATAATTTACTTATTTTGATTTATTTTTTTTTTTTTGTTTTTTAATTTTTTAATTGGTTTAATAATCTTTGTTTTAGCAATATGTTAGCCTGCTATAACAAGAAATGCCGGGTGCCAGTTGGTGCCAAAATGGGTTTTGTTTGTTGCTGGTTATGCGACAACGTTGCACATGAAAAATGTGCTGGCTTTAACGGCCGTATAGTGGATTTGATTTCGGTCAAGTCTGGATTGAGATGGACTTGTGAACATTGTAGGGACTCTGAACGCGATATTGCTGGGTTTATACGGCAGACGCGTACTGGTTTTAAAGATATATTGGCGGGCTTTAAAAACTCTCCGATAGCTTTTCTGCTTTGGATTCTGGGTTTAAGAGTATGAAGCTCTTGTCGGAGTCTCCGAAGCGTAAAAAGGCCAATACGCGTCTGTCTATTACCCCAATCGAGCTTTCTGTCCCAGTTGATGTTCCTAGCTTAGCTGTACCACCTGCTGGGGAATTAATGTCGTTTAATTCTCCGTCCCCTCAACCTTCGGTAGCCCTGGATGTTCCAGATCATGACATTACGTCATTAAGATTGGAGTCTCCTGCTCCGGCTTCGATTTTGTTGTCGACTGAGATGGAGACGGTTGAAGAAATTCAACCATCACCATCCACTATTGAGATTGTTGGTGCTGTAACGATAGAAGACTCGCCTCCAGCTCCTACCTCAGTTGTCTGCAACACTTTAGTTGTGGTGCCTCCTCTTAAGCAGATTTTCGTTTCAAGGCTTTCCCCTGATACGACATCTGATGATGTTCGGGCTTATATTAAGTCTAAATCCCAAGCCAGGGTTAAAGTAGATAAATTTAATTTCTCGTTTGAACGGGAGATTTCGTCTTTTAAAATAAGTGTTCCGGCTGAACAATTTAGCATGATGTGCAGTAAAGAGTTTTGGCCGGAACACCTATTAGTTAAAGAATTTGTTGCTAAAAAGAAAAATCGTTCTCCGGTTTCTCTTCCTATTAGTGGCAAGAAACCGATTTCAAAGCCTTCTTCTATGTCTGTCAGTTCAAAAAACTAACATCCTCTTTACTTCTTGGCTATCAGAATGTAAGAGGTATTTGTAGTAAACTTACTGACTTATATTTAAATAGTGTATCTTTCCCTTTTAATGTCATTGCATTTTTGAATTTTTGCGCGTTACCTAAAGTAGTCAAAACGTTGCCAAATATAAAAAATGGCGATCATGCACATACCTATTTATCATATTTATTAGCCATATATATCCCCAACTTATTGGCCATGTCGCGCTATTTCATTCTATTCGAATCAAATCCAAATCGGTTAAGCCGTTTTCGAGAAAATTCAATTCTTCTTGTGATTATTGCCAAACTAATATTACCATGGTGGCAACACGTGTTACTGCCGAAAGTTTGGCCACCCTTTATGAACTTGGAGGCAACTCTGGAACATAACTATCTACCCAGTAGAACTGGGGGTGTCGATTGGCCATGGGTAAGTGCTTACCTCGCCGATCACTACATGGGTACATTTCATACAAAAACGGAAATTATAGAACGCATTGCTAGGTGCCACTTTGTAAGTAGTGATGGTCTGCTGGTATGTGCTTATTTCCACAGCAACAAACTAGCGCTCAGAACTGCAGGGTATATATTGGCAATCATTTTGAATAATTATAAAAATATGAACATATGTATATTATAGCATAATTGAAGAGCTATATTATGACTGCAACTCTTCTCAATTTACATATACATATATATATAACATCTTTAACTCAATACCATTATGAAAGAAAAAACACAAATGAAAATTTTGTTTTCGAAATATTTGTCTATAATTGAAAAATGTTTAAATATATATGTATATACATAATAAGTTCAAGTGAAGTCCTGGACGAAATTTGATGTAGGTCTTGGACGTTGATGTACACAGTACATTCAAGTGGTCCACATGAACACCAAGTCGAAGCTTGTTTCATAAGTACCTGAAATGAAATTAAAACAAGTAAGAAAGTTACAGTCGAGTGTGCTCGACTGTGAGATACCCGCTACCCATTTTTAATAAGGGCAAAATATTGCGGTATTATTTTCAAAATATTCCTAAAATACTAAAAAAATACTAAAAATATACCAAATGGTATGTTTGTTATATCGATACAGCACACCATTCAAAATATACCATAGACGGCACAATATACCAGATTGTCAGCCAAAGCAACTAAGGTCCCTAGTAAGTAGGCGTTTTTGCCCATACAAAAGTATTTCTTTAATAACTTCCACAATTTTTATCTGATCGCAACCAAATTTTCAGGGATCATAACTACTATAGTAATTATTGTATATTCGCAACTCTAGCTTTAAATTTACGCTTGTTATTCGATTTTTTTGATTTGCGGGGGCGGAGGGGGCGTGGCAAAAATTTGAAACAAACTTAATCTGCGTGCAAACATAACAAATGCTGTCGAAAAAAAATTATAGCTCTATCTCTTATAGTCTCTGAGATCCAGTGTTTCATACGGACAGACGGACAGACACACAGACAGACAGACGGACATGGCTAGATCGTCTCGGCTGTTGACGCTGATCAAGAATATATATACTTTATAGGGTCGGAGATGCCTCCTTCTACCTGTTACATACATTTCCTGCCGGCACAAAGTTATAATACCCTTCTACCCTATGGGTAGCGGGTATAATAATTATTATTAAAGTTGAGTTATTATAAAATTGAGTTTTTTAGGACAACAATAATAATGAAAAACTATTTGGCAATCAAGAATCAGAAGACAAAACAAAGATTAAAAAACATTTATCAGTCGGAGATTTGACATAATTTGCAAGTAATATAATTTTGATCATCACCATAATAATCTCGTTTGCAATTATTGCATATAGGTCGATCACAAAAATACACTGGGATTCGGAAGGTGGTTTCTGCTCAGCACAGCAGTGTAAACAAAAACCATCTAGAGAATCTCCATACCGTAGAAGTTTATCAAACAATTCGCTCCTAAATAAATCATGCGATTTTAAATTAGTAAGCGAAGTGTTTGATAAAAATCTTTCAGCGCATTGCAAAATAAAAATGCCACAATTGTAGCTATCAAATTGTGGTATTTTAAATATGAAATAAGTTACGTTAGGCTCTATATGTTTTAACAATTTTATATAATAATTTTCAAACAAAGAAGCTTTCCCCGAATCCCCAAAGGGGTCTAAAAATATTATTTTTTTACTCGACTTGTTAATAAATAAAATATAAAAATGATTTTCAAAGCAATGGGGAATTATAAGTAATTTAAATTTATGAGATCTAATATATTTGCCAATTAATTTATCATTATTAAAGCAAAATTGTCCTAATTGACAAGGCAAATTTATGATGGTTTCGATTTTGTTTTCGTATATCAGAACAGTGAGGCTAACATCAACGATAAAGTTTGTTAGCCAGCGCTGATCGATTAACGAAAACAAATCGCCCACACAAATTTTAAAAACAAATTGTTGAGCGGTCTGAGCGATGATTGGAAGTATTCAAAGAATCATATGGAACAACAACCACTCAATTCCAGACGCTCCACTATAGAAAAAAAGTCAATTTTTTTGGCATAAAATCAAATTATTTTACAAATTATTTTTAAAAATAAAATATATTTTTTGAATTTGCATACACTTATTAGCCATGAACCGTAATCTAAGATTTTTTACTAACAACACTATAGTGCTGATAAACGAACAAAGTCAGCTGTTCGATTGACTTTGTAGTGTGCTTAAATTAGTGAAAAATCTTTGCAAACTTTCACTGTTTATTTTGTGGTGCAACAAATTGATTTATTATTTCTGATTGTGGCAAATCGTAGCAAAGGTATTTATAAGTGTATCTTAAATTACATGTTTTGATTATTATGACTTGTTGTCCAACTGTGAACTGTTTTATATATGTATCTTTTTAGCTTAAAACTAACAAGTTTGTTTGTGTTCCGTGGTGTATAACTTATAAATATGATCTCCCACACGCTGCACTTCTCGAAGTTTGGCAGAAAAACAGGCGCTCGGAAGATGCTCTAAGAAGCTACATACAAATACAACTTTACGGCGAGCAATTTGATGAAACTTTAAATCAGCAAATATCAACCAAAATTAAATGTTTCATTGGTTATATTAAAAAACATTTGCCAAAATGCTACCGTAAAATGGACCAATTTAAGAAAAAACACTCTTTGTGGCTAGCCGGCAATATGAGTTTAAGCGTTTGTGCTCAAAATATGTCATCGAATAAACGAGGTCGCCCAAAAATGAATTATGAGGATGGTGGCGTAAGGCTCAAAAGAAAATTAGCATCTGAACTTGCAGAAGAAAATAACAATTCAAGTTCTCTTTTACTCCACGCTGCCACCGGCAAGAAAATTTAATGAAAATAACAGGCATTTTGTTTTAAAAGCGGCAGAGGTTATCAATCTTTTTGAGGAGCCAATATTGAATGAAAAGGACAAAGGTACCTCCGTAAACTCGTCCGAAGATGAATCCGATTACGATAATGAAAGTGATCGTTTGGAAATGGATGAAGGCAATGGTCCGATTCAAAAAGCAACAAAATCCGAAATTACACATTAATCTTAATAGTATATATAACAAATTTCAAGTTGTTATCTTTAAAACTAAAGTTTATGCCAAAAAAATCGACTTTTTTCCCATAGTGCGCTACTCGAAAACCTTTATTTGCCGCTCCTTCTGCAAGCATATGTTGTCTCCAAGATCCAGCTTCTGGCACATCTCATTTATCTCTCGTAAATGAATTTCTTCTTGGCATTTAATAGTGTCCTGTAATTGCTGTCGCATTTGAATGTAATCAGAATTTTCATAAACGCGGAAGACATCTTGCTCCAACTTATGGTATATAACATCCTGAGCCTCCAGTTCCTTTCGAAGCTCATTCATTTCTTCTTGTTCTTTAAGATGACCAAGTAACTGTTTGCACATTTCTATATATTCTTAGTTCTCATATGCTTGGGATATTTGCTGCTCCAACTGATGACATATAACATCTTTTGTCTCCAACTCCTTTTGATGTTTATTAATTTGGAAATTAAGTTCTTCTTCTCCAAATTCCTTTCTTTTATCCATATTAGACATTTTGAGCTCTAGTTCATAACTGATCTTATTATCTGTAAGCACATAAATTTGTTGTAAATTAAAAAGCATAGTAACGGTTGCCAGAATTGGCTCTTTTGAGCCACCTGGTCATCAATGGACATCTCCGTGTAGTCCTGCACGAATTCCTCAAGCTTGCATACAAGCTCACCACGGAACGACTGCCAAAGTGCATTGGAGAAGTTCCAGGACGGAACAGGAGCATCGCTCTCGACTGTGTCTCTAGGGCTCGCGTCACCTCAACACAGATGATGTTGTGGTCACTGAGGTCCCACTCGTCCACTCTCCAGTCATATGTGGCCCACATAGATGCTGCTTCGTTGGCAATCGTGACGTCGATATCACTCCGTCCGCGGTGATTATCGAACGTATACAGACTGCTGACCTCATTAAGCTGGATTTCTGAGCAAACATTCTCGAACGCAAGGATCACCAAAGAGATGACTACATGACAACGCTACTGAGCGATGATTGGAAGTATTCAAAGAATCATATGGAACAACAACCACTCAATTCCAGACGCTCCTCGAGAACCTTTATTTGCCGCTCCTTCTGCAAGCATATGTTGTCTCCAAGATCCAGCTTCTGGCACATCTCATTTATCTCTCGTAAATGAATTTCTTCTTGGCATTTAATAGTGTCCTGTAATTGCTGTCGCATTTGAATGTAAACAGAATTTTCACAAACGCGGAAGACATCTTGCTCCAACTTATGGTATATAACATCCTGAGCCTCCAGTTCCTTTCGAAGCTCATTCATTTCTTGTTCCTTAAGATGACTAAGTAACTGTTTGCACATTTCTATATATTCTGGATTCTCATATGCTTGGGATATTTGCTGCTCCAACTGATTACATATAACATTTTTTGCCTTCAACTCCTTTTGATGTTTATCAATTTGGAAATTAAATTCTTCTTCTCCAAAGTCCTCTTTATCATCCATTTTAGACAGTTCGAGCTCTAGTTCATAACTGATCTTATTATCTGTAAGCACATAAATTTGTTGTAAATTAAAAAGCATAGTCACGGTTGCCAGAATTGGCTCTTTTGAGCCACCTGTTCATCAATGGACATCTCCGTGTAGTCCTGCACGAATTCCTCAAGCTATTAAGGAATAATAAGAGAGTCTTTGAATTGTTAACATTACGGCAAGAGGGAAGTAAAGCTTTCACGGCTTGCTTGTGTGAATTCGTCTCATTTCGCCGCATTTCGCCACTTCGCCATTTAAGTTAAGCTTAGGCGTCATCGAGTAATGTATTGAAGTGTAAGCTTTTGGGTTTTTACATTAGGATAAATGTTTTAAAAGAGAATTTATCCAAATTGCAAATGAATTCATATTTAAATATTGATATGAATTCAAAATGTTTGAACAGTCAATAGACAAAAAGCGATTAAAATATGTAAAATCTTGTATATATATAACCTCTTTAAATCGTTTGAAATCCCGATACCGTTGGGTAGCGGGGGTCTCAGAGTTGAGCACACTTGAATATTGCTTGTTTTTTATGTTCTGGAATGATCAGCTTAAAAGTATGCAATATTTCGTTCTTGTTTACATAAATTAAAAACGTAAACAGTAAATTTTATTTGTTCGCCTGTTGCAATTCTCAAGTGGATCTGGACGGGAGCTGGACAGTATCACTCTCAATGCGGGACATAAACAAATATGTAAAATGTACTGTTTACGTTTTAAATTTATGTAAACAAACTTGCAATTGTGCCATACGCCTTGGTCAAAGCGTTTAATCGAGGTTGGCACACTCTCACCAGTAACCTTAACGGGAATATTATCATATTTAGAGAAGTGAATCCCAGATATAATTCCAGTGCTAAACATCTCCGTTTCATTGTTAGTCGGTTCAGGAGGGATACAAAATTCCCTAGCCTTTTTTTCACCTTCCTCGCCATTATCAGCATGATTGTTATTCATGTCACCAGACTTCAAGAGCACTTCCTTCCATCTTTGCACATATCCATTCACTGGGAAAGTATCCCTCATTCACACACCTCTCATACAATGCATATATATTCTGGAATCGAATGCCAAACACATTTACACATTTCCCCAGTGATACCATCCATTCTGGAATCGAATTCCACAGAGACACAGCATAAAGGATTGAGCAAAAGTGAAGATGCCCAAGCATATTAAGTTCTTTGGCGTCTGTCGTCGCACATTCTCGAAGCAGGTCATGGCCAGATAAGTCACCAGCATGCATGATGATCGTAGACAGCGGGTAGAGCCAAATATTGCGGTGGGCAAAGTACTTCACTTTGGGGGAGAAAGCGAAGATTGCAACAGCTCCAAAAGTCACCAACAACTGAGACATCACTATGAGGTACACTTTGTCGAGAACAAAAAGCTGTTTTTGGGGGAAGTCTCGCACCCGAGTTGCAAACTCGATGGTAGCGGCTCAACCTTGACCACAATTGGATTGGATAAAGCTAAACATTTGAATGTCTTACCACTTGAGAATTGCAACAGGCGAACAAATAAAAATACAAATTTGTAATTGGAGAACGAAATATTGCATACTTTTAAGCTGATCATTCAAGAACATAACAAGCAATATTCAAGTGTGCTCAACTCTGAGACCCCCGCTACCCAACGGTATCGGGATTTCAAACGATTTAAAGAGGTTATATATACACAAGATTTTACATATTTTAATCGCTTTTTGTCTATTGACTGTTCAAACATTTTAAATTCATATCAATATTTAAATATGAATTCATTTGCAATTTGGATAACTTCTCTTTTAAAACATTTATCCTAATTAGGGAGGTAAAAACCCGAAAGCTTAGACTTCAATACATTACTCGATGACGCCTAAGCTTAACTTAAATGGCGAAGTGGCGAAATGAGACAAATTCACACAAGCAAGCCGTGAAAGCTTTACTTCGCTCTTGCCGTAATGTTAACAATTCAATGAATGTCTTACTTGTACCCTCGCGTCCAGAACCACTTGAGAATTGCAACAGGCGAACAAATAAAAATACAAATTTGTAATTGGAGAACGAAATATTGCATACTTTTAAGCTGATCATTCAAGAACATAAAAAACAAGAAGGCTGCAGTCAAGTGTGCTCAACTCTCTGACCCCCCGCTACCCAACGGTATTGGGTATAAAGAGTCTCTAGTAATGAAGTGTGAGACCATATATTGTGAAAACATCTTGCATGTTGCATTGGTAAGACTCTTATTAGGTTAGGTTAGGTTTGAGCGAAGCGACTCTTCGTCAAGTTTACACATGGCTGCAACGCTTTTGATTTAGCTTACCCAAATGCGTGCACATGATTTTCCGTCGAACTCCAGCGTAGCTTCCTTTGCGAGTGCGAGCGAGACCGCTGATTCACATTTTACTTTGTTTTGCTCGTTCTCCAGTACTGCCCGCTACATTTCCAGTGCTGCCAATAGCTTGACATACAGAACTGCTGATGTTGTTGTTGTCGTTGTCGTTGCAGTCGCCCAAATTTGCCACTTCTGATGCCGAACGCTGTGCAGCTGCTGTTGTTGTTGTTGTCTATTTCTGTTGTATACATTTGATGTGCAGCTGCTTTGTTCTGAGAATTTCGCAATTCCTCTTTGCTTAGACGCAATTCTTCTTGCAGCTTTTCAATGGTGTTTAACAAATCCTGGTGAACACTCTCTGCTATATCCGAATTTTCGCAAACATTTTGAGTCTGATCCTGACGCTCATTGTTGTTGAGCAATTCCTTTTCTTGACCAGACAAAATATTGGCCAAACTTAATAACTCGTTGCTTCCTGATGGTATTTTGTTGGACATTTCAGGTGAAACATCGAGCAAGCGTGTTATTAATTCCGCTTTGATGCCTGTCGTAGGCAAACAGAGCGCTGTATACTATTTGGTATATTTTTAATATTTTTGCAGTATATTCGGTATATTTTGAGAAAAATACCGCAAAATATATTTATTTTATTCAAAATGGGTAGCGGGTATCTCACAGTCGAGCACACTCGACTGTATCTTTCTTACTTGTTTTTTTTTTTTAGTCGATCCCACTTCTGAATTGTGGTACTTACACACTTAAGAAACCAATATGAATTTCAGGGTCCATTTTATTCTGCTTCTCGATCAAGACTGACCGCGTAGCTCAATTATGTATAACAAAGAATATGACATGTAATGAGAGAATCGATAAAGAGAGCCAATATCGAGAGAGAGAGTTCGGATAGCCGAGAGAGCGTCAAGTTATATACATATGAGTGTAGAGTGTGTGTTTGTAGGCACACGTCCTACTACAATATTAAATATAAATAAATTAAATAAATGCAATTCAAAACAAATATTAAGGAATAATAAGAGAGTCTTTGAATTGTTAACATTACGGCAAGAGCGAAGTAAAGCTTTCACGGCTTGCTTGTGTGAATTCGTCTCATTTCGCCGCATTTCGCCACTTCGCCATTTAAGTTAAGCTTAGGCGTCATCGAGTAATGTATTGAAGTCTAAGCTTTCGGGGTTTTACCTCCCTAATTAGGATAAATGTTTTAAAAGAGAATTTATCCAAATTGCAAATGAATTCATATTTAAATATTGATATGAATTCAAAATGTTTGAGCAGTCAATAGACAAAAAGCGATTAAAATATGTAAAATCTTGTGTATATATAACCTCTTTAAATCGTTTGAAATCCCGAATCGTGTCGATAACTTATCGATAAGCTGTGGTAAGGCGGAAATGGAAGTTCAAAAAGAATAGAGCAAGAGTAATTTCCGCTTTCAAATGCAGTTCAGAATATTCATGAATAAGCGAGTTGTAGGCATTGCTAAGTGAGCTGAGGAAAAGACAAACACATTCAAAGAAATACTAACACTAACTAACGCACACACACACACATACATGCACGTACACGTGGTGAGCACGTAGAGACATGCATGATATTTATTATGTTATCGAAATAAATCACAAATAAACATAAATAAACAAAGTAAAACCAAAGAAATGCCTAAGTAGATTTGTCAAAAAGTAGTCGACGGTTAAAAGAGCATTCACACACACACACACATATACGTGCGTCAAATGCGCCGTAAAGTATGCAAAAATGTTACACAAATGAAAATAACTTGAGCAAAAGTTGACATCCTCAATGTCCTCGTCCTCGTCCTCGTCCTCGTCCTGAGTCCTGAGTCCTCATCCTCGTTCTCGTTCTCAACGTTCTCTCTGGCTGGCCGCATGACAAGAATTTATGAGCCTGACATTGTGCGCTTGCAAAATGTCAATGCCTGCTATCCACACACACACACGCACACTCAACTGTGTGTGTGTGTGAATGTGGTTTCCTTGTTGTTTTTTTTTTTTGTTTTTTTTTTTGGTCATATTTGAGCACATATCAAAATAAGTCTGATGATCCAATAAAGTGCTTATAGCTCAACGGCAGCGGCTTAAAGGGCTGCTGACTGTCACATTAGTGACGCACACACACACACTCACACTCACCCACACATACGCAGTCTGATGTGCTTTTGCATAGCATACTTTTGCGGGCAAGTTGTAATGAAAATAAATGCGTTACATTTCAATACTTTCAGGAGCTGATCTTCCCCTTCCCCCCCTCAGCATCACCATCTGTGTGTGTCTGTCTCTCTATGCAATTTTTGATTTATGTGCGTATAACTGTCGGTGTGAGTGTGTGTGTGTTTGACATTTGTTCAAGACACGTGAAAATATTTCAAGTGCCTTCGAAAGCAAAACTACTTCAGACAAACCCCCAAAAAACTCAACTCAACGAACATTTGCTATCTATGCACACACACACACACAAACACACACGTACACAGAGTAAGAAAAGGGAAGAGAGAGAGTTGGAAAAAAAGGCACGCAAAAGAAATGATTTATTTGCGCATTTCTCGCATTTCTACATCTTCGACTGTTAGGCGGCTGCTTTTAATACATTTTTCTCCTTTCGGCATATTTGGCGTTCCATGCATGACAAATTGTTAAGAAAACTCAAGCTCACACACACATACACACACACACACACACACACACACATGTGGCAGCTGTGTGCGGCTGCTGCTTATCATCGAAATGTACTCAAGAAATTCCACAAATAACGCGACGCCAACTTCACTTGCATCTCAGAAGGAAATGGAGATGGAATTGCGAATGGTGGACGGGAAGGGGAAGGGGAAGGCGGAGGGGGAGGGGGAGGGGGAGTGGGAGAATATGTTAGGCAGGGAGGGAAAGATTCACTCTTGGACCACCAACTGCGAAACGCGACGCGACGCGGCGACTGCAGTTCAGTTCATTGGTCTGACATTGAGTACTTGTGATTTATAGCACTTTATGCGATCGGAAAACAAAGTGTGAGTCAGGCAGGATGTGAGTGCGGCGAAAGGTAAATCGACTTAACATAAAGGGGAGAAAGGGGTTCAAAAGAGATTCTCTCTATTAGGGAAAAATATCACACTTGAAGTGCGCACATCTTCAAAATGTATCCACGTGATAGATTCATTTATGTTCTTACAAAGTAGGGGAGTATATTTCATTTTTCGCGAATTCATTTGCATATCTCAAACACAACATTTTAAAACCTATCTTTTAAGAAAATGAAGTTTATTTTGCTTACATTTTGATTATCTCATAAAACCGTATTTTAAACGTTTTTTATTAAGTTAATCACTTTGAATAACAAAATTAAGATTGTGATATACTCTGTACATATAAAGGTAGAGCATTGCGGTATTATTTTGTACAAAAATATACCAAATTATACTAAGAAAATATACTGCTACCCATTTAGTATTCATCTAAATGTATGACAAAATAAAGTATCAAAAAATTCTAAAATACACTGGATATTATATTTGGTATATTTATATACTAATAGTTTTAAATTTTATTAGTATCACTTATAGTTTCTGATATTTATGTACATATATAATTTATGGGTTCGGAGATGCTACCCATTGCATGTTACATACATTTCCTTGAGGCACCAAGTAATAATACTAACATAATAATAATTCAAAGATAAACCAAGTGCAAGAGAGTGAATCGATTAATATTCATTAGCAGAATAGAAAATTATAAAATTTGTGAGAAAATGTCCATATTATAAAAATAGTTATATTCAAAAAGTTTAGTTTATTATCGCTAAAGAGCAAACAAATTAAATATAAAATCGTTCAAAGTAAAACCCATGAAAATGAATAAAAAAATTGATATTTGCAATAAAATTGAAATTCTTAAGCAATATAAAATTTAGTAAAATCAATAAAAAATTGAAAATTTGCATATTATAAAAATAGTTATATTCAAAAAGATTAGTTTATTATCGCTAATGAGCAAACAAATTAAACATAAAAATGTGATCAATAAATTAGATAATTGCAACAAACAAAAAAGCAAAAAGCTACCCATTTTAAGTAAAAGCAAAGTATTGTGGAAATATTCTCAAAATATACCAAAACAATATATCACAAAATACTACAAAAAACATGTCAAATTGTATATTTGGTATATTGATGTAGTTCTACATTTACGATATACTATAGAGTGCTAAATATGCCAAATTGTCAGTCAAATCAAATAGTAAAACAAGTAAGAAAGTTACAGTCGAGTGTACTCGACTCGATGCTGATCAAGAATATATATACTTTATAGGGTCGGAGATGCCTCCTTCTACCTGTTACATACATTCCCTATCGGCACAAAGTTATAATACCCTTTTACCCTATGGGTAACGGGTATAGTTAGTGAGAAATTTAAACATTGCATATTTGAAAATATGTTTCGATATTTGCTTACATTTATTTGAGAGGCGACTTTGATAGAAATTTGTGCTTTGAAATCCAAATAACGTTGTCTCTGTCTCTGTCTCCGTCGTCATCGTCATTGTTGTCATTCATCGCTCACCCCCTTTCTCGTTAACCCCTCTCTCCTTCCCTCTTCCCTCCGCTCCACTTAACGAGCCAATGCGCGCCTGACTGACGACTTTGAGAACTGAGAACTGAGAACCGAGAACCGAGAACCGAGAACTGGAGGACGACTGTCGTCATATATCCAAACTAAATGTGTCACGTCCAAGCAACAAAAATTTCATTTATATTCGCATACGAAACAGAGAGAAAAAAACATGAAATAAAATAAAACAAGTAAGAAAGCTACAGTCGAGTGAACTCGACTGTGAGATACCCGCTACCCATTTTGAATAAAAGCAATATATTTTGCGGTATTATTCTCAAAATATACCAAATATACTGCAAAAATACTAAAAATATACAAAATAGTATATGTGGTATATCGATATAGTACCGCATTCAAAATATACCATAGACGGCACAATATACCAGATTGTCAGCCAAAGCAACTCAGACCCCTAGTAAGTAGGCGTTTTTGCCCATACAAAAGTATTTCTTTAATAACTTCGACAATTTCTATTTGATCGCAACCAAATTTTCAGGGATCATAAATACTATAGTTATTACTGTATATACCAAAATTCGTAACTCTAGCTTTCAAATTACGCTTGTTATTCAATTTTTTTGATTTGCAGGGGCGGAAGTGGGCGTGGCAAAAATTTGAAACAAACTTGATCTGCGTGCAAACATAACAAATGCTGTCGAAAAAAAATTATAGCTCTATCTCTTATAGTCTCTGAGATCTAGGTGTTCATACGGACAGACGGACAGACGGACAGACACACAGACGGACAGACGGACATGGCTAGATCGTCTCGGCTATTGATGCTGATCAAGAATATATATACTTTATAGGGTCGGAGATGCCTCCTTCTACCTGTTACATACATTTCCTGCCGGCACAAAGTTATAATACCCTTCTACCCTATGGGTAGCGGGTATAATAAAGAATGCCAAAAGAAGAAGAAGAAGCGCTGCAAAGTCAAGGGAGTGGGAGGAGGACAGAAAGCAAGAGAGAGAGAGAGAGAGAGAGAGAGTTACAGACTTTGCTGGGTTTATTTTAAATTCGAGCAATTTGGGGCAAATGCATGCGGCGATTCAACACGCCTCAGTCCAGCTCCCTTCCCCCTCCCCTTCCTTGTTCCTCATCCAGCATACCTATTGGGATTTGTCAGGGGTAGGGGTGGGGGAATAGGGGTGTTCGCTTAGCATCTGTGGGTGCAAAATTGTTACAAATTATGTGCAGCCATAGACGGAGAGGAGATGGAGATGAAGATGGAGATGGAGTCTGGGAGAGACGTTTGCTTCCCTTTTTGCGTGTTTTTTTCTTCTTCTTTTTTTTTGCTACTCCTTTCGCTGCGTGCGGCGTTTTAAGCAGCCACATCCTGCCACGCCCACCACCGCAGGCGGGGACAACAAATCAACGGAAACGGAAGTGGCAATGGAAATGGAAATGCTCAACAACGGAGCAAATGATGCGAAAGCGTCGCCAAGCTTCTCTTCTCTTCTCTCCTTGCCTCCAAAAAGGTGTGAAAGACTCGTCGCTCGTCGCACGAAAAAATTATGAAAAATCGCAAAAATGTTGACGTTACACACACACACACACACACACACATGGTGAAAGGCATAAAAAAGCAGCGAGTAACGTTACTTTCGGTAAGCACTTTTTCGCATACGTCGACGTCGCTTGCTCCGTGTGTGGCTTCCGCCTCAGTCTCTGAGATCTACGACGACGATGTTGTTAGTTCTCCCGGAATGACGCACCACGAGCGAGTGGCGAGAGAGAGGGCAGAGCATAGAGCAGAGAGAGGAGGAAAGAGGAATGCCACAAAACTGACGACACAGTCAAAGCCAAAACTAAACAAGTACGAAAGCTACAGTCGAGTGTTCTCGACTTGGAGAAACCCGCTACCCATTGTGAGTAAAAGCAAAATATTGTGGTAATATTCTCAAAATATACAAAAACAATATATCACAGAATACTAAAAACATGTCAAATTGTATATTTGGTATATTGATGTGGTACTACATTTAAGATATAATATAGAGTGCTAAATATACCTGATTGTCAGCCAAAGCATAAACATAGAAAATTGGCGTTTTCGCCTACTTTAATAACTTCGACTAAATTTATCTGATCTCAACCAAATTAGGAATCACAATTCCTATAGTTATTATAGTATTATGTATATCAAATTTTTGGCATTAAAATTACGCTTGCTATTCGATTTTTGTCGATTTTCGGGGGAAACTCACTTGATCTGCGTGCAAACATAAGAAATGCTACTCAAAAAAAATAAAGCTCTTTCTCTCTCTCTGAGGTCCAGTGTTTCATACAGACAGACGGACATGCTTTAAAGGGTCGGAATATATATACGTTCCTGCCGGCACAATGTTATAATGCCCTTCTACCCTATGGGTAGCGGGTATAAATAGCTTTTAAGGACCGCACACGAGGAAAGCAAACCATGCTAAATGGCGTAGAAGATCTAAGATGATCAATGCAAAGAGCATTATAAATATGATAAAAATTGAAAGCAATGAATTTTCTAACTAAAGAATTGAAAGTTAATATCTGAGAAATAAATATAAATTAGAAAAATATAAAGACTTTTGTTAGTGCAAAGCGTCAACATAATTTCAAAATAAATTCGAAATTAGTATTCACAAAAGTATATCAAATTTAATTTATTAAATAATAACAACTAAATAAAGAATTTTTATTGTATTTTGTTTATTCTAGTTATTAAATTGAACGTAAATATCTGAAATAAAAAAAGAACTTAGGATAAAGAAGAAGAACCAAAATTTTAGTAATATGTTTACATTTGTGGTTTACATTTTGTGGTTACAGAATTAAAAGTAAATATCTTTGAAATAAACAGAAATTAGAAAAACATATAGAGCACAACTATCATTAGTATAACATTTTAACATAATATCAGTAATAATTCACAATGAATATTAAAGAAATTTATATTAAATCTAATTTATTAAATAATAAAAACAAATTAAGAAATATTTACTTATTTTTTATTCGACCTATTGTGTTAAAAGTATATATCTGAAAAAAAATAATTGGGGATAAAATAAAGAATAACTAATAAGTTATTCGTATAAAACACATTGACAAAAATTCGATAAAAGCTATCCTTTGGAAAAATGTACGAAATAATATAATAAATATAAATTAGAAACAAATAAAAAGAAATAATATGTTAGTATCAAATTTACTATTTTAAATAAATATCATAACATCATTGATACAAAATACTGATGAGATTTAATAGCGATAATTATAGACAGCTAATTCACAAAAAAATGAGCTTCATCTTCTAGCTCTTTTAAAAAATATATTATATTTTTAATAACAACTGACGAATTAAATAAAAAAAATATCCAGTTTTATGGTATTTGCATTAAATGAAATAGTTCACGTAATTCAAATTGCAATATTCAGCATCAAATCATATATTTTATCATAAATGAATAAATTGAATCGTTGAATAATATTATACAATATGAATTTAAGGAAACTTACGTTGGAATTTTTTTTTGTTTTTAAAAACTGGTCACACTGAATGTTCTCACTCTCTTTGCGATTGATTTCCATGCGATGTTAAGACATAAATAAATTTAGAAAAAATATTAAAATATTTATGAACAACTTGCATTTATTTCTTTAAGTTTTTTTAAGTTTTATTTTTAAGCATACTACAAAATTAAGAGTATACATTTTTTTTTGTTAATTTTTGATTTAACTATTTAAAGGGTTTTCATTTTCAGGCTTAACTTTTTCTTACGAGAAATGCAATTACTTATGAGTATTAATGAAACTATTTTGATCGTTATTTGCACATCACGACCGAGATATTTCTCTCTTCTTTGCAGGGTATGTTCAAGTCGAGTCACTTATTAACTTTTGAGATGTGTGACAAACGCGATGAGAATTGAGGCATAGCCGGAACTTGAGTAAGGTGCATGAAACAAACTATTTGCGTTTTATCAAAAGATTTTTTACGCGCCGTTGACAAAAAAGAAACGTGGCAAAAACGAAATGAAGAAATGGAACAGGGACAGTGAGAATGGTGAGTGGGGTGAGAAGAGAGGAGACAGGTTGGAAAAGCCAGGAAAGGAAGCGAGGACGATGACGATGACGATGATGAAGAGCAAAAGGAAGTGGAACTGGAGCTGGATGAGGAATAAGGAATAAGGAATGAGAGATGAGGAATGAGGAATGAGGAATGTTGCAAGCAAAAGAGGCGCCACTAACTGCAAAACGCATGACGGAAACATGCTTGGTGAGCGTATGGGCCTGTAGGGAGCAGAGGGCGGACGGGGGCGTGGCAGCAATGAGTTGGTGACAAAAAATAGATGGTGCGCACTTATTCAAATTAACATAAATCAAAAGAATTTGCAGCGCATAAAATATGAGACAGAGACACAAACAGCCAAAGAACTGTAAGTGAAAGAGAGAGAGAGATAGAAAGTGAGAAGAGGAAAAGAGATAGCTGGCAGGCAGGTGGCAGGAAGTTAAGCAAAAGAGTTGCAGCTTTCAGACTCACAAAGTCCAAATGAGTGCGGCTTAGGCGACTCTCTGCATCTGATGCTTTGCTGTTCACAGAGACAGAGAGAGAGAGAGAGAGAGAGAGAGAGAGAGAGAGAGAGAGAGAGAGAGAGAGAGAGAGAGGGAGAGAGAGAAAGCAATAGCGATGAGTGAATTGAATTTGCAGTTGGCAACCAACAGGAGAAATCTTCAATATGGAATTGCGTTTAAGTTATGTTAATTTTAAAATTGCTTTGGCCCATGTGCAGCACCTAAGAAAAGCAAATAGTAATTGTTGTTGAATGTAATGGAAAAGTGATGCACAGATTAATGTATTAATGCAAACTTCAATTTAATTAAAAGAGAAGAAATATATATTTATAGTTGACCCGGTGAACTTTGTCCCGCCTTATGACAATAAATAAGAAGATTGTGTTTTTTTTTTTTATTTATTTCATTCATTATTATTTCTGTATAGGTTGTATAGGTTGCTCTTCACCTATAGTAAGTACCTTGTGATAGACGACATTTATTATTTATTTATTATCAGGCGCAAAAACAAACAAGTAAGAAAGCTACAGTCGAGTGTACTCGACTGTGAGATACCCGCTACCCATTTTGAATAAAAGCAATATATTTTGCGGTATTATTCTCAAAATATACCAAATATACTGTAAAAATACTAAAAATATACCAAATGGTATATGTGGTATATCGATATAGTGCCGCATTCAAAATATACCATAGACGGCACAATATACCAGATTGTCAGCCAAAGCAACTCAGACCCCTAGTAAGTAGGCGTTTTTGCCCATACAAAAGTATTTCTTTAATAACTTCGACAATTTTTATCTGATCGCAACCAAATTTTCAGGGATCATAACTACTATAGTTATTACCGTATATACCAAAATTCGTAACCCTAGCTTTAAAATTACGCTTGTTATTCGATTTTTTTGATTTGCAGGGGCGGAAGTGGGCGTGGCAAAAATTTGAAACAAACTTGATCTACGTGCAAACATAACAAATGCTGACGAAAAAAAATTGAAGCTCTATCTCTTATAGTCTCTGAGATCTAGGTGTTCATACGAACAGACACACAGACGGACAGACGGACGGACGGACAGACGGACATGGCTATATCGTCTCGGCTGTTGACGCTGATCAAGAATATATATACTTTATAGGGTCGGAGATGCCTCCTTCTACCTGTTACATACATTTCCTGCCGGCACAAAGTTATAATACCCTTCTACCCTATGGGTAGCGGGTATAAAAACGCAGATGGTCTTCCGACCCGTGAACATGCCACGTATAATTGACCATGGGAAAAACATGAATGTTCTAGATTTAAACCAAAAACTTTTAAGGATTGGCCTTGTGATTTGTGTTTTGTGATGGTCATGGCAAATGCAAGACGTATCGGAAATTGAATTCTTATAAATTCAAACGGCATATCGGTTGGGATTATCGGGATCCTCGGGTTAAGAACTTCATCACCTTTGAATTTCCCTATCATTATCGTAGCGTAAATTACATTGTTCATCAATTTTCTAACCACCAAACGCGTAACGTTGCATAGTTTTGATTGGTTTATGTTTTGAAGCATGATTACTACAGAGCCAGCCTTTAGGCGTAAATTGTGCGGTGACAATTAAGTAAGCCAGGCACATCCAAAGAGTTTAAAATTTCAATTGGATAGTTGTTGGCATCATCTTCATTTGTGAGGCAGTCAATAGATTTGAATGAATGAATTGTTCAAATGAGCTTATTTTGAAATATGTAATTCAGATTATCTACATTTTTATACCCGCTACCCATAGGGTAGAAGGGTATTATAACTTTGTGCCGACAGGAAATGTATGTTACAGGTAGAAGGAGGCATCTCCGACCCTATAAAGTATATATATTTTTGATCAGCATCAACAGCCGAGACGATCTAGCCAAGTCCGTCTGTCCGTCTGTTCGTATGAACACCTAGATCTCTAAGACTATAAGAGATAGAGCTTCAATTTTTTTTCGACAGCATTTGTTATGTTTGCACGTAGATCAAGTTTGTTTCAAATTTTTTGCCACGCCCACTTCCGCCCCCCACAAATCAAAAAAATCGAATAACAAGCGTAATTTTAAAGTATATATAAGTATTGGAATATACAATAATAACTAAAGTAGTTATGATAACTGAAAATTTGGTTGCGATCAGATAAAAACTGTCGAAGTTATTAAAGAAATACTTTTGTATGGGCAAAAACGCCTACTTACTAGGGGTCTCAGTTGCTTTGGCTGACAATCTGGTATATTGTGCCGTCATGGTATATTTTGGATACGGTACTATGTCGATATACCAAATATACCATTTGGTATATTTTGTAGTATTTTATAGTATATTCGGTATATTTTGAAAAAAATACCGCAAAATATATTTCTTTTATTCAGAGTTGAGCCTTCTTGTTTTTTATGTTCTTGAATGATCAGCCTAAAAGTATGCAACATTTCGTTCTCCAATTACAAATTTGTATTTTTATTTGTTCGCCTGTTGCAATTCTCAAGTAGTTCTGGACGCGAGGGTACAAGTTAGACATTAAAATGTTTAGCTTCATCCAATCTAATTGTGGTCGAGGTCGAGCCGCTACCATCAAGTTAGCAACTCGGGTGCGAGACTCCCGCCACATGCTCGCTTTGGTGCAGGATCCGTCGAAATGTCGAGTCCAGGCTGACAAGATTGGAGACTATTCTTAACTAAGAATAGTCCGCAAATCAATAAATTCAAATAACAAGCGAATTTTCAAGCTACAGCTGGTGTATAAAATATAAACTATAGTATTTATGATTCCTGAAAATTTGGTTGCGATCAAAATTGTCGAAGTTATTAAAGAAATACTTTTATATGGGCAAAGACGCTTACTTACTAGGGGTCTCAGTTGCTTTGGCTGACAATCTGGTATATTGTGCCGTCTATGGCATATTTTGAATGCTGGTATCTCACAGTCGAGTACACTCGACTGTAGCTTTCTTACTTGTTTTTGTTTTATTTATTTTTTTTTCATTATTTAAGATTTGATCGTCTTGCTCGCGGCATTGCTGACTGTAGATAAATGTATAAATACATGATATCGTATATAAATGTATGATGCGTTACGCTCACAGCCTACTTACTGTTATTCATTAACGTCGAACTGTTTAAAAAGTATCCTATGTCCGTCTCCTGCCTCTAAGCTACCTCCTACCAATTTTCACTCAAATCTGTTCTGCCGTTCTTGATTTATAAGTGGTCTAACATAACACGACTTTCTTTTATATACATATATCTGTTGTAAGGGTCAACGTAATGCTAAATTCCATTACTTAAATAATTGAAAAAGCTACAGTCGACACTGAGATAAACTCTAAACATTTTCATTATATACAAACCAGTGTATTATTATTCTTAAAATATACCAAATTAGTACACCACACAAATTCCAAAATATACCAAATGATATATTTGGTATATTGATATAAAACTTCATACATACATTGAGTTCAAAATATACTAAAATAAAATACAACAAGTAAGAAAGCTACAGTCGAGTGTACTCGACTGTGAGATACCCGCTACCCATTTTGAATAAAAGAAATATATTTTGCGGTATTTTCTCAAAATATACCAAATACACTGCAAAAATACTAAAAATATACCGAACGGTATATTTGGTATATCGACATAGTACCGTATCCAAAATATACCATGACGGCACAATATACCAGATTGTCAGCCAAAGCAACTGAGACCCCTAGTAAGTAGGCGTTTTTGCCCATACAAAAGTATTTGTTTAATAACTTCGACAATTTTTATCTGATCGCAACCAAACTTTCAGAAGTCATAAATACTATAATTATTATTGTATATACTAAAATTCGGAACTCTAGCTTTAAAATTACGCTTGTTATTCGATTTTTTGATTTGCGGGGGCGGAAGTGGGCGTGGCAAAAATTTGAAACAAACTTGATCTGCGTGCAAACATAACAAATGCTGTCAAAAAAATTATAGCTCTATCTCTTATAGTCTCTGAGATCCAGTGTTTCATACGGACAGACGGACATGGCTATATCGTCTCGGCTGATCAAGAATATATATACTTTATAGGGTCGGAGATGCCTCCTTCTACCTGTTACATACATTTCCTGCCGGCACAAAGTTATAATACCCTTCTACCCTATGGGTAGCGGGTATAAAAATAGAGGAGTACAGAAAAAGTTGTCGTAAATTATAAACGCACAATTAAAGTATAAAATGGTAAACTGATAACCAAAAAAAGTGGATAGTTGTTTTTTTACTTTACTTTAAAGTGATTTAATGGAAGAAAATAAAAGTTGTTTAATCTGGCATATCTTACCATATCTTTTTATTTTCGGTTATTTTTTTTTTTCTTATTATCTTTGGTAATTTATATCCATATTCCACTTAAAGGTTCATTCCCAGAGAAAAGAAGAAAAGCAATGAGGATGAAGACAAATTACCCTTTTTGAGTGCACAGAAAGAAAATATGTTATAAGATCTTCAATCGTGATTGTTTGATGTCCAAATTTAGTCAAGAGGGTTTATCTATGTTACAAGAAAACAAGCTCGAAATTCAGAATTATCTTGTTTCAAGAATCGATTGCAAAATCGTAAATCCAAGTCAAACGTTCTAATCTAGTTATTTATAGATTAAATATACTTGATAGAAAATTGAATCAAGATTTTCATCTTAAAACAAAAGTTTTTTAATTTTAAAATGGTAATTTGCCCTATAAATGTGGATTTAAGAGTGTTTCTACCTAAAAATCTTATTTCAAGATTGTTTGCTTTTTTTTAAGATCGAAAGAATCTTTAATCAAGATAATTTTCAACCTAGATTTTTTTCTCTTCGTGTACAGCTGATTGTCAAGAAGACGAAAATCGATCCTCAAATATATCAACTAAATTAAATTTAAGTTAGCGGAATACGAGTAAGAGAAAAGAAGAGTTGCATTAAGGAACAGAAATAACCCTTTCGCTTATTTTTGGCATTAAGATGTCGAAGGTTTTTTAACTACTTCGAACTGCCGCAAATAAATGCAAGACGCAGCTAAGCTTTGAGCCAAAGGATTTGCAATATTCTTCTTAGGTTTGTTTGCTGACTGTTGAAGCTAATAAGCCAAGCACTTTGCCGGGAGGCTAAGCCACAGAGAAATGTGACGTGGCACCAAAGCGGATATCAGATTTGTGCTTTGCGTTGCGTTGCGTTGCGTTGTCCTTGTCGTTGGCCTGATTTGTTAGCATAACAAAGGATTTGCAGCGTGGAACATGCGTGCCTAGTCTATCAAAACTTATGTCGAACTGTCATATATGTAAAGCAACCCCAAATACGAAGTGCGGGCGAGGGAGTGTGGAAAGGAAAGGAAAAAACCAAGCGAACCCTTTCCTATTCAAATGCTTACCCCCTCCGGGCAGGACATCCATCCATCGAGCTCGGCGCCAAGCCGCAGCACTTAGTTTTAAAGTATGTCAGTGAATGCCTCCTTAGTCTGGCAAGTCCTGGCTGCGAGTCCTTGGCACACAACCCGTGTGGACAACCCGTCCTCGACTCCTCGACTTCCTCCTCCTCCTCACCATGCAGAATGTTGAATTTTTATTGTTCGTGTTCGTTTTCGTGTTGTTTTTTTTTTTGTGTTTTTGTGTGTTGGTCTCTGTGCTTTTCTTTTATTGCCAGCGGGCGGTCGGCGTCGCATCTTCAACTCCTTGATTTCGTTGCCCTTTCACAGCACTCGCTGCCCAACTACACCGCACTTCCTCCGTCTGTCCGTCCGTCCGTCCGTCCGTTCGTCCGTCCGTCGGTCTGTCGATGTCTTCCCTCTTCTTGCGCTCTGGCGCTGACTTTTACACTTTTCGACTTTTCCCACATGTCGTATCAGCGGCTTTTCCCGCGTGGCCTTCATTCGCTTTTGCCTCGCTCTTCACTCTCTCACTCTCGCTCTCCTTCTGTTCGACCTTTTACCGTTCGTCGCTTATTTTTGCGGCATTTTTTGCCCCTTTTTTTTTGTGTGCTGCAACGCGCGATTTTCAACGCATGGCCGCGGGGTTTATCTGCTCTTCTCTGTCTCTATCTTCTCTTTTCGGGTGGATTCGTATTATTTCGCATTTAAAAATAGATTTGCGTTTACTCTCGCTCTCTCACTCTCTCTCTAAATATACTATGTATGTGGCGTGTCCAATTGATTTATGGTTTTTGTAAATAACACACCAAAAAAAAAAAAAAAAAAAAGAATTGCTAGAAAAGGTTTGCGCCGCAGGGCGGTTAAGTTTACAGGAGTGGGGGGAGGAAGGAAGCAAGGCGGTAGTTAGGGGTGTGGAAGGCCTCCTGTGTGGTCTCTCTTTCACTCTCCCTCTCTCTTTCTCTCTCTCTCTCTTTCGCACTCGATTGTTGTTTGCTTTTTTGCGGTTACTTTGCGGTTGCTTTTTGGCGATTTTTTGCAGCGTCCGTTTCAACAGCTTCCCACACCGTGTTTCATGGCAAACCAATCCGTTCCGTTCCGTCCTGTCCTGTCCTGTCCCACTCTGCGTTCCATTCCGCGTTCCCCGACACAGCCAGTTTATTGACTTTTCCAACTGATCCTTTGGGTGTAATTCTTGTTATTGTTTGCATTTTTAACTTTGTCCTCGCCTGGCAAAATGATGTTGATGCCAGGCGATAGCAGACAATAAATAAAATAGACAATGGAATACGAAAAATAAGCAAAAGACTCAAGCGAAAAAAGCGCAAGAAAATAAATATATAAATAATTTAAAGTTATAATTACAGGAAATTCCAATTGGCAGATTCTGGAAGGAGAAAATACAAGAAAATACACAAATAAATTGATGTCATTTTCGTTTTCGTTGCGTCTCAAATAGAATTAGCGGCAAGCAAAAAAAAAAAAAAAACAAGACAAGAATAAAAAAGAAACGAGACAAATCCAAACAACTCCACAAGCAAAGCTCCATATCAGCGGCAAGAAGGTTTACAATAAAAAAAAAAGCACGAAAAGAAAGAGAATGCTTGACGCAGTCAAAGAGAGTGGAATGGGGAGGGGAAGGGGAGAAGGAGGCAGGCGATGCGAAGCAGACGGCAATGAAAACGCAGATAAACATATTCGCGAATTTGTTATTATCAGAAAAATATTGCGCAAATAACGAGAGAGAAGGAGACGCAGACGAAGGAGGGTGAAGAGGATGAAGCTTAAATGTTGCGAACGTATGCAAAATATTTGTGCGAGAGTATGTGTGTGTGTGTGAGGGGTGTGTGTGTGTGTGGGTGTGGGTGTGAGGCTTGTGGGCGTTTAATTCCCTAGCGACTGCATGTGACGCGTTTTGCATGCGGTTTTCGCGCGATTTCTACGCAAAGCAGTGTGTGTGTGTGCCAGGTGCGTGTGTATGTGAGGGGTGGAGTGTAGTGGGGAGGGGGAAAGAAGGCGACTGGTTGCTGGGTTGCGGGAGGTGTCGCAAATTAGTTAAAAAGCCGAGCCACACAATCAAAGATCAAAACTTTCTGATAGGCAAATGGCTTCGTGACTTCGCTCTCATGTGTGTGTGTGCCATGTGTGTGTGTGTGTGCGTGTGGTTTGATGCTTTTATTGTTGTTGTTATTGCCAAGTTTAAGCGCCGTTTGCTGTCATTGTTGCTTCATGAGTTTAATGGCAGTCCTTACTCCTCCCATCTCTTCCCTTCCCTTTCCATCCGTCTGTCTGTCTGTCAGTTGGAGTTTGATTTGCCCGACTTTGATAAGCAACTTTTAAGTCGCAAAATGACAAACGAAAAAATTGTGTTAAAGCAAATAAAAATTGATAGGCTTATGCGTGTTCTTTTCAGCCTCCGGCGCTGTAATGACTAAGGTCTAAGGGTGTCTTTTGATACTCATCCAACGAGTTAAACGCTCTTCGCTTTGCGCAAACAAAAGAGTTTCATCGAATGAGCTGGGGGAATTGGGAATTGACGCCGATTTCACATACAACAACAACAAAAAGTGAAGAAAGCAAATGCACAACTCTTTGCGATGAACAACACAAAATTTGTAGATTATTAAGAAGCTCAAGAAAAAGTTACTTTTCAGTTGGAGTCCTTCTATATTTATGTGTTACAAGTTCATGTTTAGTAAGAATAATTCTTTATTTATTTCGCTTTTTGCTTTCTTTTTTTTCGTCAAGTTTTCCGCTAAAAAAGGCTAAGTCAATATTTCATCCCAAATTCAATTTTAATACATTAGGAGAAAACTTAGGCATATTAAAACAAGTGAGAATGTTACAGTGGAGTGGACTCAATTGTGATATATCGGCTATACACTTCGAATAAAAGCAAAAAAGCGCGGCATTATTTTTAAAATATACCAAAATGATATACCACAAAAATACCAAAAATATACTAAATGGTATGTTTAGTATATTGATATGATAGTACATTAAAATATACCATATTGTGCAAAATATACCAGATTGTCAGCCAAAGCAACATGTATTTTTTTTTTAAGATAAACATAAATTTGATTCCAATCAAATCAATTTATTCTCTTGGGTAGTATTCTCTTGAGCTTTAGTCAGTTGTATTATTATTTAAAATATATACTACTGTGGGCAAAAAGTAAGGTGAATTTTCAATTTAAACTTCGCGGGCCTATCAATTCGGCCTAATTCTTTTTTTCTTAAGTTGGCAAGACTGTTAATGACATTTGGGTCAAATTTCTTATGAATCTCATTATCAAAAATATATTTACGCTTGTGTTTTCCAAACGACCAATAGTGCATTTTTCGATTTTTTCCAATGTCTGAATGAAAAGTGCCATAAAATTTTGTTTGCCGAATGAAATTTCGGCTGCGGAAACGTTGAGGATGTTGCGGAAGACCTTTGGTGATTCTACCATGTCACAAAAAAAATGTTTTTAATTGGTACAAAGACTTCAAAAAGGTTCGAGAACGTGTTGATGACTTGGAGCGCTCCGGACGACAATCGACGTCAACACATGACCAACACGTCAATGAAGTGGAGGCAAAAATCGTCAGTTGACTATTAGAGACCTTACTGATATGATCGGAATATCAGAAAGATCTGTGAAAACCATTTTGAAAGACCATTTGGGCCTACGAAATGTCCAATCTCGTTTGGTACCAAAAACGACCAATTTCTGTACACGTTTTTCTTGAACATTTCGTTAAAAATTCGAGGCATATCGTTCCACAACCACCGTATTCGCCTGATTTGGCTCCGTGTGACTTCTGACTATTCCCAAAACTGAAGAGACCACTTCGGGGAACGCGTTTCGAGTCGATTGAGGAGATAAAAGCTAAATCGAAGGAGGCACTGATGGCTATACCGAAAAGGGACTATTTGGCATGTTTCGAGGATAGGAAAAAAAGTGTGCATAAGTGTATTTTATCGGAAGGGGATTACTTTGAAGGGCATGATATTGATTTAGAAGAATAAATAAAGATTTTTCATTTTACAAACAAATTCACCATACTTTTTGCCCACAATAGTAATTATGCAATGAATAATTTATCAAATTAGAATCACTTTGAATTTAAATTCCTATAATTTCAAATAAGAGCAAATTATATATGAGAGACTAGATAATTTAAATGACTTTGTTTGATCAGTTTTAATCGAATTACTAGAAACAAATTGAAAATCGCGAATTGCGAAGTATTCTTATTTCAGACTGTTTCATTACTTTAAATTTATGCATTCATCTTACAACTTACAATATTAAAAACTAGTTAAAGAACACTTTCAATCGCGATGAAGACAGTCTAAAAGCCTGTTGAATAGTTATTGATAACATCATCTTCGTTTTCTGCAGTCAGTTGGTCAACATATTGTTATCAGCTTATCGGTTGCATCTTCAGCTTCAATTCGAGTTTTGTCAGCAATCAACTTTCACCACTAAAGAAACCACAACAAGCAAAACGAACAACAACAACATCGATTACAATATGGCGCCCATCTCCCTCCCCTCTTTCCTCCTCCCACCACTCTTCCACTCCTTCCACTGGCCATGGAAATGCCAAAAAACTTTGATATATTGTCAACTATGTTTGCCCGGCTCTTAAGCACCGCTGCGGTCTGATCCACCTTCCTGTCATGCCCTCCCCTCTGTGCTGTCCTCCGCTGTCCTGCACCTTAGTCCACCTTGGAGCGAGTCGCCCAGACGCCGCCGAAGCCGCCGTCGCAACTTTGTCTTGCGCATGCCAACAATAATTTTTGATTAAAGATGAATTTTTAATTTAATGTATCTCACAGATACGCAGATAGAAACGCAGCCAGCGAAACGTAAAAAAAAAAAACAAAAGCATCGGGGAAACGAGGGAAAAAATGCACGAAAAATGTTTTTTAATCTCAACGGCAAACGGAAGCGGAAATCAAACGACCAGAACAGCGACTGCGACTGCGGCTTCGACTGCAGCGAAGTCGACGTCGACGTAGACGACCAAAGTATCAAACAAAATTTTTAATGTCTTCGCCAGGAGCAAATGGGACAAATGGGGCAAGCAAGAGGCGAGATGGAGAAGGGGGAAGGGGGAGTCTTGTGCCTTATGCCTGGCCGCCTTGTTAAAAAGTCCGCGTAATTTCCAAACCTCCCTCCACACTTCCCTCACCCTCCACCCTTGAAGGCGGTCAGAAGCTGCCTTTGATTTTTTCCGAAGTTTTTTACCATTTTTTGCTGCCATTTATTTTGCTTCTCTTCGTTTTTTTTTTTTTTTGTTGCTGTTTTGCGTTTGGCTCATTAGGAATTTTTCTTCTTTGGGTGTGTGTTTTTTTTGTGCTTCTTAGCTTGTGTTGGGAAAGCGATAAAAATTTGAAAGGCAGCAGCAGCGACCGCGAACGCGACGCAACCGCGTCACCACCCTCCAATTGAGTCATGAAACTTACTCTCACAACGCATCCGCCCACCGCCCACCGCCCCCCGCCCATTGCCCACCGTCCATTGCCCAGTGCCCAGCGCATTGCCAAATGGTGTTTAATGATTTATGAATAATCGCCATTTTGCATTTGAGTGATGAGTGGAGTGGGTAGTGAAAAGGGAAGGGAGCGAGTCAGCAGTCGGTAAGTCAGTCAGTCAACGACGAACGCGAGGCGAACGGCGCCCAAAAGTCCATTTACACGTTTCGTTTGAGCTGGCTGCTGAGGGGATTCATCTAAAGATTGGGTCTCCCTCTCCCTCTCCACTCCCACTCTTCTCCAAGTCTGGCTCTTGTCTGTCTTATCAATGCTCGTCGCTCGGGTGGTTCTACAAATTTTTGCTTTGATAATTTTTACAACTTTTTTTTCTCGCTTTTTTCTTCATCGAAACGTTGTTGTTTTTATGCTTTTCCACTTACGCGTTAAATTTTTTGACAAACAACACGCGCCAAACGCAGCCATCGTTGGGATGATGATGGGCGGGGGGTTAAAGCATTGGTTGAGGGGGAGGGGGGGAGGATGAGTTTATGTAGGCGTTTGCCATTTGACAGCTTTGACAGTTGAGCAACAAGCGAACCAGGCAGACTGGGCAGAGAATCTGTAATTGATTGCAGCCTGAGATGAAATATTTTTAGATTCCAATCAAACATATGGAAATACAGCTATGATTTTTATAATACAAATACAACACAATTAGGTATTATCCAGAGCAAGATGAAGTAAATAAGCAAACACTTCGACTAAACTATTGGTGTAGATGGTGTTCTTCTATTTACTGAAGGAACTTAACATAAAATGCACTGTGTTGTTTATCTCTTAATTGCTTCGTTCATTTCAAGCGTCTATTCAATCGCAATGCTCACACTCGACTGACTAAAAACCAAACAAACGAAGCTTCGCTATTCTCTCTTCACTTTTTCGTTCATAACGGTATTTCCCGATTGTGTCCAGTCGGATCGTGCCAATTCGAGTTCGTCGTTCACTCATAGCATCTGTACAAATAGAGCAGAGAAATGAAATAAACAATCAAGAGACAAAGAAGAAACACAAGATTTTGGTGGTCAAAATGGAGATGGTGAAAAGTAACGGGACCATCTTGTGCTTCTTCTTTGTCACTTGTTTGTTCGTTTAAACGCGCATCGTTTACTTCACTTCTTTTCTTTGCTGCTGCTGCACTATAGGAAATTTGACCACTTTCTCTGGCCAAAAGTCATTTTTTGAGAGTTGGCAGATTGAACTAATTTTAGGTGCAATGTTCACAATAGATCATTCATCAATGTTGCAAACCAGAATTTTCGATAGATGGCGCCACTCAAGAAATATCAGCTGATAAAAACAGCTGTGTGAATGGCAGTTCACGTGTTTTTGCATATTGCATTTTTCTTGCAATTTTCCAATTGTTAATAGCGAAAAATTAAAGCAGATTGCTAAAATTTTTTAAATGAGTTCTATCCACAGTGGTTTGTATTATGTGTTTGTGCTTGTCAAATGTGTAAAAAATTCGTGTTGTTCCCTGAATAGATTAAAATTGTTAGTAACCTAAAAAATTGATATTTTTGATGGAGTCTCATTTTTCGAAAGCTGTGTAAAGTGAGGGCACCAGAGGGACTTGATGAAATGTTTTCTATGTTGTAGAGTATATCATTCTTGTTCAAATGAGAGTAATTAAAAAGATCACAAATAACCACAAACCCCTTAAAATTGAATTGAATTTTTTTTTTTTGTAATTTTTATTAAATTACGGCGTGCCACGCCCACTAATGTTAAAAAATATATAAAATAATTATTATAGAAACATTTCTTGTATATTAAAATAGAATTTTAAACATTTTCGCAAAACTGCTTAAATTAAAAAAAAGGGGGCGGTGCCACACCCATTTTTTTATTATTTCAATAGATAATGGTTATCTTAACCTAATGCAAAAAACCGATTTGAATTATCTTGCTCCGTTCTTGAGATATTAATTTTGGCCAGAGAAAGTGGTCTAATTTCCTATAGTGCAATAGAGCTATCGCAGTGCCTCTTGCATCCAGATACAAATATAGAGGTGAGCATGTATATACGTATACGCATACATACAACACATACATAGAAAGCGTTTTTGCCCATACAAAACTATTTCTTTAATAACTTCTACAATTTTTATCTGATCGCAACCAAATTTCAGGAATCATAAATACTAAAGTTTATATTTTATACACCAGCTGTAGCTTGAAAATACGCTTGTTATTTGAATTTATTGATTTGCGGAGGCGGAAGTGGGCGTGGCAAAAATTTGAAACAAACTTGATTTCCGAACATAACAAATTCTGTCGAAAAAAAATCCTGCCGGCGCAAAGTTATAATACCTTTCTACCCTATGGGTAGCGGGTATAAATACACTTTGCCGGCCTCAATAACGTCTCTTAGATATAAACTACTCTTGTTTATCTTCGCTGCAACTTCTTCTGCGCTTTACACAATCAAATCTTCTTGTACTTGACATTTGTTTACAATATATCTTTTTCAGTCAATTCCTTCAGCTTTAATTGTTTTAACTAGCAACGTCTTTTGCTATACTTGTACCGTAGCGACGTCTTCTAATATGTATATTTTAACTAACAACTGCTTTCGTTAAACTAATAAAAACAAAGTATTTTTCTATACGTAAAATTTTAAGCTCTCACAGCGCGCTGCAGCGAAGGAATTGCACTCTCTCTCACTCTTTTACTCTCACTTTGGCTATAGCAATTTGCTACTAGCAAAAACAGAAAACCGCCCTAAAGAAGCCATCCACTTAGCATATGAGATAGACACGATCGGCGAATGCTTTCTTGGCTATCGACTATCGCTCTCTCGGTCGCACTCGCATGCAAACCATGCCGTGCAATTGAAGTTCTCATTTGCATGGCAAAGTTTGCATTGGCATTTGAATCGATGAGTTTTTCAACTTTTTCTTTGTAAATAGTTGTGCATTAATTAAGATAATGCAAACAGACTGTAACATAAGTACACTAACTTTCATGTTGTAAAATGAGGACTTTGACTGTATAGAAAATTGCAGCAATTAAGGAAACCAAAGTCAAAATGAAATATCTATGATTGATTTTTTGGCTCATAACTTTGAATTCATATCGCTGAGCACACACAAGACAGGTGCAGACAGTTAAGTGTCTCTATGGATACGTTCAATCTCGAACATTTGCACCCACTCCCCTCCCCTTTGCAGCACTCATACTCCCACTTGGCAAAGGAAAGCCTCAAGCTCAAAGCTTGACTGTCAATATTGACGCGTTGCGTGGAAATCGCGCAACTTTTCGGGCCTCTGGCAGAATAACTGTCAAAAATCTTTCGAATTTTAATCAACTTTATTTTTAGCTTAGGCTGTTTGCTTGGGCATATGTATGTACATCGACACACGAGTCTGTATCCCTTCCCTTCCCCTGCCTCACTCCTCAACGGCTTCCCCAACTCGTGTCTTGTCTCCCGTGTCTCGGTTGTGCGTGCAAAGTTTGCAGTCTTCCTTTCTGTTTTTTTTTTATAGCCAAACAAATATGAGCATAACTGTATGTAAATGTGTGACAACGTGTGTGTGTGTGTGTGTCTTCTTTTGCAGATGGAAGGACTTTGTGAGTCTCTCACTCTCGCTCTTTCTGTCAATCAGGCTCTTCGCCTCTCCTCGCCTTCACAGGACTAACGCCAAAAAGTATTAAAGACGCATTTAATTAAGTTGAAATTGTTGGCAAAGTGACTGCGAGTGAAAGAGGGAAGGAGGAGCGAACTCAACTTAAGAATGAGACGCATGACCCCACAGGAGAGCTCTAATATTTTCCACGATTTTCGAGATAATCTTATGAATGTTGCCATTTTTGATGGAACAAACAATGAATGGAGCTTTAGATTGATGTTTCACTTGCAGTACTCTCATTGAATTTGTTGTTTTATCTACGAGTAAGCACATAAGTGTGGTACATAGAATGGAAATAATTTCATTAAGTTATTACTTAGTAAACAAACATATGCTACAAATACAAAAATAAAGCAATCTATAGCCAATTCTATTCACTTTATTGAAATAATTTGAAATATACGAGTATAAAGGATTATACAAAATATTTAAGAATGCATTTCAAAATCTGAAAATTAATGTGAGAAATCATATGATGTATGCTTTTGATTATGATAGAAGAGTACTTCTTAAGATAGAGGTATATTTTTTTTTTTTTGTTTTTGACAGCATTTGCTATATTTTCTCTCAGATGTAGAAAATCAAAAAAAGCTGGAGTCGATTTTAAGTACTTACAATAATAACTACAGAAATTATTAGTTGCGACCAGATGAAAATTGTAGAATCAATTTCTTGAAAACAATTTTAAGCGGTAAGAAGTGATAACGATATACCAAATATGGTATATTTTGGTATGTTTTGTACTCGATATTATATTTTGAATTATAGCTGCATATACTAATATACCAAATACAGTCTTTAGTATATTTCAGTATTTTATCGATATATTCATTTGGTATATTTTGAGAATAATACCGCTCTGCATTGCTTTTATTAAAAACGGGTCTCGCTTTCTGAAAATATATACATTATTTTCTGGCGTCAATAGCCGAGAAGATATATCCATGTCCGTCTGTCTGTCCGTCCGACCGTATGAAACCCTTAATCTCAGAGACTATAAGAGATAGAGACATAATTTTTTCGACAGCACTTGTTATGTTTAGCAGGCAGATCAAGTTTTTTTCAAATGAGAAGTTAAAAGAATTTACTTAGTATTGAAGTACGTAATTATTTTTGAAAAAGGATCTATTTTATGTATTATACAACTATTGAACTAAATATCGAAACGTTAAACAGTTATTGCAGGAATAAGTATTTACTTCTAACTACATGGATTCCATTTAGGTCTAGACTTGCACAAAAATTTGAAGCTGGGCTAGTTAAAAATGCGAAAATTTTGTGGGAAACATTAAAGCGAAATATCCTGCAGGACGCACATTGACGGGCCATAAAAACAATGCAGAAGCACTCGGGAGCAGCCGGCGATTGCAGGTTGAAGGATAGACAGCAGAATGAGAGAGGAGGAGTGGTAAAGAGGGGGGGTGTGGGGGGAAGAGGACACATTGGAACTAATAAGCCAAAAGGCGGCGCGGTTCGATTTAATGAGCAGCCGTCGCAAGTTTCCGCAACGTTGAACGCGTTAAACTAATCAACGCACGGGCTCCAATTGCACCAAGCACCCTCCTTGCCACACTTTCCCTTCCCCTCACCCCGCACCCCGCACCCAGCACCACCAACAACAATCTTGCCACATTCGACAGCATGGGGCAGCTGCCCCACGTTGTCGTCTCCTCCTCGCTGCCCTCGGTTCGCAGGCCGCGTCAACAGTTGTTTGTTTGTCTGCTCAATTGCTTGTTAACATTTTGCGCAATTTGGCGAACGACGACGATGGGATTGGGTGGGGCCAAAGGGGGACGGGGGTCGGGGGAGGTCGCTTAAACTACCTGCAAACATGGAAAAAAGCAAAAACCAATTGAGCGTGTGTGAGGCAACTGTGTTTTCGTCTATGTCTGCCGAGGCAGACTTCTGCTGCTATTTCTGTGTGTTGTGTCCTGTGTGGAAACTCATAAAATTTTATAGTTTAGTTTGGTCTCCAGCGGATGGAGAAGGGGCGGGCGAAAGATGGGCAGGGGAGTGGGGGAGGGGGGGGGGAGTGGTGGCCACGTGGTCCGTGTGTTATGGCTGTGAACTAATCGCCGCAACGTTTTCGCCAGTTAATGAAATGGTCAGTCAGTCCAGCATGTTGTTGCCCATCGACGGAGGTGACCTCGTTCATGCCCCATTTGGTGGGTGGAGAGGGGAAAGGGGAAGGGAAAGGGGAAGGGGAGGAGTGGGCAATTAAAAGCGAACGCGTCTCGTGTTCACAACTCACTTTTTTCTGCTTTTGCTTTTGCTTTTTCTGGAGGGTGCAAAATGCAGACACTCACACAATTGAAATGAAGACGTCTACGTCGCATTGTTCCTTCTCCTTCTGCTCAGAGATCATTAAAGACGTTCGTTCTCCTCCTTTGTGAGTCCGATTGCAATTACTTGGCCAATTTTAGTTCGATAAATTGCTTGAAGATTCCGCAAGTAAAACGAAGCTGAAAATATCTACTCAGACTTGGCTTTTGATGCAGCTTTCTTAAGACGTTATTTCTAAAAATTTTTAAATTCATTTGTTGGAAAGTATTACTTTAAATATATTAATATTGTACTTTATGATATATTTTGCGTATAACAGTATATCGATATACCATTGGAGTATTTTGGTATGTTTTGGTATATTAATTTGGTATATTTTATGCATACCATACTGTTTTGCTTTAGTTGTAAATGGATAGCGGGTGGCTCACAGTCGAGCATACTCAACTATGAGGGGATATCAGTTTTTCAATACCTTTAAAGAATAATACTGAACTGATTTGCGAGTATTTCAAAGTCACAGCACTATCGACTCGTTGAGTCTATTTTTTCACACTATTCTTGTTCAACATAAGGTATTGTATAAGCTATATTGTTAATGTTCTAAGAAAATAATACTTTACTATAATTACTATAATTTCAATACAGTTTTTGCTCTATATTAGATACTTTGAGAAATGCCCAATCCCAATTCCCTGAATAGCACTCCTAATTGCGCCTTTCCGCCCCCCTTGATGCAGTTGCTTAACCCCTTCTCTATGAGCAATCACATATTGCATTACACACAATCAAATCAAATCAAATCAAATCAAATGATATCACACAAATCAGGACAAATCGCTGACGCAATTTGCCTTTGGGCCAGCAACCTAAAAAAAAACTCCGCCCAAGATGGCAACTCAATTCGCAAACTGAAGCCCAAGAGCCATATTTATACACGTCCATATGTGGAATCAGGGTTATGGGAATGGGAATGGAATGGAATGGGATGAGATGGGATTCGGGCAAACGCTATAACATAACTCACGCTTATGATTTTTAAGGGCACATCAAAAAGCTGGCCGAACCCTTCGCAACTATAACCAATAAACATTGTAACAAAATTGCTTGTTTTTGCAGCTAATAAAATCATAAAAAAGCAAAAGAGAGAGAGAGAGCGAAATAAATACGTAAATAGCTGGGGAGGGTTAAGAGAAAAAAACAACGAAAAAGAAAAAGGAAAAGAAATGACAAGTGACTTTTTTTATCACTGGGCCCGCACGGGACGCAAACGATATAGTCATGACCATGGATGTATGGATGAATAGCTTTAGCTCAGCTCAAGATGAAGCTCCAGCTGAACAGAGGAGATGGGAGAGAGGGTAAAGGGGATGTAACTGGATAAATGGACCCCGCCACAATGCATGCAAATTGTAACAAGGATAATGGCAAACTCTCAAAAGACCACCGCAAACAAGACGAGCTACAAGACATCGCATCGCATCGCATCACGCATCAACCCCAAAGTAAGTTCAGCCAACAATCGAGGTCTGAGTGAGGCTGAAAGTGGTGGGAAGGGGGGTGAAAGATAGGTGGGGAGGTTGACGTATACGCTTAAGTGCCACTTGACAAATTGGTCAAGTGATTTGGCAAAAAAGCAGCACACAGAACGAGCATGGGACAGCAATAGAAAAGCCATAGAAGAGGCCATAAGTGGAGTCTATTGGGGGCCAAATAGATTGCCATAGAATTGAACTGATATTTTCTAACAAGATGAAAATAATCTCACTTGATATCAGTATCTTGCGAAGATCATTGAAGACGACAAAAGCTTGAAAGACGTTAAAAAAAACCAATACTTCAGTTAATGAATATAAATGTTAAGAAAGAAATAAATACAAGTAACAGAGTCACAATCGAGTGTGTTCGACTGTGAAATACATCGTAACTCATTTTCAATAAATGAAAAATAGTGCGGTATTTTTCTAAAAATATACCATATTAAAATACTGAAAAATGCCGGAAAAAAATACCCTACTTACGTCAAATAAAAGCAAAACCGCGCGAAAATATTCCAAAAATATACCGTATTGAAATACTGAAAACATACTAAAAATCCCCTAATCATTTTTAACAAAAGCATAAACGTGCGCAATTATTCTAAAAGTCTGCCAAAATATACAAAAAAAAAATACTAAAATATTTAGTCTACCTATTTACTATTACATTCAATGAATGGAGATATAAATCGAGCGTGCTCGATTGCGAGATACCTTTCTACACATTTCCAAAAAATGCAAAAAATGTGGGATAACTCTAAAAATATACCAAACTAATACATGAACATACTGAAATATACCAAAAATATATGCTGTAAAATTTACAATTAAATTTAAAATATACCAAAGAAAGCAGAATAAACCAGATTGTTAATCAAACCAACCAATATTGCGGGTATAATAAAATCTTCAAGCTTATGATGCTCTTAACATATGTGCTTAAGTATAATTTTATTTTATGCGCATACTTGCTTAAAAGATTCGCTATAAATCCTGCGAACATATCGCAGAATATGAACCTCATCGATAACAGTAATTCTTTCCCGGCCAATGACAACTCTTTTTCCAGAGATTTCCCCCATTGCGAGGGATAAAAAGGATATATCCTTAAGCGCATTGGAAATATGGTAAGCTCATCAAATCGAGTGATTGACAAATTGCCTGGCTACGTGTGAGTTTGCTGCTGTTCGATAAGGACGCGCTGCTTGACTGACAACTTTATGAAATGCCCAAAAAGCAGAAGCGGAAAGGAAAAAATGCGATGCGAAGGGTTGAAGGTCCTTGTTGTTATTGTTGCGATTTGTCAGGATATTGGCAGAAATGTATTGCTTGTAATTGTCTGTTTGATGGGCCAAACAATTTTGATTGAATTCAATTACGTCGCCAGCGCCTTTCAGCGAATCCTTTTTTCGGACGCATGTCGAGGTGGTTGTTCGTTGTTCACGGGTTTTCTTTTCTCCTGTTTTCTTTTCTTTTTTTTTTTTTGTTTTTTTGGTTGGTCTTGTTGTGTTGGTTTTAGTGATTTGCAATAATTTCTTCGTATGTGAAATATGCCGTTGTCATGGTTTGTTGATTTCTGCGGATGTCCTGGCCAAGCCAAATACCCTCGCTTCCCTTCTTTTCTGCCACTCGCCACTCGCTTCCCTTTCCCTGCCTCGTTGGCGGCATGTGTGCCCTTTGGGGTTAACCGGACGTGCCTTTAAGTGTGCCCAGCAAGAGAAAGCGAGAAAAAGGGTTTCACTTTCACTTTCACGTTCAGTTTCGATTTCACTTCGCTTCCTTGGCTTTGCCTTGGCCTTGTTATTGTTTGCGTTGCTTTGGTTTGGTTTGCGTTGGTTTGGTTTGGATGTCGCTGCTGCTTTTTTCACAGCCCCGACTAGATTAAGTGATTTTCAAGTCATGTCCTTTTTTTGTTAGCCAGCTCCTTGGGCTGCTGCCCCTTGATGGACTGCTGCCAAGTGAAAGTCATGTCTGTCGTATGTGGGTGGCTCTTTCTGTTTGCTCTTCACTCTCCCTCTACCTCTCCCACTTCCATTCCCATTCTGTTTATATTACAAGGGTTATTGAGCAAATCACCACAGAGAGAGAGAAAGAGAGCACTGCACGCATAAAACGAGCTATGAAATCCAGTTTGTTAGCATAATTTGTTTGATTTTTATTAGATAGACAATATGCGAGTTGGACCCACACACACACGACTCTATTTTTCTTCCTTTTTACTGTAATGTTTGGTTTCTCTCTTCTCATTTTTTTTTTGTGCCTCGTCATATTAGTGCGGAGCTCGGACTAACCCGACACGTTTTCGTTATTAATTTTTATTACGAGTCCAAATAAATTGCATTACCTTTCGCACACATTTTGTAAATTAAATTTACTCCCCGACCAAAACCGGCCAAAAGACTACAGAAACTGACCGCAACCAAAAAACAAAAAAAAACCCCTTTCTCTCCTTCTCTATTGCTGCTTTGGAGCTTCTCTCGTAGTATGCTAAATAAAAGTAGCTCAGGGGGCTATCTTTATGAGCACATTCAGTCATTTAACATTGACATCCAATGGCATCTAATACCATATTCATTCTCCCTCCTCCACTCCAGTCCTCGGGACAAATATCACAGGACCCATAAATTTCGACGAGTGCCATTAATTTCTCGACATTTTCGAGTGCCGGCGGAAGAAATTCCCGAAGTAACCGCCACTTCTATGCATTCCCATTGTTCGAAGGGAACATCCATCCCCGTTCCTTGCCGCTCTTCGGAAATATGATTTACTTGAGCAAAGTTTTCTCCTGCTCCTGCTCCTGCTCCTGCTCCTGCAATGTACTCTGCACTCCGCACTTGTACATTTTTAATATCAAACAATTTGTAATAAATAAAAACATTTCTTATGAATGCCATAGACATAAATGTCAGCCAAAACACGCACATAAAGCTGCTCTCTTCTTCTTTTCCCTCCTGCAAAAACAGAGATAAATAACATACTGAAAAGTCTTCGATAAGTCTTTACAATAAAAGGCCAATGGGAGTGAGGGAATTCTTATTAATATTAGTGTTTTTCAAATCTCATTAGCATATTTAATGGAATTTAAAAAAGGACTATGCCCATTTTCTTTTCAGGATTAACTATAATTAATGAGCTTATTTGATGACAATGAATTTTTAAACTAAAATCTATTCTCTTGTTTTTATAATGAAATTTTATTTAGTATTTTTGCAAGTTATAAAGAAACAAAATTAATTAAAAATTAATTAGCTTATAAGTGAAGATAAAATAGATTGTTTACTTTTGGGATATATTAAATGAATGTGCTGAAAATGTTTTCACTATTTATATAGAGTATTGAATATTCATGCGAATGAAAAAAATATGAATAAAATGAAAAGCGATTGTATTCAAGATAAGTCAGTAAATATATAAAATACTATCCCAACCAATATTAACAATACTAAGAATAACAATAAATTGAATGATGAGTGAGAAGAAAAATAAAAGGCGTCATTAATGAATGTGATCCAAAAAAGTTGTTACTTTAAATTTATACATTACACTAAGTTAAGTAAAATAAAAATATGAATAGAGAATTCAATATGCAATATAATTAGGAAGTTATAAATGCAGATAAATATCTCAATGCACAGAAAGAAAAATGTGTTAAAACACAATGTTAGACGGCACAATCTAGAAATTCTATATTATAATCTTGTTTCAAGAATGGAAAAATTTCAAAATTGAACCTAGAAGTCAATTTAAGATCATACGTTCAAAAATTGGGATTGCTTAAAAAAAATATATAAAAAAACAAAATATTTTTGTTTTTAATTTAATACATTTTCATGTAAGTTTTTGTTCATATTAATTACAGTTATGAGACCCGTCTTTTATATACCAACCGACTAGAGCTTGAACCAAGGACCAACGAACACACGGCAAAATGATTTGTGTTAGCTCTACTGAGCTAACAACAACAATATCATTCTTAAATTTAAGATCTTTTCGATCTTGAAAATATATTTTTAATCTCAAAATAATGATTAAACCAAAAATCTTGTTTTAAGATATCTTCAACGTAGAAATGTTGTTAAATGATTATGATCGAACATTTCTTAAATGAATATATGCTCTTTTCTTTTGAATCTTGAATAAAACATTCTTGAAGCAAGATATTAATCATATAATAAGATGCTTTTAATCTTGAACTGAAAATGCATGCAAATCATGATTTTATATTTTTTCAACATACAAATTTTGAATATATTTGTTTTTAAGTCAGGAAATAATCTTAAATTAAGATTTGCAATGTAGTTTTCAATCTAGATTTTGTTCTTTCTGTGCGTTTATTCTTAAATTGATGTAATATAATTAAGCTGATATTTAATAATGTATCGATAATTCAGCAAGAAAGCTTCAGAGGTATAAATATCAGGAAATGTAATTAACATACATATAATATAATTTGTTATGTTATAATGATGAATAATGGTTTAATCATATGGGTTATAATTAGAATCTTATATAGATGAAGTTCCATGAACTATTAAACAAGCATAGATAAGTTGGAGAATTTTCCCTTTAGACGCTCGTCCTTCAATCTTTCGCATATACTGGCTTATAGGTGGCGTACACGGTACAGTTGTGCTTGGCTATGAGCGACGCTTACGACTTGGTCGTCCATATTGTTATTTTAATTTTGAAAATTGCAACAACAATAAAGACGCAGCGCTAACAATAACAAATATGCGCACATACACATACACACTGAGAGATATGCATATGCAAGATGAGACGAGCTCGAAAGAGAAAGAAATATAACGAGAGAGAGGGAGAGGGTGAGAAGAAGGCGTGGCGATGCGAGGGCGTTGTATTTGTCTACATGACAAGTAGGCAATATTTGCATACTCAATTGCATTGTAAATTTTTCTATGCCAGCGCGTGCGAGAGAGAAAGAAGATGTAGGCGACACATGAAGAAGAGGAGGAGGAGGAGGAGGAAGAAGGAGAAGACGAAAAGCACGACTCGGCACGCATACGAATAGAAGTGAAAAAGTCGCGCCTAAGTGTGTGCAATGCAAAAAACAACAAAACAGAAGAAGAATAAGAAGCAGAAACAGAAGCAGAAGAAAAAAAGATGCAGATGACAGAAAAATTGTTAGAAAAATGCTGAACAAAGCAATCAGAGCAGGTGTAAGCATGTGTGTGTGTGTGTGTGTGTGTGTGTGAGTGTGTGTGTGACGATGACGACGTACAGTTTTCATTTGAATGACAAAAAGTCAGGTGGGCACTCGAGTCGCTTTTGCGCCCCGTGCAACGACGAGCACATTGTGTGGGCGTGGCTTTTGTCGTTGTTGTTGCTGTTGTTGTTGTTGTCGTTTCGCCCAACTTGACTGACTGACTGACTGTGTATAAATATACAATATGCGGGCACAACACACACACATACATAGAGAGAGAGAGAGAGAGAGCGACGTCGAGTGTGCAGCAGCATCCAAAACACTTAACATATTCTAATTATTCATGCTTATTTTATATTGTTTTGTCAGCGCAAAAGCAGCACCCAATCTCGCTCTCCCCTCAACCCTTACCCCTCTCACCACCCCTCTATGCCAACCACTCTTCTTCTTCCTTTCAGCTGCCTTCGCACCTTCCCAGCTTGCACTTAGCTTGGCTCCTCCAATGCGTAGTTCATGCATTGTGTGAATTGTGTCTTATTAAAAATTACAAATAGTCAACGCTTAATTATGTGTGTGCGTGTGTGTGCAAGTCGCTGCAAGTCTGTGCATGTGCATTCTCTCAACTACTATATAGCCTACTTTTTGGTGCGCTACCAATAAATCTGTACGTGAGCTGCGTTGACAGAAGGCAAAGCAAAAGCAAAGGCAAAGGCAAAACTCACAACTGGATGCGCTTCACTAGCAGTTGCAAGACACACACACACACACACGCTCACAGAAACACGCATGAGATATTTATCTTAAGCACACATGCTACATTGATGCGCAAGCAGCTGCGACGAGAAGCAAAAAAAAAATACAGAGAAAAACTGAAGCATTTTGCACCAATTTTTGTGACGATGTCAACAGCAGCAACAACAACAACAACAACAACACCAACAACAAGAACAGCGAGGAAAGCAAAACGAAATGCAGCACAGTTGCGCCATCTAGCGGCCACCCAACACAACCCTACTTACCTCCATCCAGCGGGCACATTGCAAAACTAATGTTGATGACAATGTTATGGGCGTCATGACAGCCATAAGCGCTCTTGACAGCACACACAAACTAACTCTGTGTGTGTGTGTGTGTGTGCGTTGGGTGGGGGGAGGGGGAGGAGTAGAGAGGCAGGTAAGTGACTGGGTAGACTGGGTTGACACCTACACAAAACGTCGCGTCTGGCTAGCAGCCATCTCCGAAGTCAACCCTCTCGCCACGTTGCTTGCAGGCTACAAAAATTATTATAAAAGACAACAACAACAACAGCAATGAGAACAAATCCAAAGAATCCCGAATGCAATAGGCAATATTGCATTAGAAGAAGTGGACAGATATGAGAGATTAGTCTGGCTAGTGTAAGTAAAACGACGAGACGATTGGGGAACTTAAAAAAAAACAAGTAAGAAAGTTACAGTCGAGTGTGCTCGACTGTGAGATACCCGCTACCCATTTTTAATAAAGGCAAAATATTGCGGAATCATTTTCAAAATATGCCGAAAATACTAAAAAAAATACTAAAAATATACCAAATGATTTGTTTGGTATATCGATATAGTACACCATTCAAAATATACCATAGACGGCACAATGTACCAGATTGTCGGCCAAAGCAAAGCCCATACAAATGTATTTCTTTAATAACTTCCACAATTTTTATCTGATCGCAACAAAATTTTCAGGAATCATAACTACTATAGTAATTGTTATATATACCAAAATTCGTAACTCTAGCTTTAAAATTAGGCTTGTTATTCGATTTTTTTAATTTGCGGGGGCGGAAGTGGGCGTGGCAAAAATTTGAAACAAACTTGATCTGCGTGCAAACATAACAAATGCTGTCGAAAAAAAATTATAGCTCTATCTCTTATAGTCTCTGAGATCCAGTGTTTCATACGGACGGACGGACAGACACACAGACACACAGACAGACAGACACACAGACGGACAGACGGACATGGCTAGATCGTCTCGGCTGTTGATGCTGATCAAGAATATATATACTTTATAGGGTCGGAGATGCCTCCTTCTACCTGTTACATACATTTCCTGCCGGCACAAAGTTATAATACCCTTCTACCCTATGGGTAGCGGGTATAAAAATGTAAAATTGTACCCCGAGCATTGCCCTATGCATACAGATACAAATATAGAGGCGAACATGTATACACGTATACGCAATGCGTATTACGCATACATACAACACAACATAGAAAGCGTTTTTGCCCATACAAAACTATTTCTTTAATAACTTCGAAAATTTTTATCTGATCGCAATTAAATTTTCAAGAATCATAAATACTATAGTAATTATTGTATATACCAAAATTCGAAACTCTAGCTTTAAAATTACGCTTGTTATTCGATTTTTTTGATTTGCGGGGGCGGAAGTGGGCGTGGCCAAAATTTGAAACAAACTTGATCTGCGTGCAAGCATAGCAAATACTGTCGAAAAAATTAGAGCTCTATCTCTTATAGTCTCTGAGATCCAGTGTTTCATACGGACGGACGGACAGACACACAGACACACAGACACACAGACGGACAGACGGACATGGCTAAATCGTCTCGGTTGTTGACGCTGATGAAGAATATATATACTTTATAGGGTCGGAGATGCCTCCTTCTACCTGTTACATACATTTCCTGCCGGCACAAAGTTATAATACCCTTCTACCCTATGGGTAGCGGGTATAAAAATAATATTACATTGAATGACATGCAAGTCCGATTAATGATTTCTTTTTATCATTCAATGATATCCATGATTATTTATGAATCCAGAAAATTTGGTTGCGATATGGTTTATTTGAAATGTAATAGTTTAATATATGGATACTTAAAATATATAACAACAAGAATACTAAAATTTATTCAAAGTTTGTTAGAATATCAAACTAATATTATTTTATATTAAACTATTTTTGTCGGTATATTAATTTGGTATACTTGAAAAATATTAAAACGAAGATCAAATCGTATTACATGAAACTCAATCATCCATACAGTAATATCTAATAATACAATATTATCTAATGTAATAGTAGAATTTATGGATTCTTAAAAAAAATAAAACAAAATGGATACAAAGTTTTTGGTATATCAATAAGGAAATAAATATTATAATATATTTGCGCTTTTTTCGGTATATTATTTGGTATATATTTTTAAAATACCAAAACCAAGATTAAATTATATATTATGCAACTCCGATTGATTATTTATTTTGATCAATAATCAATACAATAATAACTAAGATTATTTATGAAACTTTTTTATCGATATGATATACTATATTATATATGAAATATAATAGTAGAATATATGGATTTCTTAAATATAGCACAACATATTAAAATTAAGTCAAAGCTTCAATCAATTATCAAATAAATATTATAATATATGAATTAAAATATTTTTTCGTTATATTAATTTGGTATATTTCAAAAATAAGTCTTAACGGTTTATATTAGTTGAAAATGAATATCTCACAGTTAAACACACTCGAGTGTAAGTTTCTTTTTCATATCTGTTTTTTTTATTTACATATAATAATAAATACGTTTATATCGCAATATATTCAGTGTTGAAAAAATTCATCATGGTCATTAGCAAATCTAGAAAATAGCAAAAAAAAAGTAATTGGTTTCGAGGATTTCCATCATACAAAAAATATTCATCAATAAAGATTAGAGATTTAATATGCATAGGCAAAAAAAAATGTACCAACATCAGTATTAAATTGCAAAAATTTCAAAAAATAATATTTTTTCTACAATTTCTAAGTATCAAAAAAATATTGTGTGATGAAAATATAGAATAAGCAGTTTTTGAAGACCTCAACTGAATAAATTGTATTTAAATAATAATAATAATAATAGCTTAAAATTCTTAAAATTACTCTGAGTTGTCCTAGACTGCTTACCTTATCTTATATAGTATAATAAATATACTTTTTTTTTATAAATATATTCTTCTTCTTAATTAGTAAGTAATCTTAGTCTTTTTGTTCATATTTCTTCTTAATAAGTGTTGTACATTCTTGATGTTACATCACAACTTCCTATTCTTAAAAGAGAGCAACAAATTTGTTTACATATGTTATGCATAATTGAATGAGACAAATTCCTGTCAAAGCTTTGTTAGCAAACTACTACATACTAATTATGTTTGTATTATGTGAACACAGTACTTTCCAAAACTCATTTAGTATATGGAAAAAGGATGTCAAAAAACAAAAAATAATTGAAGATATTCCGAGGAAAATAAAAGAAGTTCGGAGACACAAAATGATGCTGACAATTCGGGAATGTTGGGATTATTTCAGTTGTCGGTTTCGGTTTCGGGTTCGGTTCAGTTGTATGTTGATCTAATATGGAATACATATACACTACATATATGCTCGTTTTTGAGGTTATGTATGGCATGTGTCGCCCGAAAGTATCCAATGATTGCGAGCGCACCTAAGTTGGGAAAAAAAGGTGCAAAGGAAAGGATGGGACAGGTTAGCTGGCCATGGCTGCTGAGATATCAAGCGTTGAAGTGCCGCTGCCATCGAAGTCCGCAGTCGCAGTCGCAGTCGACGTTGACATCGACGTCGCTCGTTGACGTTTGTTTATGTGTGTTGTTCTCCTCTTTGCTCTCTCTCTCTCTCTGCTCTACGCTCTCCTCAGCTCAGCTATGAGAGGGGCCACATCTTGTGCCATGTGTTGTCGTTGTCGTTCCTTTTGCTTTTGCTGCTGTTGTCGTTGTTGTTGTTGTCGTTGTGTGTGCAAGAGATTTGCAAACTAAAGCCTCATCACAATGTCCTCAAAATTCAAATAGCAACTGCAGCAACAACAACAACAATACAAACAACAACAACAAGTGTAGTTGGGCACGCAAAACAGCGAGACGTTGACTCAAAACTGTAGACTGAGCGAGATGGAAACAATGGGAAGGGTTGGGAGGGGAGCGGAGGGGAGGCAGTAGAGCAATTGTCACACGACGCTACTTTTGCAAATTATTATTATTTTTTTTATGCCCATGTGTGAGAGTGTTTGTGTGTGTGTGTGTGTGTGTGTGTGTGTGTGTGTGTGTGTGTGTGTGTGTGTGTGTGTGTGTGTGTGTGTTACGTCTGCTGTATATGAATTGCAAATATGGCTAGGTAGCCGCCTTTTAGCCCCTCTGTGCCTGTTTCTTAACAAGCGGCACCTGTGAGCCGCTTGCTGGCACCTAACCCCAACCCCAACCCGAACACGAACACGAAAACGAACACGAACCCTCAACCTTCTTCCCTTCTTCCTCCCTCTATCCTCCCCTAGAGGCAGACCCAATGCAAGAGCCGCAGTCCCAGTGACTGGGCTCTAAGTGGAATATGTTTTATTTAGCATTTTTAAGTGTTTGCTGGCTCCCTCTCCCTCTCCCTCTCCCACTGTCCCTTCCAACCCCTCCAAACTGGCAGAGATGCTCTGATTGTTGTGCTGCTGCTGCTGCAGTTGCTGCTTGAAGCAAGAAATAATAATTATTGTTATAGAAAGGACAAAGTATAATTTCAGATATGTAGCAGCGCTCAAGGGGCCAAGGTGGTGGCAGAGGCAGAGAGAGGGAGGGGGAGAGGGTTGAGCACTGAGACACTGATGCTGGAGACTGAGCCAAGAGGTGAGGCAAGCTCGTTGCACTCGTGCCCAAGACAAACAGAAATAGAAATTAATGAGTTGATATAAGGCGCAAAAATAAAAAAATATATATGTATATGTATATGTACATAACATATATGTATAAAAAAAGGCGTATAGTACAACAAAACAGCAGCAGAAAGATGAAAAAGATGAAGGTGACAATGTGTGTTACAGACTGTTAGCAAAGCAGAAAGAAATTCAACCAGCGAGAGGGGCCAAGGGTGGTGAACGGGGCGGACGGGGAACGGAGAGGGTGAACAGCCTGCTGCAAGCAAGGCCTGTCAATTAGTTGTGAGTTTGCCGAGCACGTTGCCTTACTTGATGCTCACTGATTCAGCACACAGTTGGTTAGCCCAGTAAACTATGCGCCTACCCCCCTACCCCCCTCCCTCTTACCCTCCCCTTCCCACTCCCACTACCATTATGCATCTTGCCCCTTGACACTCACGAGCAGAGCAACAATTTTTTTTATACAACTTATATTTTATTTACACTTACAGCTTGCTTGAGGAGTCGCATTTATCAACTGTTAAGCTTCTTTCTTTCTGACTTGAATAAAACAAGTTTGTTGAGAGTTCGATTATAGATTCTGATTCAGATTCAGATTTGAAACAAAGCCAACACTTTTCCAAACACACTTTCTACCCGCTACACATAGGGTAGAAGGGTATTATAACTTTGTGTCTCTAGAAAATGTATGCAACAGAGTGAAGGAGTCAACAGCAGAGACGATCTAGCCATGTCCGTCTGTCTGTCTGTCTGTCCGTCCGTCCGTATGAACTTCTAACTTATTTTTTCGACTGCACTTGTTTACAATTTATGCTACTTTCGCCTCCGTAAATCAAAAAACATCGATAAACAACCACAATTTTAATATACGACTCGAGAATTTTGGTACATACAATAATGATTCCTAATAATTTTGTTGCGATCAGTTTAAAAATGTAAAAGTTGTCTAAGAAATTTTTTTGGTATGGCAGAAAACGCAATCTTACCAAGGGTATATTCTGCACTTATGGTATTTTTGGAATGTAGTACTATATAAATATATCAAATATAGACTTTAGTAAATTTTAATATATTTGCGGTATATGAGTTTGGTTTGAGTTGAGTTTGAGTTTTGCTTTTATTCAAAATGGCTTAGTTGTTGTAAGAGATAAAAAAGATAGAATACTTTTTTTTACATTCTGGTATTTTTTATACTCTGCGGTATATTTTAATTGTAATAATAGGATTTCGTATATTTTTTTTTTTGCATTTGTTTGCTTACTGCTTTCGTTTGCTTGAAGTGACTTACTTTTTTATTATATATTTTTGCTGGGGACATGTTTATATTTCCAGTATATAGAATTTCGCTCAAGTCAATTTTGAGTTAAATGAAAAACTTATAATTTACTTTATCGAAATTGAGAAGATCAACAAATAATACGATGTTAAATTAATTATAATATTATATACCAAATATTAATACTGAATATTCCCTGTCTTGTCTTCTTATGATCTTGAATTGCTTTCATTTGCATTTCGCCTCACTTTTCCATGACTAATTTAATCTCAATGCTCGCAGTTCCCTCGGTGGTGTTTGCTTCGATTCGTTTCGATACTTTCACCCCTTCGAGCAACCTCATTTGGCAGCTGCTCTGCGCCTAGAGTGAGAGTGAGAGTGAGAGTGAGAGAATCCTGCAACGAAGTGTGGCAATTAAAGCATGTGGAGGCACGCTTAGTGGCACTTGCTATGTTACTTGCCACTCGCCCCAATGACAAATTGTTGTGCTGTCAAATGTGACGTTTAGCTGTCAAAATAACAGTGACGTCAGCAGCGGCGCCAACGAGGATAATGAGAAGAGTGGAGAGAGGAGAGAGAATAACAGAAGGCAAAAGGATGCACGAGAAGCAAAGCAAATTGGTTAGCAACTGGAATGCAGGAAGAAAAAACAGTTTACTGAGGGGCAAGTTAACATTTTTATTATACGAGATTATTGCTTAGATTGGACAACGTTTAAATTAAAATACTATATATTCTCCATATGTGGGAAGGGAATAATTTCTCGAGTTCTCGATTTGAGCAGCGGAATGGAGAATGCTGAATGCTGAAGACTAAAGACTGAATACTGAAGTGTCAAGCTGTCAAAGTTGCCATTTTTCACACACACACACACACACACACACACACACACACACACACACACACACAGACACAGTCGGAGCAAGCTTTAGTATGTTGTCAAATATTGAAAAATGCTTTGAGTGTCGCCTCTGCCAGAGTCTCGTCGGGCTTAGGCCATCCATGTGTGTGTGTGACGCCACATGTGTGCGCCAGAGAGACAGACGAAAAAGGACACAGGACAAAGGACTGAGTAGCATGTCTCGTTCTCTCTTGTATGCCACTTAAGCCTTCACGGGCTTTCATTTCATCATTTTGGCTAAATAATAAAAATGATGACGAGCATCAGGAGCAGCTACATCAGGAGGATGAGAATGAGGATGAGGATGAGGATGCGGACGCTGATGAGTTTTAGTTATCAAATAGTGCGACAGTCGTCAACCCTTGGCCGAAAGGCAGACAGAGAAAGAACTAAGAACTAATAAGCGTCCACCTGCCCCTCACACACACACACACACACATTGAAACACACACACACACAGCTGCAGCTACTTTAAATTCCATGTGTGACACTTGATCATTTGTCATTGGCCCTGAGGCCGCCCTGACGACTCTTGGGCCTTTTGCGGTTACCGTTGCGAACTGTATCTGTATGTATGTATGTGTGTGTGTGTGTGTGTGTGTGTGTGTGTGTGTGTGTGCGAGTGTGTGTGTGTGTGGATATGCGAAGATAGCTTACGACAAACGGGCACAAGGACAAGGGACTTGGCCATGGCAGATATTCTAGGGTTCTGGGTGGTAGTTATCCTCATTACTAATGATGATGATGACCAAACGCTCGATTGGGGCCAAAGCTTACACACACATACACTCACACACACACCTCCACATAGACCAACTGATGAATCACTTAGCATTGCATACACAGCTGTGACACACAAATTTGCCAATCCAATTGTCTTTGCTTTCACATATTGCACAAATATATTTCAATACACTTGATTAACATGCAAGAGATTCTTCTTCTTCGTCTGACTTTCATTAAGTTTGAACTGCATTTAAATTAATTGGCTTACCTCATTTGCATTTATAGGTTACTATGAATGCACTTATCGGCAATCGTCATTAAAAACTTGAAATAAAATCATTGAACACACACTCAATAACTTTTCATTAGCTCAGTAATATATTTTATGAGTTATACCAGCACTCAATATTTGGACAGTTAATTACTTATTGTATTCATTAAATTTATGCACTTAGTGGCATATTTTCCTTTTTTCTTGGCTATAAATGAAATAAAAAACTAAAATTTGAATCATAGAACAAACTTTTGCTACACTTTATGCCTTTTCTGCTCCCTACCAATATATTTAATGAGTTGAAATTATCTTCAATATTTGCATTAGTTCATTCCTTATTTTGTGCATTAAATATATGCATTTAGTGGCATTTACCTGAAACTTAAATTGCTACACTCAATCAGCATCATTTCTATTATTCACCAATAAATATAAGCTTCAATATTCGAAATAGTTAATTCCCTATTTTATGCATTAAATATATGCACTTATGCACTTTATGCATTAAATATATGCACTTAAATACTAACACTAAAATCATTGAACAAACTTTCGTTACACTTAGTATATATATTTTACGCATAATGATGAGTTATGATTGACCGTAATATGTTATTTGTATTACTTCAATGCTTATTTTGTGCATAAAATTGTGTACTTAGAGCCATATTCAGCTTTTTCTAAAGGTGATAAACTAAAAAATCACAGAATACTTTTTCGCTACACCCAAAATCATTTCACTATCCACCAATATTTGCATTAGTTCATTCCTTATTCTGTGCATTAAATATATGCACATATCGGCATATTTTCCATTTACTCAAAGCCACAAACACCCCTAAACAAGTTGTGGGTACATCAATGATTATTTGGTGCATTAAATATGTGGGAATAGGTCTGGCACCTAGAGTGAGGAGAAAGAGGCTCACTTACTATAGTGACAACGCAGCGAAGAATCAAGACTTGTCAACGACAACAACGATAACACCAAACTTAAATAAATATATTCGTATAATAAATCCCATAAATATGGTTAATTACAATTCCAATAGGAGGACATTTCGGGCATATTGAAAGTGACACATTTGACATGTTTGCGAGTTTGAAGACTTTGTTTTCGCCCTTTGGCTTGGCTTACCTTCATCTCTTCCTCTCTTCCTCTGTTCCCCTCTTCTTCGCTTCCTTTTCCCGCGTATTGAAAGTACATTTACAGTTGTAAATTAAATTTCCAACTCAAACAAATCAGCCAAAATACCTTTCAATATCTGAGCCCGCGGCACAATTGCCTTCATCGTCATCGTCATCGTCATCCGCGTCCTCGTTGTCGTCATCTTCTAGTTGAAGGTGCGCTTGCCCCGCGGGGCATGGAAGTAGAAGTAGAATCAGAAGGGGGAGTAGGGAGTGGGGAGTGGGGAGTGGGGAGGGGGTGACTTTGCGCGACAAGCGACTGGGGTAACATTTTTTAAGCTCGGTAATAAATTTTTAATAAGCTTGCTTGTTGTTTTGCCTCGATGCCGTGCCAAAGATATTTTTAATAAATCGTTTTCGAGTACATTGAGAAATGCAAAGACGGCGAGGCGACATTCACATTCACATTCACATTGACATCGGCATCGGCATAAGGGCATATGAAATATACATATAGTACGCCCTGCAACAGACGAAAGACAACAGATAGACGACCGAATGTGCCTTCCCCGATGAATGGATGACAAAGTGGAAAGGTGGATGGATGGATGGATGGCTGTCGGTAATGGTAACCTTTCCCCTCCTCTTCCTCTACGACTCGCTCGCTCGCTCGCTTGCTAACTTGGCGTATCTGAGGGTGTCTTGCGATTTGTCGTCAATGTCCTTGCTGTCACTGAACGTATCTCCCACCTCGCTGCCTTAACCTCTGCCCCCTCGCTCTGGCACGCTCATTATGCAGAGCGCATATCCTTGCTGCTTTGACATGCCGTTTGTCACGATTAAATATCGCAATAAACTTTGACCTCGAATTAATCAAACAACAGCAATAACAACTACTCAAGAAATCCTTCCTAACTTAAGTAGTAAAGATATATATTCCGACTCTAACAAAATCTCTTCTAACTTTAAACGTTTCACTTTCATTTTAGAGTATTCCCGATTCGTCATTTATCCGTTTAATAATTTTTATTTATATTTCTGGTTTTCATTGACTCGCGCTCTTTTTTTGTTATTCTCTTGTCTTGCATCGAAGCACATTAATGTGGCACGAAACATTTTTACATCAATGATATTGAAATGATATGAAATACTCTTGTACCTGATGGTTAGCTTTCAGTCGAAATTGGAGGAGGAGTGAGAGTTGAAGTGGAAGAGACCAGGGTTGGGCGGATGGCGTATTTTTCAATTTTAAATATTGACAAGCACGACGAAAGGAGGCGGGTTCGAAGACTTAGGGTGAGTATTGTCTGCTCGGGGGCTTGCTTAAGGTAATTTGACAAGTTGTCGAAGCTTTAGCCATGTCACGATTGTCGCTGAGGGCGTAAGTCAACAAGGCAATAGATACTTAGTTCTCCGCCTCTGATGTCTCACTTACACTATACAATTTTCGGACCTATTTGGACCTCGATCTGGAACCTGCTCAACCTGTTTAACCTGCCAGCCGGCAGCCGGCAGCATCGTGTTGTGGGGCGTTAGGACGCGGCTAATAGATGCACTTGGATTTGTATGTCGCTTGTAGCCATTCCAGGGCAAATGACAGGCGAAATGAAAGCAGGAGACAGCGAGCTGTGGGGTGGCACCTCTGTGTCGGAGCAGCATCTCTCTGCGTACACGCCACCGCCCCCCTCTTGGTAAAAGTGAGCGAAAAATACGAATGTCAACATTGCAATTACGCAAACATTTTCCGCACACCAATAATATGCCATGACAGCCAGAGAAAGAGAACGACACAGAGACAAAGAGAGCAACAGAGACAGGAACACTCACAGTACGAAAGAGAAAGAGAGAGCGAACAGTTGGGGGCTCAACAATGGGCTAACTGGCAAAGGTGAGCTGATGATGCCAAGCCCAACAATGGTAGCGCTGGACAGAAGATGCCAACAACGACGATGACAACGACGACGATGACGTTGATAATGGCGTAAAATGGTCGAAGTCAACAAGAGGTGGCCAGCAGCACCGACTAGAAGAATACTTGAACTAAAAGAGATGTGGATATAGGATATAGAACAAATGATATAGGATATTTCATAAATATAATAAATAGGATAGATCGGCTAGATAGTATAGTTGGGATACATGAGATAGATGGCATACATGGGATAGATAGGACAGATAGGGTAGATAAGATAAAATTGCTATATGGATAGTACAGATGGAATAGATGGGATAGTTAAGACAGGACAGTATATATAGGATAGGTAGTATAGATGGGGTAAATAGAAAAGAGAGGATAGATGGGATAGTTAGGATAGATAGGATACGAGAGATAGGAGAGATAGAGTAGAATGAATACAGAGGATATATTAGGATAGATAGAATAGATAGGGTAGATGGGATAGATAGGAGAGATGGGTTATATGGGATAGATTGTGTAGATGGGATAAAAGGGAAAGATTGGATAGATGGAATAGATAAGATAGATAGGACACATAGGGTAGATAGGATAGAATTGATATATAGGATGGATAATACAGATGGGCTAGATACGAAAGAGAGGATATATGGGATAGATAGGATACGAGAGATGGGAGAGATAGTGTAGAGTGGAAAGATGGGATTGATAGGATAGTTAAGATAGACAGGATAGATAGAGTAGATAGAATAGATAGGATAGATAGGATATATGGGACAGATAGAATAGATGAGGTAAATGGGATAGATGGAATGAATATGATAGACAGATAGCTTACATGAGATATATAAGATAGATATAATTGAATGCATAGATAGGAATGAAAGGATGGGTAGTATAGATGGAATAGATAGGATAGACAGGATAGATAGGATAGGTGAGATGGGCTAGAGAGTGTAGAATGGATAGATAGGTAGACAGGATAGATGTGATAAATGGCATAGATATAATAGAATGGATAATAGAATATATGGGATAGATAGAATAGATAGAATATATGGGACAAATAGAATAGATGAGGTGAATGGGATAGATAGAATAAATATGATAGACAGAATAGATAGTTTAGATGGGATATATGAGATAAATAGAAAGGATTGATAAGATGGATAGTATAGATGGAATAGATAGTATAGACAGGATGGGAGAGATGGGATAGATAGTGTAGAATGGATAGATAACTATATGTGATAAATAGGATAGATCCTAATCTATCTATATAGTTGGGCATTCCTCAAGTGCAGTGTATACTAGTCAAAGTGAGCTTGGACTCAGTTGGTTGGCTGGTCGAATGCTTCGAGGAGGCACCAGCTGATGACTGCTTCTGCTTTTGCTTTTGCTCCTGCTGTTGCTGATGCAGATGCTTGTGGTACATGAGAGTGGAATAAAAAATGCCAGGGCAACAGCAGGTAGCAGCATTGCTGGAACGAACAAACAAATTGGATGCGAATGCAAATAAACGAAAATTATAAATAACAGCAAGCAAGCCAGCTCGCTAGCAGGCGAACGAGGGACGAGGAACGAGCGAGGAAGTCAGGCAATGGCAAAACGAGTCAAGAGAAACGAGAACGGGAAATAGAATGGGAATACGAATACGAATGCGAGAATGCGAATGGCATTGGTAAATGGGATGGAGATTGAGATTGAGGTGGAAAAGGAAGAGAAGAGGGAGTAGGATGAGGATGAGGAGGAGAAGAGGACGATGTAGGGGACAGTTGTCGACTGAAAGATGATGAGCCGCAATAACAACAACTGCAACCCTTAGTGAGAGGGGAAAGATGTGACTCTCCACAGCTCGAGGGGACTTCAGAGATAGAGAATGAGTATGTTTGTGTGTGTGATGGCAACGAAAAAAGAAAGCAACTAGCAAGTGCAATATGAAGATGAAGAAGCAGAAGATGAAGCAGCGAGCACAAAACTGATGAGTTGCAATGAATAGAAATTGCCAAAGCAAATGGCAAGCACAATGCAACTTGACGGCCCAGGTGAACCCGTATGTGCGTGTAAATGTACGTGTGTGTGTGTGTGTGTGTGTGTGTGTGTGTGTGTGTGTGTGTGTGTGTGTGTGTTAGCTACCCTTAATGGCAGCGACAAATGAATAGGGCAGGCTCTTCTCCCCCTCCCTCTCAGTCACCCTCCTTCCTCACTTCCCACATCTTAGCCATAATTCCTTGCCAGCTTTTTCGCTGACAGCTTCTAAACAGGCGAAATGAAGCTGGGCGATTGGAATTGAGCGTAGAAAAATAAAAATGGCGGCAGCTGGTAAACCTGTCAGTGCCTGACATTCCTATCAACGCAGTGGGCGAAATTAAGGTGCCTCCCAACAAAAGCAATGCAGGGAAGCAAAGTATTCAATTATTGCAAACACATTTATTTCACAACTGAAATGATCGCAGAATTGTATTTCTTTTAATCAGAACACCAAGAACTGCATTGGTTTTATTGTAGATAATGATTTTTGAAATGTATTTATTATCGTTATTTAACAATATTTTGCAATTTAGTCTTTATGCACGGTCACACACAAGTGGCACTCTACATATAATCGATTTTCTAACCTCTTCTCTTTCGTATCTACATACATATAACAAACATATTTCCATTATTTAATTTCTGTGTTGTGTGTAATGATTTAATATTGTGTCGTGTAAATAGCGTGGCGATATGAAAAAATGCTTTAATAATCACCATTTACTTTATCTATACTTTGATTTAATGTTATGCAGGCCAGTTTAATAGTTATAAAGTTACCAAGTTAATCTGTTTAAGTAGAAAATTATAAAAACAAATGTTAAAGACTTAGTTCTTCAAGATTTAGTTCTGAGTCATGTGTGGACACATAATTTTTCTTCTGTTTTGATTTAACGAATTAAAAAAGCTTTTATTAATTTTACTAATTTTTCCTAAAATAACAAATAATAATAACAAATACTAAAGTGTACCAAATGCTATATTTGGTATATCGATATACATTAAAATATATATACATTAAAAATTTAAAAATTTAAATAAAACTCTAGATTTCTGGGTGTCTCCTTTTTTTAATCATAAGTATTCGAAATTTTGTATTTATTCGAATGTTCAATTCTCATTTAAATAGTTACCATACTGTTTTAAATGATTTTCTCGCTTAGTATAAAAAACTTTATTAATATATGTATATAGATTCAAACATAGTAAATATAAATTTGTATTTAAGCAGCTTATCGATAAACTGCATGATATTAATAAATTATGTCAATTTAAATCCGTAAGTCTTATAAGAGTCTTTAACTTTGATTTAAAACCGTTTAAAGTCATCTTATTATTGTTGTATTTTTATTTAATATTTTTACTTTTTCATAGTTTGTTATGTAAATTTGAAGAACTACAAAAATTGAATTACAAAAATAGACTTACAAAATTTTCGTTAATTAAATAAAATAGTACAAAAACATATTTTTTACATTTAAAACAAATAATTATTTTTTAAATCTAAATTTGATAATTGTACTCACTTTAATTGTTGCTGCAGAAAAGTGTGTCATACTCGTATGTTAAAGGTTTTACTTTTTATGGATGTAACGCCCTCATTTGTAGTGCGGTTATATTTATTATAGGCATTTTTTGCACAGTTTCTTCCCTTAATATATCTTTTCACGTTGTTCATCATATCGAATGCAGACTTAAATGCAAATATATTCAATTCCTCGACTTGAATTGAAATTCGAGATGTTCTCAAGAGTTAGTCCGTCTTCCATTCGTTGGTGGGGGAAGTTTTAGAGCTGCCGCCGCAAAGTATGCAACAATAAATTGGTTGCTTTAGAGATTCGCCGGCTGTGCGGGTCAGCGAATAAAATAATCAAGCTGGCCAGAGACAGAGAGTGAGAGAGAGAGAGAGAGAGAGCATCAATGGGAATTGGAGCTGAAAGAACTGAAAGCTGAAAACTACACGGGAAGTGAGAAGTAAGAATTGAGAAATGCAAGAGAGAAAGCCGCACGCATCGTTGGCTGAAAACAATGCCAAGAGGTGAAATGCAAATGAAACTGACGAAGCGAATTTGGCGTTACGCGAATTGATTAAAATTCGATTGTTTCTTTTATTTCCTTGGCGCTCTTTTTTTTCTGTTTGTTGTTTGGGGTTGTGCTCAGTTTACTCTATAAAAAAAAGGGTTGCTAATGTTATGCTTGTTCACCTTGTTGTTGTTCGTGTTCGTCTTTCCATTGTTGTTGTTGTTCTTGTTATTGCTATTTATTGGCCGTGCCTGCCTTGGCATTTATTACGCGGCGTTTGGGAGTTTTAATTATGCCAACGTTGTTGTCGTTTGCCGCTCTTTGCCTCTGCCTCTGCCTCTGTTTTTGCCTTCATCTCCACCTCCACCTCCATCTCCACCTCCGTCACGTTGCCCTTGGGCGCTGCCTAATCAGCGGCAGCACATCAGCCAGTCAAAGCCGCCCCGGCTCTCTTACCCTCGGTTTTCTTAACAGACCCGCTAACCATCCACACGCCTAATCATGTTTCACCCCTTTGCGCATTTTTACCTTTTGTCGTCGACTCCTTGTTGTTTTTGTGTCCTTGCTTTTCGATTTTTAATTTTTTAATTCGTTATCCTTGCGCCTGTGTTTCAGTGTTCAGTGTTCAGCTTGGCTTTTTATTTTTATATTCTTCTTTCTCCGGTTCTTTTTTTGTCTTTTGCTTTTTTTGTGTGTTGTCTCCATGCGGCTGCTTAATGGCAACGCGTGCGTCGACGGCGTATCCTGTATCTAGGCGGGGCTGCGGATCGCCCGTCGTCCTGGCAAGGGTTAAGTATTAAACGCTAAATCAGATAATGTTAGACAATTGAGCAGCCGCTCGCGCCGTGCTGACATTAAAACAAAAGCCACGACGCCCGGGTATCGAAGACTCCCTTCCATTCCCATTCGCATTCCCATTCGAAAACCTCAAACCTCGAACTTCTAACCTGCCTCCAACCTGCGTCTTGTCGTCATGCAAATGCAAAGCCACCCAACGCAAGTCGCATTCAAATAATAAAAAAAAAGGGTTAGCTTTTCATAAAATACTGCATATATTGACTCAAGTCATGTACACCAGCGACTGCGACTGCGACGGCGACGGGACAACTACAAGGACTCGACTCGACTCGACAAACTTCGATTACGATATTCGTATTATCCGATTAAGCGCCAGCCAAAGGGAGACTCAACACAGAAAGCAGCAAAAACAACAGCGAAAAGAATGAAATTAAAATTTTAAATTATTGCCTCACGTCGGCTTTACCGACTCTTGTTTTGTGTGTTTAGTTCCTTTTTGGGCGTGGCACTCTGTACGCCCATGCCATTTGAATAGCTGCCCGCTGCCCGCTAAAGTATGCAACATAAAAATAACACAGCAAGTGTATACAAAAATCGAAGAGCGTTGGCTGGGTATGAACGACTAAAGAGTGATTAGCTCAGCACTAGCGGGAAAGAAAAGACTTAAAAATAGTAGACAGCATTCAAAAGTAGAAGGACAACGGAGGAGATTCATTAGTAGTAAAAAAAGAAGTTTAAAAAAATGAAAATCATTTGAATTGTATATATCAGAAGAAGAGTTAAAAAAAAACTAGTGAATAAGAAGAGTTTGCTAATTAAAAGTAATAGAGCTCAATATATAGAGAGCCAAAGGGAACTAAACAAGTGAAAATAACAAAAACATTTTCTCAATTGAAACAAGTTTTAATAATAGCAGAACAACACGGTATTATTCCCAAAATATACCAAATACATATACCAAAAATACGCAAATATACCAAATAAATATACCAAAAATGCTTAATTATGCCAAATAAATATACCAAAAGTTATATTCGATATACTCATATACCATAAATATACTAAAATATACTAAACGTAACATTTGGTATGTTGGTATACCACAAATATACAAAGATATAATAAACGCTATATTTAGTATATTGATATACAAAATATACCAGATTGTCAACCAAAGTACAAAGTACGTATAGTTCAACTTAAACAAATATTAAAAGTAAAATAAAAGAGCAGTGTTATTACTTAAATATACCAAATATATAAACCTGTAAAATAAATCGAAAATACAAAAATATACCTAATAATATACCACGAGTACTAAATTATACCGAATTAATACATTGAAATACTAAAATATACTAACGGCTTAATTCGATTTCAAAATATACCAGATTGTCAAGCAAAGTAACTAAGATATAACTTCGTGTTAAATACACAAAGTTATATTATCCTTCTACCCTGCGCACCTACAAATAAAGAAAAAGAAAAATCCGCTAGCTTATATCCATAGACGTTGTATGCAAAATATACCGATGTATATCGTTATCAATAATTTGATAACACTAACACATGGAACATATATTTTAAGAGACGATATTTATGTTTTGAGATTTTTTCGTCTTCTTTGGCAGCTGCGAAAATTCGAATTGGAGAATTGTTGAAATCAAAAATAAAGAGCAAAATTGATCAACTTGAAATGCAATGCGAAATAATCGAAGATCAAGTTGATTCAGATTTTGTGCTGAAAGCTGTTGAATGTTGTTTTAACACAACTCAAAAATATACCCCTTGAAGTCAATCTCTGACAGGGTAGTTAAAGGGGGTAAAACCTCAAGCAATCTGACCAAAGTCATGGACAAAAATGCGTTGAGTAAATAAAATAAAAAAAAATGTGCTCGTGAGACAAAACCGGAAGAACCGTTGGCAACCGCTGGCTGATGATGACGACGACAGCGACAGCGACCCTTTTTTTTCCCTAGGTGGAAGGGGAGGATTCACTTGGCAGTGTCTCAGTTGAAAATTAACACAAGTAACTGCGTGGAAAATATGCCATGTCCGCGTTTGAGTTGGAATTCCAGTTGGAGTTGGAGTTGGAGTTCGTGTCCATATCGCTGGCCTTCACCTTTCCCATTTGCATTGTCTATGTGGCTAACAACTGTCTTTGTGTCCATGTCCGTTTGGAGTTGGCCAAACTGTCGCCGGTTTGGCTGAGCCGTCGATGGCTACATTCGATTAGAGCGACAGACTCAAAGTTATCCAAAAAGAAATGCTCTTTATACGCAATACCTACATATAGCATAGAAAGTAATTATAACAATGTGCCTCCATCATACGTATGTAGGAGGCAGAAGAACTCATCTCCGACCCTATAAAGTATATGTCTATGTTGACCAGCGTCAACAGACGAGACGATATAGCCAAGTTCTATGGTGTATATATAATTTATAGGGTCGGAGATGCCTCCTTCTGCCTTTTAAATACATTTTCTGGGTGTTTTAAGTTATAATACCCTTCTACTCTATGGGAAGTTGGTACAAAAATGCATCCACAGGATCTTACTGCTTGGCTTCTTTGTTGAGTGTGTGATATATGTTATATATGCATACAATTCTTCATAATCAAATGTATATATTGTCTTCATCTCTCTCTCTAAAGTGAAAAAACACAACTTTCTATAACCAATCATTTATCCGTTTTTTATTGCAGTCTTAGAGTTGAGGTCCTGTGTTCTCCTAGGTTCCAATGAGTGAATAGGTGAATTGATGATAAATATTTCGTAAGTAAAGTGTTCAACATATTCAACTGAATAAAATCAAAAGTGAAATAATAAATAAATATTAAAAAAAAATAATAATAAAAATATATTGTAATCTTATAATAAAATTTTTAGTCTTAAAACTATAAGAAAGTGCCATAAAAATTTGTTTTCTAACTTTTCATGATATTCCCTTTTTAGTCCAAAGATCTCAGTGCTAAGATCAAAACTTTGATTTTAGAACTTTGTTTTTCAGTATTAGTTATGTTATAATAATCAGTGTGTAATATTGTTATTGTATAATTGGTTAAAGCTGCCATATAGACAGATGTACGCAAATTTCAACAAAAATAAACTGAAATATGTAAAAAAAAAAAGGAATCATTTGTCTCCCACAAATACTTGTGATCTTATAGAGCTGCTCTTACTATAATTACTTGTTTGATAGATTAGAAGTGTCTTTTCCTCTTTGGCTTTGAAGTCGTTGACAGCTTTAGGTTTTTCCTCCCGCAACTTTCTAACTTGGATTTTAGAGTGTGCTTCTTCTCACTCTCTGTGACTCTCTCTCTCTTTCTCTCTCTCTCTCTGTCTCTCTCACTCTCAGTAGTGCAGACAGCAGTTTGAGGTTCGGTGTTCACTTTTGGTTTTGTGCATTTTTAATTATTGGCTTTTTTCTTAGACGCTTTAATTATATTTGCTCAGCATTCGGGTAAAGTGCACGCTGCTCGAGTTGAAGATGGGGTAAAGGGTGAAGGATGAATAGGAGGGGAGTAGGGGAAGGGGAAGTGCTTGGCTTTTGACCCGCAAAACACGCCCTTGCCATTGGCCGGTTGCTCGCATTTAAATTGCATGGAATTTGCAAACTGAAATTAAAATAGTTAATGATTTTTTGGTCAGGCGACTTAAGAGCGGCCCCAATGGGGGCGGGGCAAGGCGTGGCTGCTGTTTGAAACTGAGAGTTACCGTCAGAGTGAGAACAGAGGGGAGAGAGGAAGCGGGGGCACAGTTGGGTAATTGAAAAAGCAGCAGCAACTGCTTCAGCTTCAGCTTCAGCTGCTGTTGCAGCTGCTTCAAAGACAAATAAAGAGAGCAGAACTGTGTGTGTGGTGCAAACTTTTGTGGCGACAACCCTGACGCATGGCGCTGAGTAACCCTGCACATCTAATGCTCTACCCCCTCCCCCCACACACTTGCCTTTTCGTACTTCTCGCACTTTCTTTCGGTTCCATGTAAATGCTGTAAAAGTTTTTACGATTTGCCAAAACTATAAAAAGGGGGCAACCAAAGTAGCGGGTGGAGGAGAAGGGGAAGGGGGTGTGGTGACCGACCACTGACTGGTGCGTGCCTGTGGGCGGCAGTGTGACGGACGTACGGTCGGGGGCGGGGCAGGGGCAGAGACAGCAGCTCCAACTCGGACCGTTGATACTCGCACTTACAATATAATAAACTAAGTAATTACATAAGTGTGTGCGCATGCAAGTGTGTGTGTGTGTGAGCCACGCCCAGTCGCCTACCATCTCAGTCGCACACACACACACACACACTCACACACTCTCACCCACACACTATTTTAATTCACTCATAAAACGAGGCGGGCACAAAAAGTGCGCCCAAATTACCTTGACATGTGAACGAGCGTCGCAAGGGGCCAAGCAAAGGGGATGGGGATGGGGATGGGGAAGGGACCCAGAAGGGGGACGAAACTGTTGCTGGGCGCATTCGCATTCACATTCGCATTCGCTGCTCCCGCACATTCCCCAGTTGCCTTTCACTTTTTATGACAATTTCACTTTCACCAAAAGGCAATGATTGTGGGTGGCCAAGAAGTGAGGAGGGGGAAGAGTGGAGTGGTGTGGAGAGGGGGAAAGTGCGTGTGTTGCGTGTGTGACCATTTTGCAGGGCATTTGTCATTAGACCCCTCCCCTCTTCACTCCTCAGTCAGTCCTCTTGCCTCGTCAAACAGTCGTCAAACAGTCGCGTTTACAGCCGAGCGCTGAATGACACTTAAATGTCGAAGGCGCATCATAAACTTCCATAATCGTAAATATAGATTTGTGCGGCACGTAGCTGTTGCTGTTGTTGCTCCTCTTGTCAGCCTTAGTTCACCATGCAACAGTCTTGTTCTTCTACAATCTCATATTGCGACTAAATGACTAAAACAAGCCGACGACAATTTCACAAGCAAACATATTTCGCTAGTTTTGTTTCCGTTTCTGTTTCTGGCTTCGATGGATTCTCTCTCTCTCTAACAATCCAAGAGATTGCGCTAACAAATTACAAAGGAAGCAAGTGTAGTTGACATTTCATTTATTTATTAAAGTACAGCATAATATTGAAAATTTCTTTGATCATCAAATTAGAACTAAGAATTAAGTAACTTATAAAAACGAAGTAACACCAAATTTGAAATAATCTTAAGTATAATTGACATTATATTTGTTCAGACTTAGGAAGAATTATTGATATTAGTATCGTATTTAGAACACTTTTTCATAGTCTAGTTTATGCAATAACTGGAAGATTCTTCCTCTAACATTCTTAAGGGATTTCACCAACAAATATTCCAGAATATTTGGTTGATCTAATAAAAATTGAAAAATGCTGCTGGAGTCAGGTTTTATTTGCCTTGGTTGACAATCAGATATATTTTGAATTACTTTGTATATTTTTAATCATATGGTATATTGTAAATTATATGGTAAATTTTTAATTATGTGGTTTTATTTTTAATCACATGGTATATTTTTAATGCAATAGAATTGTATACAACATTTTTAGCTTGTATATTTTTTAATATTTTTTGTATGTTATTTCGGTATATTTTAAAAACAATACTGCAGTGCTCTGATGTTATTAAAAATGGGTAGCGGGTGTCTAACAGTCGAGCACACTTTCCTGCATCTTTCTTACTTTCTTATTTAGTTATTGTCTCTGGTAGTTACTAAAGATTGAAACACTTTTGAAATATTATTAGTTCGCTTCTTCTGTTTTTCTCTCTATCTTCTTCTGTGCGCAATATAGTAATGAATTTGTTTATTGTTGGAATATCCCAACTTTACTATAAAAATCATTTATTGAAATATATAAGAGTATTTAATCTTACACTCTGAAGTGCTCTCGCTCACTTCATTCTTGATCTTTGACTAGTGTGGTGTGGTGTTAACCCAAAATAAAATAAATAAATTATAACAAAATTACTAAACAGAATATAAATAAGAGATGATTTAGATATATTATTATTATTTGTGAGTTATATTGAGCTTCATAATATTCATCATTTATCATCATATTCTTGTTGAGAAATCTCTTTTTGTATATTGAACTTAGTTTGTAAATAAAACATACTAAAGCATTACCTATACATAGAATATATTATGTTTTTTATTTATCTGTTTAATTATAATATTTAAAAGTTCTTGTTCATTTTCGATATTGTGGCAATATAATTTTCTCAACTGCGACTGAAAAACCTGGCCATATTTTCTCTAATGACACTTTTAACAGCTGTTATATTTCTCTGCATGGTTCTTTGTTCTTGTCACCGAAAGAGAGAGAGAGAGAGAGAGCGAGTGAGAAGTATGAGAAGGGAGATGGATCGAAGGGAAGTTGTGAAGTGAAGTGAGGGGGGGAAGAACGTTTCACATATTTGAAGACATAAATAAATGTCAAAAAATGCAGATTACTTATTAACCCCTGTGGCGTGCCACAACTCTGTCTACATCCTGCCCCCGTCCCCGTCCCATTCCCCGTCTCCATCGCATCCAGCTACCTGCCTCGCTCGCACTTCCTCCCCTCTCATCCTTCTCCATCCTTCATGTACTTTTGCCAATGCCAATGACGATGCCGATGCCTTAGCCGCGATATTATTCATTAATAGAAGCCCGAAAAGCGAGCTCAGCTCCATTCCACTTCTTTCCACTCCCACTCCCACTCCCTTCGCCTGCTTTTCACATGCTAACAAGAAGAAGAAGAAGAAAAAACGTAACGAAACGCGTTTCACGCGGTGCTTTTGCCACCTTGAAGGGCACAACGTGAGGTGGGAGAAAATTATTAGCTCTTTGGTAATATTTTCTTGCATAAATTTTTGAATAATTTTGTTTTTTGGTTTTTTTTTTGTTTCTATCTTCGCTTTCTCCCTCTCTCTCCCTCTCTCTCTCTTTTCCTCTATAGAACTCTCCCTTGGCTTGGCGTCTTTATAATTTCATATTTGGGCAACGTCGTCGCTTTATTTTCAATTTAACCCTCATTGTTGTTGCTGCCGCAATTTTTTCCACACAGCTTTCGCGTGTGGCATAAAAATTGAATCCTAATCCATGAATATAGATGATTATTATATGCCGCCGCCGTCGAGAAGGAGAGATGAAGAGGGGGGAGGCGAAGAAGCAGCGGGATGGCAGCCATTAGAATATTTTGTCTGTTCTCTGCTTTGCTCTGCTCTCCGCTTCGCCTGGTAATTTTCCTTTGTTTTGCATTTTGCAGCTCACCTAAACCGACAATGGGCAAAAGCAAAAAAAAAAAAAAAAAAACGAAACCCAACTTCTCTCTTTGCTTGGCCAGAGCTCAATCCCATTCTCATTCCCCTTTTCTAATGCCAATCTCAATCCCAATGCCAACTATACACACACACACACACACACACACACACACACACACACACACACACCGGCTCCAAATGAAAACGCCGCCAAAGTTGTCGTAAAATTTTGTTATGACTTTTTCTTATTGCCATTCGCCATTCGTTGTTCGCTGTTCGTCGTCGTTCTCGAACGCATTCGAAATGTTGTCTGTTGCAAGATGGAAGAGGAAGAGATGGGAAGGGAAGGGAAGGGAAGGGAACATGCAGATGAGAAGAGACTGACACTGAGACTGAAACTGGCAGCGAGCTCGTTTTTAAGTTACTTCCTGCTGGTATTTAAAGTTGTAAAAATTGATGGGCCCTCTGTTTCAGCTTCATCTCCTGCTCCTGCTCCCCAGGATAGCTGCGTCCTTGTTGTCCTCGCTATTCAGCCGGCTGCAGTTTCCTTTCCTCCTGCCTTCATTTATTTCCTTTTTTTTGGAGGGATCATTCGGGCTTAGCCAACGCCAACGCCAAGGCCCATCATCTATCGTGAGAGCAAAACTGACAGCTCCCAAGAGTTCAGTACATATTTTTTATGTTCTCACAAAAAAAAAATACATGCAAAAGTTGAAATGTGTTCAATAGTTGGCAATCATTTGCAAACATGTTGTGGTGAGAAATATTACAACAAAACACATCAAATCTATAATATCATTAAAATTTGATAAGCATATTCCGTCTTATGTAAAATAAATCATGGTCAAAGAAATTCAACGATACCTACATCACTAAAACTTTCTCTCTTTCTCATCATAAACAAGTAAGAAAGCTACAGTCGAGTGTACTCGACTGTGAGATACCCGCTACCCATTTTGAATAAAAGCAATATATTTTGCGGTATTATTCTCAAAAAATACCAAATATACTGCAAAAATACTAAAAATATACCAAATGGTATATGTGGTATATCGATATAGTGCCGCATTCAAAATATACCATAGACGGCACAATATACCAGATTGTCAGCCAAAGCAACTGAGACCCCTAGTAAGTAGGCGTTTTTGCCCATACAAAAGTATTTCTTTAATAACTTCGACAATTTTTATCTGATCGCAACCAAATTTTCAGGGATCATAACTACTATAGTTATTACCGTATATACAAAAATTCGTAACCCTAGCTTTAAAATTACGCTTGTTATTCGATTTTTTTGATTTGCAGGGGCGGAAGTGGGCGTGGCAAAAATTTGAAACAAACTTGATCTGCGTGCAAACATAACAAATGCTGTCGAAAAAAAATTATAGCTCTATCTCTTATAGTCTCTGAGATCTAGGTGTTCATACGGACAGACGGACAGACACACAGACGGACAGACGGACATGGCTATATCGTCTCGGCTGTTGACGCTGATCAAGAATATATATACTTTATAGGGTCGGAGATGCCTCCTTCTACCTGTTACATACATTTCCTGCCGGCACAAAGTTATAATACCCTTCTACCCTATGGGTAGCGGGTATAAAAATTAAGATAGAGTAAACTATGTAAATATAGTATTCAATATGCTCAAGAACGAACGAGAGTTTGGTTAAAATAAACATTTCATTTTGAAATAATTGGGGAGTTATAAATGCAGATAAGTATCTCAATGCACAGAAAAAAAAACGTGCTAAAATGATGAATACAATCTTTAATAAAGTTTGAATGATATCAAATTTGAGCCAAGAAGGTTTATTCTTAACTCAAGATCGAAAATCAAGATTGCCCAATCTTGAAATTCAAGATTATAATCTTGTTTCAAGAATACAAAAAATCTCAAAATTGAACCAAGAAAGCTGAAATATAAATTAAGATCAAAACAATCTAAAATTTAGATTGTTTCAAATAAAACCAACCAAGTAAGCAAGCTACAATCGAGTGTGCACGACTGTGAGATACCCTCTATCCATTTTGAATGAGACCAAACAATGTGGGATTAATTAAATAATATACCGCACAAATTATAAAATATACCGAAGCCGATTTTTGGAATATTAATACTGAACTACATTCTAAATATACCATAGAGTACAAAATAAATCATATTGTGAAACAAAGCGGCTAAGACTCGATTGCAACATTCGTTTTTTGCCATTCAAGCATATTTCTTGATAGCCTTTGGTATATTTTTGGTATTTTTGTGGTATATTCATTTGGTATATTTTCAAAAAAGTACCGCAATATTTTGCTTTTATTGAAAATGGTTAACAACTATCCCACAGTCGAGCATACTCGGTTGTGATTTTCTAAACGGTTTTGTTTTATTTTCCTTTTGAAATTTTTCTTTTTCTATATTCTTGAGTTGAATCAATTGTTTTAATGTCTGCATTTTAGTATAAACAAATTCTAGTATATTATTAGTATTATATTTTTATTCATGGATATATGATAATAACAATACTTATAGTACAGTTTGATGAACTCAAATAATACTGCTTACTGATTTCGATACGAATGACAACTACTACTTTTCTACTTTTCACGACATCTTTTTAGCTTCTTACGCCTGATAATCTACTTATAATAACCGAAGATCTACTACTGATGACTGATGATACCAACCAACCGATAACGATAGAGTCTATCGATAAGCCTCCACCACTGATACACATTATATCATCATCGACAATTGAGGATTAAATACAATTGTTTTGCATTATTACTTTCATTGAGTGTAATGTGCTCTATAATTGCATTTAGAATCAGGCAAAGCTTTTAATGTTTCCTAGATTATAATTTTGCATTTATAGATCTTTCCCCTCTCTCCCCTTTCTCATCCATATGCTGGCTATCATTACTTCGTGAGCTGCGTTGGCTGGTCAAAACCAAATCGCACAGCTAAATAAATAAATTATTAGAAAATTAACAATTTTTGCAATTAAAACTACAACTAAATTACAAATGCATTAAATTTGACCACACACACACACACACACACACACACGCACAAAGAGAGCAACAGCAGCACGCTTAACGAGCAAATAATAATGGCCACAGCATTTGTAATAACAATAATGAAAAGCCATTTGGCCATTTTGTTGGCCGGGCCAACGGCTATAACAATTAATTAACAAATAAAATGTCAATTAATTTTACAAACACTGCGTGAAAACACAAGAAATGAAACTGCATCAAACAAACAAAAAAACAACAACAATAAAATTTACACAACACACACACATTCACACTCACACACATACACTCATGCGCGCCGCCAATAGAGATTCACATGGTCAGACGTTACGCATACGCCGCGTGTGCAAATAAACCAGCGCTCTGCTACGGAAAAAAGCCGCGCAAATTTGCTCATTTATTTATGATTTCAATTTCAATATTAAAGGTGTGTATGTGCGTGTGTGTATGCGAGCGTGTGTGTGTGTGTGTGTGTGTGTGTTTTTGTTTGGGAATGCTTTAAATAAGTTGGATGGTGGTGAAAGCATTTTTTGGATTTTAAATATTTAATTGAATGATAAATAAATTTAACAAAGTGCAAAAGAGACGCACGATACGCATGTTCAAGATGTGCGAGAGAGAAAGAGAGAGAGGAGTGCAAAATAATTGTGAATTGTGCAGAGCTTCGTTTGGAGAGAAGAAACAAACAACAAAAAAGAAAAAAAAAGAAAAACTGAAAGGGCCAAAACCAATGACTGTGCAGCGGTCACATAAATATTTTTACAACACACACACACACACACACACACAGGCGCACACTCACACACACTTTTGCCGCCATTTTGTTTGGAGGACAACGGCCGCAGACACAAATGCAATTTAATTATTACATTTGCCTTTTGCCCCGCATTTTATCTCGCTCATTTTTTATTCGCATTTATTTATTTAAACATTTATTTATTATATTTTAAACTCACAGATTGCCAATCAACTGTGTTTATTTGTGATGATTAATTATTAAATTTGGAATCCATATAGAATAAAAGTGAATGCAGCGAGCAGACAAATATGGCAAGTTTTTCTCTTCTGAAATGCGAATTGATTTTGTTTTCTTATCAAGAAGTCATAATTTATTTTGTTATGTTATGAATTTGTTACTTAATACTCAAATTTGCGATATACTAATAGGAGGTGAAGAACAATCGATGGCACTATCGAGACTATCGATGATTGGTCGCTATCGAGCCACAATCGAACGTAGTTAACATTTTCGATAGTTCTACAACTACAATCGATAGGGCCATCGATCAAACTGTTCTGTGCAAAATCGTCTATTAACGAATTAAGGAAAAACATATAATATATATATAATATATGGATCGCTTTTTGAAAATAGGCATGTATTTTACATATCAATAATGTGTAGAATTTAAGATAAACATCGAATGTCGTCAACACCAAGTGTGTCAAGTACAGACATGGTGGATAGACTTTAAAAAGGATTCTGTTCCAGATAGGCAAAGGACTACAAAAATGGGATATATTTCACATGTCTGGAAGTATTTCAAAACCGTCAGGGAATAAAAATCTTGCGAAGTGCCTTGAATGCGGCAAAGAATACAAAACAAGACAAGATTCGTCAAAATTTGTATGTTGCACCTTATTATCGACAATTGATGGCTAAAAATTTACTATCGTTGAATATCGATGGCACCCAATATTGATCTCTTATCTCTATTACTAATTTCAGTTGATACCCAAGTATCTACATATATTGACTAGTCTCCATTTTATAGACAGGACATTTGCTAGTCGAGCACAATTTCTTAGCATTATTATGCGATATTTGGGAATGTTTGTGTCTTTATTGCAGCCGAAAAGAGAAAAAGCAAATAAAACTTTATCTTTTTGTGCAGGCAAATGAACAACTTCGAGGGGTGTGTCATATTTTACAGCTAGAGAACTTTAGCAAGTTCGAAAAATATGCAAAGAAGCGACATCATGCGGCAGGTTGGGGAATTGGCTGCGCCATTTCAAGCATTGGCTAGGGAATTACGTGTACTCGGCAGCTGCAGACTCGCGACTCAAGCGAGCAGTCGATGGGGAAAGAGGGAGGTGAAGGTATACGCCCCGTTGGCCGAAAGTTCACTTTCAATTATAGACTTCAGAATGAAAATGAAACACTTTCAAGCTGTCAACTAAGTGGATAAACTAAAGCTATAGTTCACATTTTCTATAATCGATTTGTATCTTCAATTTCATCAGTTGCAAGATGGTAAAAGATTAGTTTCCCATTTCCACATCTCAATAAAAAAATAAAATTACACTGTGTTAAACTATAATTCAACTGCAACCAAAATTGTTCCAAAATGTGATTGAGATTCAATTGAAAAGTTCAAGTTTTTCACCAGCCAGCATCTCACATTTTGGATCAATGTTTAAGGCCAGCATTAGTCCCGATCATTTTGACATCTTAAAATCCAATTGAGGCCATATTTCTGTACTTCTTCTTCACTTCAGTTCAGTTCAGTTGGAGCTGCTTTCATGGCCTTGAATTAAACTCTCCAAGATGTTCACACACACAAAGTAAATGTAGATGTACTTAAAGCAATGCATGCTGAATTTTAAGAATGTCAAAAAGTCATCAGACATGCTATAACAGTTATACGAACAAATTTTCGAGTGAAGATCTAAAATAACAAAACGAAACTCAAATGGAAAACACACAGCATTGTTTGTTATATAACTAACAGCTTGATGGATTACGGAAAGCCTTGTTGACATACAGATTCAACTAATAAGAAAACTACAGTCGAGTGTACTTGATTATTCAAAACATACAAGATATACCAAATCAAAACAAGTCAGAAAGTTACAGTCGAGTGTGCTCGACTATGAGATACCCGCTTTCCATTTTTAAAAAAGGCATAATATTGCGGTTTAATTTTCAAAATATACCGAAAATTCTAAAAATACTAAAAATATACCAAATGGTATGTTTGGTATATCGATATAGTACCGCATTCAAAATATATCATAGACGGCACAATATACCAGATTGTCGGCCAAAGCAACTCAGACCCCTAGTAAGTAGGCGTTTTTGCCCATACAAAAGTAACATATTATTTAAAGTATTAAAGTATTAAGAACTTCCACAATTTTTATCTGATCGCAACCAAATTTTCAGGAATCATAACTACTATAGTATGTAGTTATTATTATACCAAAATTCGCAACTCTAGCTTTAAAATTACGCTTGTTATTTGATTTCTTTGATTTGCGGCGGCGGAAGTGGGCGTGGCAAAAATTTGAAACAAACTTGATCTGCGTGCAAACATAACAAATGCTGTCGAAACAAAATTATAGCTCTATCTTTTATAGTCTCTGAGATCTAGGTGTTCATACGGACGGACGGACAGACACACAGACGGACAGACACACAGACACACAGACGGACAGACGGACATGGCTAGATCGTCTCGGCTGTTGACGCTGATCAAGAATATATATACTTTATAGGGTCGGAGATGCCTCGTTCTACCTGTTACATACATTTCCTGCCGGCACAAAGTTATAATACCCTTCTACCCTATGGGTAGCGGGTATAAATATGCGAATCCAAACTTGTGTTGAGTACAAAAAGGAGTAGAGAAGAGTACTTTTCACATTTTCCCTACTTTCCATTCCCATTTTTGTGTAATTGAAATCATATTTATATGATTTAACATATATATTTATATGATTTTTTTTTGCAAAGTTACGTATATTTGTTTTAGTGGTTTCCAAATTCACTCTATTGATAAAAAAAAAAAATCGAAATCATTGATCCATGGTTGCGCCAGAAACTCTCTTGCTGGGGTCAGGTCAGAGCGATGCGGTTATCCCGATGATGCGGTGGTCGAAGGCGGTGGTCCACAGCGACCGCCAGGTGGACCGCCGGGTGGTGGAGTTCCGCTTGGTGGAGGTCCGCTGGGCGGTGGACCACAAGGACCCTGAGGTCTGGCACTCTGTGATTGATATCAAAAGGGGAAATGTTAGGAAGAGACTTCAAAGCGATATTAGTTATACTATGTTATCCTCATATTTGTGTTGAAGTTTGGTTTAATTTTTTTAAACTGTGTTGTTAAGGTACTTTAAATAGGTTCTCCACTTAATAAAAAAAACAAAAGGATAACAATAAAAAGAAGACAAACCACAATTGCAGTGCCGCAGAGCAGCACGAGGAGGAGTCCGAGGAAGTAGCTCAGGTTTAGACGCATCTTGACACTTGTATTTTCAGTTGACGAATGCCGATGCATGTCAGTTGGATCGAGGGCTTTTATTCGAGTTTGAGTTCGAGTTCGAGTTCAAATTGTGTTCGCGTTTGGTTGGCCTTGCGTGTCAAATTGCTATCATCAAATTGCTACTGCGGGGAGCGGGCAGAAGATAGTTGTTGTTCGTTGGAAATTAATTGCATAAATTGAGTTTTTATTTCTAGTGTGAAAATGTGTGTGTGTGTGCGAAGTGCGAATTGTGTGTTTTCAGTTTTCAGTTTTTAGTATTTTCAGCTATTTAGAATTTAGTATTCTGTGTATAATTATAGAAAGTTCTATATACAATTATATCATTATTCATTATTTTGTTATGAGCTTCAACTACACTTTAATTGCATTATCTTTTTTCAATTGTCGTGCGTTATCAGGCAGGTCTCGCACGACAGGCTCGACTGACTGATCCACAAAAGTGGAGCTGAGCAACACGTGAATCTCATTTCGTTTACAATTTTCAATACAATTTATATGATATAATTGAATAATTATAATCAAAAAAGAAAGAATTATAGAATTAAGTGCTTTTGACTTTTTTTTCTTTAGTTCTTGCATTTTAATTCTTGAGTTTTAATTAAATGATAACTAGCATCTAAGAAATATTCTTGTTATTACAATAGATGGATTTTATTAATTGATTGATTGATTGATATTTCTCAAATTGAATATCTTTTGAGATTAGCCTTATAAGCACAATACATCAGTTGTTAATGGTGTCAAGCGTACTTTTAACGATTCAGTATTTCAGAATCTACAGTATTTTTTCCATCTGAAAAGTTAGTTGTGATCAGACAAAAATTGCAGAAGTTACTTAAGAAATAATGTTTTATGGTAAACAACGTCTGTTTTTGTCGAAATTTAATTGCTTTGGTTGAGAGTCTGTCATGTTTTGTATGTAATAGTGTTTCATTATACCAAAAATAGACTTTGATTTATTTTAGTATTTTTATTAGTGTATTATTTTGGCCCATTCGGTTGTCGGTTTCTTTCTTGTTTATTATTGATTCGCTATCTTTGTATGGTATGGTATATTTGAAACTAAGTAATACATTAATATACCAAATAAAGACATTTTGAGTATATCCATTCTATTGAAGGTTTCTTCTCTTTAGGTATGATATATTTTAAATGAAGTAATACATTAATATACCAAATATAGAAATTTTCAGTATTTTGAGAATAATACCTCACCGTTTTGCATTTATTGAATAACCATCTGGTATTTTTTGGTATATAAATTTAGTATATTTTTAGAATAATACCGCACTGTTTTGTATTTGAGGAAAATAGGTAGCTGCTGTCTCACAGTCGAACTTTAGGTTGGTGCAAATATAGTATTTTCTCAGTATATTTATTTGTTGTATTTTAAGATTAGTTCCTTATTGTTTCTCTATAATTAAAAATGGATAGCGAGTATCTCTCAGTCGAGCACACTGGCTCTTACTAGTTTTATATTTTGATTGAAAGTCTGCTTGATTTGTTATTTAACTATTGATTTGGTACATCAATTAACTTATTAAAAACTGGTTGCAATAGTTAATCAATGCTCTACAATTTAATTCGATAGCTTTGGGCGGTATTTGCTCGTATCCCAGTGTAAGAGAGAGGTGAATGGGCTTAAGAAAGAGAGAGAGAGAGAGAGACAGGAAAAGAGATAGAAGTAGAGCAACAGCTGCCTTGACTTCAATCAGCACCCACAAGCTGGCGTATTTGCGGCCTCAGCTTCAACGCTAGCAACAGCGCCATGCAGTTCATTAAACAATTATAATTATATGGCAACAGAAGTCGCCGCCAGCAGCTGCCAGCGAGGGAGGGAGCCAAGGAACTTGTGTCCTTTGTATTTTGGAGGCTAGGCTGGTCTGTGTTTGGTGTTTAGTGTTTGGGGCTGGGTTTGGGTTTGGGTTTGGGTTTGGGGTTTTGCCTTGAAGAGGGGATGCCATGGCGTATGAGTAATAATATTAATAAGCCGCCTTATTTGGCAGCCGCACGTAGACAATGTAAGACAACACGGCGTATGCGTAATTTTCTTGTCGTTATTATTTTACGGCCCAGCGAGCGAGCGAGTCGAGAACTTTTTTAGCCTTATCAACGGCACTTTGAAAGCCGGCGAAACTTTTCGGGACGACGTCTTGGATTTATGCGCTTGAATTTCACACCTTATTGCATTGCACCGGCATCGCGATGTTCTTTCTCGGTTCTTGTTCTTGTTATTGTTGTCGGCCTTAAAACAATTAGCGACGTGTTCGCTGCTTTTGCTTTGCTTCGCTTTGCTTAGCTGCTTTGGCAGCAACTTAATGCCAATGCCAAAGAAGCTCGTTCGGAGCGAACTCGATGCGGCCAAGTTCTCTGTTCCCTGTTCCCTGTTCCCTGTTCGTGCATTGTTGTTGGCTTAATTGGTTGCGCTTGCTCAATGGCTTGTGTCCTGCGGACTCTGAGTGCGTGGAAGTGCATTTTGGCTCATATTCAGCACCAGCTCCATTCTCTCTCCTCTCTCTGTCTCTCTCTCTCTCTCTCGCTCGCTCGCTCGCTCAGTTCAAATTCCAAACGCGCCGCGTTGTTGTTGGCCGTTAACTTGGCTTGGCTCCGCTCGGCTCGGCCTTAAGCCCGGTCAGGTGAGCTAGCTGGCTGGCTGACTGGCTGACTGCTTGCTGGCTTGTTTGTTGGCTTCTTGCTTGCCCATAAAACTAAAATAATAGCCGCATAACATTTTATCTACCGCAGTAATAAATATTCAGTTAATTATAGCAACCAGCAACAATAAGACAACCAGCAAGAGAGAGAGGCAACAATTGGGAGTGGGAGGAAGAACAGAGAGCGAGCGAGCGCATCATGTATGCAAATGTTATGGCAAAGAGATGTAATAAAACACCGATAAAGTGCATAATACACAGAGCTTTGAACATCACTTGCTCTCAAGATGACAAGCCAAAAGTTAAAATCGGGTAGCAAAAAACAAACAATCGAAAGAGAATGCCTAAAACATCAAACAAGTGTTGAAAACTGCAAATAATGTCTTCAAGTCGAAATAAAGTTATTGATGGTCGTGAAAAGAAATAACACAGCCAAAGAAAACGCTAAGATAGCTGCTAGCTATTATACACAAATACAAAACAATGCGGTATTATTCTAAAAATATAACAAATTTATATATCGAAAAAATACTAAAATATACCAAAGGTTATAGTTGTTATATCGATATAGCATTACGTGAAGTTTCCTATAAATGCAAAACAATGCGGTATTAGTCTAGAAAATATACCAAATATATATAACGAAAAATTCTACTATATATATACCATAATATTATGTGAGATACCCGCCACTTAATTTCAATTAAAGCCGAACAGCGTGGTATTATTCTACAAATATACCAAAATTATATACCAAAAATACTAAAATATACCAAAAATTATAGTTGGTATATCGATATAGCATTACGTGAAGTACTCTATAAATGCAAAAAATGTGATATTATTTAAAAAAAATACCATTTTAATATATAACAAAAATACTAAAACATACCATAGGCTATAATTTCAATAAAATCAAAACAATGCGGTATTATTCTAAAAATCTAAAAAATGTATATGCCGAAAAAATACTAAAATATACCGGAGGCTATTATGTCATAATGTCAAGAAAAACATAGCAAACTAATATACAGCAAAAAACATATTGTAGGCTACATTTTTAATAAATTCAAAACAGTGCGGTATTATTCTAGAAAATATACCGCAAAAGTTCTACTATATGTATATATAATACCATAATATTATGTGAGATACGCGCCACTTATTTTCAATTAAAGCAAATCAGCGTGGTATTATTCTAAAAATATACCAAACTTATAAATATTCTTAAAATATACTTAAATATCAAAAAATATCGTAAAGTACAAAGTAGACTTGCGACTTTTACCTATGCTTGTATAAAAACCAAATAACTAAATAGTTAAAAGCGAATTTGCTCACTGCTCCACATCAGTGCCATGATGCTTTGACGAAGTTGGTATTAGACCTAATATTGATTAAGAACAAGTAAGAAAGCTACAGTCGAGTGTGCTCGACTGTGAAATACCCGCTACCCATTTTGAATAAAAGCAAAATATTGCGGTAATAATCTCAAAATATTAAAAATAAATATGCATGTAGTCTCGATCGGGATTTGAACTCGAGCACCACCGACCGGGTGGTTAAAAAAAAAGTTTGTACTTCGAGCGAGCTCGAACCCGGGCAGAACGACATGCGCGGCTTGCACTCTACCACCTGAGCTATCGCATTGTTTAAGAACCCTTATGCATACAGATGCTAATATAGACGAGCATGTATATACGTATACGCATACATACAATAAATACATAGCAGGCGGTTTTGCTTATACAAAATATTTCTTTAATAAAATCCACAATTTTTATTTATAATTGTTGTAAATAAGATTTAAAAAAAAAAAAAACAAGTAAGAAAGCTACAGTCGAGTGAACTCGACTGTGAGATACCCGCTACCCATTTTGAATAAAAGCAATATATTTTGCGGTATTATTCTCAAAATATACCAAATATACTGCAAAAATACTAAAAATATACAAAATAGATTATGTGGTATATCGATATAGTACCGCATTCAAAATATACCATAGACGGCACAATATACCAGATTGTCAGCCAAAGCAACTCAGACCCCTAGTAAGTAGGCGTTTTTGCCCATACAAAAGTATTTCTTTAATAACTTCGACAATTTCTATTTGATCGCAACCAAATTTTCAGGAATCATAAATGCTATATTGTATATACCAAAATTCGCAATTCTAGCTTTACAATTAGGCTTGTTATTCGATTTTTTTGATTTGCGGGGGCGGAAGTGGGCGTGGCAAAAATTTGAAACAAACTTGATCTGCGTGCAAACATAACAAATGCTGTCGAAAAAAAATTATAGCTCTATCTCTCGTAGTCTCTGAGATCTAGGTGATCATACGGACAGACGGACAGACGGACAGACACACAGACGGATAGACGGACATGGCTATATCGTCTCGGCTGTTGACGCTGATCAAGAATATATATACTTTATAGGGTCGGAGATGCCTCGTTCTACCTGTTACATACATTTCCTGCCGGCACAAAGTTATAATACCCTTCTACCCTATGGGTAGCGGGTATAAAAATCTCGATACTCACCTGAGATGGATTACTTATTGAAATGCAGAAACTGAATGAGAACAACGACAATGATGAGCAAAATAGCGACTATCATCACAATATAGAAATAGACACACATTGTGTCGAGTGATTTTCTTGAATATTATTGAAAGCTAAACACATGACAGCATGATTTGAGATTAGAGTCCCAACATCAACGAGGAACCTTTCTATCTCCACTATGAAAACAATGGACAATGCTCCGCATCGAGAGCAGCAATTGCTTGCCTCGCATTCCCTTCTTGGTATTCCTTTCCTGTCTCCCGTCTCCCGTTTCCCTCTCCCCTCTGCCATTCTCTGCCCGCTGAACGACCCTCTGTTGCGCATAACCGTTAAAATTTGTGAGCTTTTGTGTGGGGGACTCTTTTGAGTCGCTGCTTCACTTAGCTTCCTCTCTTCCATTCGTTGTTGAGCCACATAATGAAACTCGTCATCACAGTGTGTGTTGGTGTGTGGCATTGTTGTTCGCCCCCGCCTGTACTTAGCGGTTATAATAATTAAAATGAGCCAAAATAATTTCAGCCAAAAGCATCGATGAAAGGCTAAAATGCTCAATAAATGGCAGAAACGCGCTCGGTGACACGGCCAACAACAAGAGCAGGGAGAGAGGAGCGTGGAGCGAGGAGGAGCGCAACAGTAACTCAATGCTTGTTTGTTTCCCCTTTCTCCCTCCTCTTCCTTACAACTCTTCCCCCTAGGGGGCAATTAAAGCACACAAAAAACGCAAGCCAAGAAAAAGTTGGCCAAAACTTTTGCCATCGATGACTTGCCAGAAGTAGTGGCTGGGAAGGGGGAAGCGTGCTGTGCTGTGCCGTTCCATGTGCCATGTGATATCGATGTCATCTACCCCACCCCACCTCCTCTCACAACCTCCACGATTCTCCTGTAGACGGTGCCAAGTGGGCGCCCAGAGCAGTCAGAGCAGGCAATGCGTAAAAGTGTTAACCAAAAGCAGTTAAAATTACAAAAGGCAGCAGACGCCATGGCAATGGACCAGCGAAGAAGTACAGAGTGGGTGACAAGGAGGTGGAGGAGTCGCGCGCGGGGAAGGTACTTTGAAAAATTAACACCTAATATCCGCAAAATCGCATCAAAGTATTGTTGTTGAATGGCGACTGCTCCCCTTTCCTCTCTCTCTCTCTCTCTCTCTCTCTCTTGCTCACGACTTGCCTTTTGTTCGACGGCAAAACTTTGCAATTTCTTAAAAGTGTCACCCCTTGCTGCCCCCGCCCACACCCAGTCGCACCCCTCAAGCAGCTGTTTTACTTAGTTGTAGGCGTTATTAGCAACACTTCAGAGAGAGAGGGAAAGAGAGACAGAAGAGGAGGATTGCCTCGACTGGAACTTGGTTTTTTTTGAACACCTACGCAAAGCAAAAATTTGTAGACAATAGCGAATTGAGAGCAATGCTCTCATGCCAAAAGGGGTGAAGGGGGCGGCAGAGTTAGAGGTGGAGGTGAAGGCGAATTGGAGACCAAATTTCGCTATTGTTTCACCCGAGTTGCGTGTTGTTGTTTCGACACTTCGGCATTGTTGTAAACTGACACCGCAGCAATGAGTTAATAAGGCGATAAAAATGTTTGCCGCCATTCAGCGAAAGTGCTCGACAGCTAAGTGCCGAAGGGAGGGGAATGGAGTTGGGGGTTCAAGTATGCCGGAGTGTCCACAGGCAGTAGCAAAACAAAGTGGAAATAATAACAAATATCGATATATCTTCGCCAAAATATTCCACCCGAAATTCTATTTCTTAGCGGAGAATTGTTATTCTGGCAAAGATCCTACAAATCGTTATTTATATATATAAATTACTAAATTTAATAAAGTAAACAAATTATATGAATGATTTAAAATTATTTAAATTACTAAATTGCCTCATTGATGCTGATTTTTTTTGTTTAGAGGAAATGCCAAATGAACATGAACTAAAATTTGCCATTTTTATGTTGCATACTTTTAGGATGAGCAAATTAATGGAATTTCTGTCATTTGTGTTTCTCTTTCCAATTATGTTGCATACTTCTCAGCTGAGCTTAATAATTCTGATTTCTACTTACTGTTGACTTATGTTCGCTTCGTTTTTTACCTGTTCGCTTAGCACACTTTTGCGATTTGATGCTTGATTATATTTACCTGAAATTTCACGTAATAACTGCAAAGCTGTTAACCATAAACTATAAAGTGTGATAACCGAATCTGTTGAAATTTAATAATATTATATTTAAATAAAGAAAAATAAAAAGTGATCCAATCTCAAACGATCTTTTACATTGGGTGATTGTCAACAATTGAGTGCGACGATGCCGCAAAACAAATATATTAAAGACAGGTGAAAAAGTTATATTGAGGAATGGTTTCCTTGATTGTGACTACGAACCATTGAAGAAATAGAAACAGGTTAGACATGTCCCCACCTATATGGCTTGCATATGGGGAAGGAGGGAAGGGAGTGTCAATGGGGGAAGGGTAAAACGAAGGGAAAGGGTTTTCGGAGTAGAGTATAAAGGATGATAAGCTAGCTTCGCCTGGCAAACTGATCTGTAATGCGAAACCGAAGCAACGCTTCGAGTGCTACAAAGCCAGTTTTCGCCCCATTCCCGTAAATTTTACTCTCACCCCTTCGTTCCCTCTTGCCGCAGCGCAAAGATATGCGCATACATACATGTATGTATTTTTATATACAAGTATATTTTTAATTATTTTCATTTCATGTCTTTTAATTAACATGCCTAATAAAACACATGCCGATGGCTCATGGCCGGGGGCTGCTTTCGCCGAGACGAGACGAGGCGAGGCGAGGCGAGGTAAGGGCGGCTTAAAATTTGTTGCTGCTGCAGGTACATGAAGAGGGGTACATGAAGGGTGGAGGGGTGCACGCCTTAGAAGGCACACACACACACACACACACGCAAATATGAAGAGCATAAAAAGATATTGTCGGCAGTCGACAGGCGACCATCACACAGTCTGATGTATGCAAATAACACCCCCTCATATATATACTACACCCCAACACACACACACACACACACACACACACGCACACACATGCGCCCACATGTGGAAAGAAAAACTTGCAAAGCCTTTGAATCGTGCGCTGCCTGCTAAAAATCCCAAAATATAAATAATTAAAAAGAAAATGTTGCTGGCAAATCAAGCGAGTCCTCATCGTCAGGGATCGGGGTCGGGGTAGGGGTAGGGGTAGGGGTAGGGGTAGGGGTTGGCCCACATGGGGGTGCAGAGGAACGAGACGAGATGAGACGTTTCTTGTAATTATGAAGCCTGCCTCCGTCTCTACACTTCCTCTCTCCCTCTCGCTCTCGCTCTCTCTCTCTCTCTCTCTCTCTCTGAAATGCGGGCACAGCCAGACAAGGCCGAGTTTGGCGCCCCCTGCTTTCCCCCTCCCCTCATACAATTGGGTGTACCGTATCGCCGGTTTACTCTTTGCGGTTTTTACAAATGCATAATGCTGATTACGGGCAATAATTTTATGAATTTATGTAAACGTTTCCACTCGCTGTCGACTCGCTTTGCTCGTGCTGAAGGTGTGCCTCCTCCTGATAAGCGGGAGGATAACTCTACTCTACTACGATGTGTGTGCATCGGTGTGAATGTGTGTGTGTGTGTGTGTGCTATAAACTCTTTAAATGCTCTCCTATCTGCTGCTGGTCTATGCCTCCCACAAGTGCCATAAATTCTCCAAGAAATTGTCAAATTTTATGTCATGTGTTTGCTTTTTTTCTCCCCGTTCCTTTATTTTTTTTGTTTGTTTTTGTTTTGTTTTCTTTTCTTTACTTACCAGTTGGTAAGTTTGCTTATAGCCTGATAGTCTTTTCCATATTACGAATATATTATGTTCCAAACTGGTAATCAAATAATATGTTCAGTAATATTTCAAGCTAAATTGTTTCTCAAGCTCATCAATTTATTTTAAATACTTTTATCTAATTTATATAAATAGAATTGCAAATTTTAACATTGTAACAATAACTCAAATAAGTGTAACAATGTGAATGAAATATCAATATTGAAATAGTCTAAGCCATACTTGATTACCAACAACATTAGCTATTGCATCAGTCAAAGCAATTCAGTTTATCAACAGTTTAATATCTTCTAGAAGAATACGAAAACGAATAAGAATCAGTCGCCAAGAATAGAGTTTATCTTATGTTTAATTGTGAAATCTTCATCGATCGCCAAACAACTTCAATTTAATTATTTTTAAAATCCAAAAGAACTTAACAAAAAAGTAAAACATGTAAAACGAAAACCAAATAAAGTAAATGTTAATTTGTCAATCCTTCTCATAGCTACCATCAAAAAGATGCGCTTAAGTCGGTTAATAAGAAAATCAATTGCTGCATTGATACTTTTAAGAATCGTCTTACACTTCTACGAATCAGTAACTTTTAACATTCTAAAAGCAGAGTATTAACAGAGCATATATGGTATAGTAAACTTAGTATATATTGAATATTTAGTATCTGATATTTAGTGCTTTCAGTATATTTACTATTTTTTTTAGTATATATCGAATAGTAAACCTAGTATTATATTTACAATATTTATATACTAGTACCTTGAGTATAATTAGTATACCTTTCTACTACTTAAGAACATTAGAGTGAGTTATTTATAAACAATATTGAATTTTATTACTATTATTTTCTATCTACACTGCTATTTCAATGAACATAATAATAAATCCTACAATATTAAGAATTTAAATTTAAAATTCTAACTTTTATAACTAAATTTTGTCTCGAAGTAGTATTTTTCAATCTTAAACTTGTAGATCGTTAGTTGGCAGTGTTATATGTTATATATTTATTCCCTGAAATAACTTTAGTTTGTGCCATTCTCGTTTACTTGGATTGCTTCAGTGTCTCGTAATTATGAATGCAAAGTCCAATATTGAAGTTCGTTAACTGAAATTGTTGGGGCCACACTCGAGAAATAGATTTCACTTGCAAAGAGAAACAAAGAGCAAGCGGGGAGGGGAGGAAAGAGGAGGGGGAGGGGAGCCTGGGGAAAGTTCCGGTTATGCCCAGTCCAGTTGAGTGCTCATTTAATTTGCCGTTCAATTCCACATTCGTTTCGGGTGTTGAATTTTTAATCACGCACACGCCTGACCCCAAAACTGAAGCAGGAGTTGCGGAGTCGAGTTCAAACTCGAGTCGCAATTGGAGTTGGAGTCGGAGTTTCGGGTGGGGAGGGGTTAAGAGTTGTGCTTGGGATTCGGTCTGGTCAGCCTTCAGTTTCAATTGAATATGCAAGCGAAGCATAGCGAGAGGCTGACTCTGACTCCGAGACTGAGGGACCAAAAACTATGCAACACACACACACACGCCCACACACACACACACACACACACACACAGAGTGAGAAGCAGGTCAACTCAATTTGACCAGTCGCCTGCCTGAATGTCCACTTCACTCGAGTCCGGTCAGAGTCCGAGAGCAACCCACAAACCGATCCACTGGCGCGCCCAATGCTTTAAGTTTAGCTCATTAAATAATATCCTCTTTTTGGCGACGAGTGAGCACAGAGCGGGGAGATGAGGGAGGGCGATAACAGGGGCTGGGACAGAGGCACAATGACCAGACGACGACGTCGACGGCGCTTATCAAAATGTTGCCGTTGCCCTGTCGAACGGGTTGTGTGTCGGGGTGCTCTGCAATTGCTGCTCTGCCTTGCTTTGCTTTGCTTTGCTTATGTGCCGGGACATTAACAGACGACAGAGGGAAGAGGGAAGAGGAGAGGGAGTGAAGAGTGAGGACTGCCTTGGGGTTTGGGTTGCGGATGCTGATGCTGATTCTGGTCTCTTCTTGTGGGACACGCTGCCATGACGTTGTTGTCGATGCGTTTGGCCTCTGAACTGCGGCACTTTTTGGTCAGTCCACGTGCTGGTCAAAAGTCTCTCTTTGCTTCATTCGCTCCCGCTCTCTCCCCTGCTGCAGTCGCTGGGACAGTTTTTGAAAACGCTTTTAAATATTAAAATCCATGACGATTTCCAACGCAACATTTTCGCCATATAATTTTGTAGTTGTTGCTCCGGACTTTGAGTTGCGCACACGTTCAGGAGGCAGGAGGGGTTAAGGGTGGTCAGCGAGGGAATGGAAACGGGAACGGGAATGGGAATGGGAATGGAAAAGGGAAAAGGAATAGGAACGGGAGGTAGCCGCCCGTTGCGCATATTGAATTTATTTAATTAAGGGTTCCATGTGCCACATACACAGTTGCCACCTCCCCTTACCCACCCCTACCCCGTCCACCACCATCTCTGTCTGTGTCTCTCTCAGCGCCTCGATGACTTCATTTTCGAAAGTATGCAACGCTTCTCCCCGTATTTTGTTGTTGTGCTCTGCTTTTTGCTGTACATTTCACAATAATTTGCACAAGTGGACACCGCCCCGCTCCCCCTCGATATTCTGAGTACGTGCCCTGTAGCTGTGCATAGTTTCGCCTTCGTTGTCTCCTTCGGGAACTCTCAACTCTGGACATGGACCACAACTATGCTCCCCTCTCTGGAAGTCTCTTCTCCACCCTTTGGTATGTCACATTTCGAGTGACTTTTTGTCGTACTCGAAATTATGAAATAGAATAAAATAAAAGTACTTTGGCGATTCCAATTTCAATTCCAATTCCAACGCCAACTCTCAATGCAACTTGGATAATTAATAGACGTAGAGGCAAGCCGGAGATGGAGGCGGGTGAAAAGGAGGAGAGCAGAGCACCCAAATCAAATGGGCTTCCAAATAATCGGCCACGAAAACCGCTAATATGCCGACATTGGTTTTGCCTCCAAAAAAAAAAAAAAAACCCAAAATCGCGACCAAAAATCAACACACAAAACAAACAACAACAAGCAACGTGCATCGCTCTGCGGTGGCATGGGGCATGTCCGTGTGGCATGCGCCATGTGCCACAGCCGCCAGTCCGAGTCGCGACGCATCGCATCGCAGTCAATGTGGCGCAAACATGTGTGCCTCACAGCTTATCAGACTCTGACTGCCTAGTGAGAGTGTCTCTGTGTGTGGGTGTGTGTGTGTGTGTGTGTGTGTGTGTGTGTGTGTGGGTGTTTGGTTGTAGGTGAGTGTGGGTGTGTGTGTGTGTGTGTGCAGGTAATGTTGATCAACGCCTGAGGAAGCCAAGTCAAGGCAGCGGCTCAGCTGTCAATGGCGAATACCCTTTTCATGGGGAATTATTATTACTAACTCAGAGAACATATTGCATTAGATTAAGCTGACGCGCAAAGGAAATTCGCAGGAAAAGAGGCAAGGGGAAAGGATAAAGAATAATGAAGTAAAAAATGATGTAAGAGAACAGAAAATTGTAGACCAAAGTAAAGTGATTAATGATTTCAAATAAGATAATAAATATGTACCATATAATAATTGATCAAATTTTATATATAGTATTGGGTTGCCCAAAAAGTAATTGCGGATTTTTCATATAGTCGGCGTTTATAACTTTTTTAACTGCTTGTGACTCTGTAATTACATTCTTTCTTTTGTCAGTTGTTAGCTGTCACTATTAGATTGCTTTAGAAAAAAGTGCGCGTAATTTTGTTTACATTTGTTTGATTGGCGCCTTTTTATACCCGCTATCCATAGGGTAGAAGGGTATTATAACTTTGTGCCGGCAGGAAATGTATGTAACAGGTAGAAGGAGGCATCTCCGACCCTATAAAGTATATATATTCTTGATCAGCGTCAACAGCCGAGGCGATATAGCCATGTCCGTCTGTCCGTCTGTCCGTATGAACACCTAGATCTCAGAGACTATAAAAGATAGAGCTATCATTTTTTTTCGACAGCATTTGTTATGTTTGCACGCAGATCAAGTTTGTTTCAAATTTTTGCCACGCCCACTTCCGCCCCTGCAAATCAAAAAAATCGAATAACAAGCGTAATTTTAAAGCTAATTATACCCGCTACCCATAGGGTAGAAGGGTATTATAACTTTGTGCCGACAGGAAATGTATGTAACAGGAAGAAGGAGGCATCTCCGACCCTATAAAGTATATATATTCTTGATCAGCGTCAACAACTGAGACGATCTAGCCATGTCCGTCTGTCCGTCTGTGTGTCTGTGTGTCTATCCGTCTGTCCGTCCATCCGTATGAACACCTAGATCTCAGAGACTATAAAAGATAGAGCTATCATTTTGTTTCGACAGCATTTGTTATGTTTGCACGCAGATCAAGTTTGTTTCAAATTTTTGCCACGCCCACTCCCGCCCCCGCAAAAGTCGAATAACAAGCGTAATTTTAAAGCTAAAGCTGCGAATTTTGATATATACAATAACTACTATAGTAGTTATGATTCCTGAAAATTTGGTTTCGATCAGATAAAAATTGTGGAAGTTATTAAAGAAATACTTTTGTATGGGCAAAAACGCCTACTTACTAGGGGTCTGAGTTGCTTTGGCTGACAATCTGGTATATTGTGCCGTCTATGGTATATTTTGAATGCGGTACTATATCGATATACCACATATACTATTTTGTATATTTTTAGAATTTTTGCAGTATATTTGGTATATTTTGAGAATAATACCGCAAAATATATTGCTTTTATTCAAAATGGGTAGCGGGTATCTCACAGTCGAGTACACTCGACTGTAGCTTTCTTACTTGTTTAATATGGAGTCCACGAAAGAGCATTTTCGTCATATTTTACTTTATTATTTCCGTAAAGCAAAAAGCGCAGAGAGAGTTGCTAAAAAGTTACGTGATGTGTATGGTGATAAAGCCTTAAAAGAAAGACAATGTCAAAATTGGTTTCGCAAATTCCGTTCTGGAGATTTTTCACTTAAATATGAGCCAAGGGATTGGAAGGGTGTGGTATATTTTGAGCTGCTTCCAAGGAACCAAACGATTAATTCGGATGTTTACTGTCAACAAATGGACAAATTGAATGCAGCCATCAACGAGAAACGGCCAGAATTGATCAATGTCATTTTCCATCATGACAACGCCAGACCACACACATGTTTGATGACCCGGCAAAAACTGGGAGAGCTTGGCTGGGATGGGGATGCATCCACCATATAGCTCTGATCTTGCACCATCAGACTACCATTTATTTCGATCTTTGCAGAACTCCTTAAATGGTAAAACTTTCGGCAATGATGAGGCTATAAAATCGCACTTGGTTCAGTTTTTTGCAGATAAAGGCCAGAAGTTCTATGAGCGTGGGATACAAAATTTACAGGGAAGATGGCAAAAGGTTATCGAACAAAATGGAAATTATATATTTGATTAAAGTTCATTCTAAGTTTGATTAAAAATGCATTTACTTTCTTTTAAAAAATCCGTAATTACTTTTTGGGCAACCCAATAGAATACTAATACAATATATCTGTCTTTGCCAAAATCGAGACTAAAAATATATTATTTGAAAAATTGCGAGTTAGTGCGGTTCTTAAAATATACTGAAGTCTATATTTAGTATATCGATAAAGTATTAAAAAATTGTCCAAAATAAGATAATACAATTATAACAATAAAAGCAAATCAATGCGACATTATACCGAAAAAAATACAAAAAAAACCTTACCTTAGTTTTGGTATATTGTTATACTATTGCATTTATAATATTACTATAGAGTACCAAATATACCAACTTGTCAGCCACAGCAATATTAATATACCGAAAACTTACTAAAAATATACCTAAGCTTAGTTTTGATGTATTGTTAAACTATGTTATTGCATTTAAAATGGAGTACAAAATATACCAAATTGTTAACGACAACAATATTAATGTACCGAAAAGATGCTGAAAATATATCTAATTGGAATATTTCATATATATTCATATAATTTTGACATTCAAAATGTTATTATACTGTATGAGATATACAAAATTTTTAACTACAATGAAGATTGCTGGAGTTGATTTATTTTCTCGATTTTTATTTTGAATACTAAAAAATTAAAAATTTCCTTATATATTATATTATAATAGTTAATTGAAATTAAAGTTAATTTTGATGGAACGAATGCAACTGCATAGAGTTGAACTTGCGACCTCGCTTCGAAATTTGTTGGTCTTATCAACAAGTTGATTAACTCTGTGGCAAGTATACTCGCGCCACATAGCAGCTACATGCAGCTGCGTCTCAGGCGAAAGAGGTTAATAGAGTGAAAGTCGTGACGAGTGGTGAGTGGGGAGTGAGGAGTGCGTTCAAAGTTGGGAGGGGGAGGCTGAGGTGGAAGTCGAGACCGAGGACGATTTTGGTCGTTGGCTGGACGCGAGTCGCGATAATAATGATAAACATCATGCTGGGCAGGCGTGAGGCAAGTGGCAAATGGCAAGTGACGAGGGCGTTGTTGTTGTTGTTTGGACTCGACCACACACTGGGCCTACGAGGGAGGTGAGGAGAGGGGAAGAGCGCCACGCACTTTCGCTGCGACGCGACTACGTCAAAAAGTTTGTTTTGACAAATGATGTCGCTGACATTTCGTGTGTTGCGTCGTTCTCGGCTGTGTCCTGTCCTGCACTGTCCTGTTCTGTGTTCCCTGCGCTCGTCCTCACCGCGCCTTGATCCTTCATTTGCTGATGTCCTTGGCTCTGTCGTCGCAGGACTTGCTGGCCGCTGGCATGCATATGTGTGCCACGGACGCCACTTTGACCGTTTCCTAATGAACTTTTGTTTGCCTCGGCGACACACAATTGACAACAAAATTATGACAATGGACCCCGAACCCGAACCCGCCTCCGAACCCGCCCCCGATCTGCACTTTCGCGTTGCAGTTGCTGCCAACTCTCGCCATAATCATTTTGCAATCATTCTCAAAGTGGATGCAGCTCAACAAGTCGAGAATTTCACATCAGCTGGCAACACAAGCTACCAACAGACGCGTTGCCAACTCTGTGATGAATCGCACCGATGTCTGCATACTCGACTAATAGACACCCGGTAGTTAGTACTGTATCTGTATCTGTATCTGTATTGTTATTATCATTATTATTATTATTATTATTATTATTATTATTATTATTATTATTATTATTATTATTATTATTATTATTATTATTATTATTATTATTATTATTATTATTATTATTATTATTATTGTTACATTCATATATTATTATATTATATTATATTATATTATAATATATATGTATATATTTTATTAGCACATTTAAAATGCTGCAAAATATCCCATGTTCAAGGAATTGCAACAATTCAATGTAACCAAGAGAGATTTCCGTTGAAGAATAGAAGCATAAAGGACGTGAGTCAAAGAAACTCGCCTCAAAAAAACCTGTCGCTGCTATGCTACTAAAAGTGAGTTAGTTGTCTCTTTCTAGGCAGTGAATCAACAATGGAAAAAGACTCAAGAGCAGCGCATTGCATTTCACTCAAGTTCTCCGTCGCTTTTCGAAAAGGGGAAACCAGTTCGAAATTGAGAAGTTCGAAACGAGCGAAACAAGGCAAGCACTCAATGAGGGGCAGTTTAGCCGAAGCCCAAACTTAAACCCAAGCGCAAGCGAGTGAGTCAGCTTTTGTGAGTGAGAGCGAACGGGTGAGAGAGCGAAAGAGTGGTTGAGAGAGTGAGCGAATGAGTGAGCAGCCAACTGAGTAAATGAGTGAGTGAATGAGTGAGAGTGAGCAGCGCAGCAGTTGTTGCTCATCAAGCAGAGCAAGGGGGCAGGGCTTTAACTGATTCGATTTCGTGGCACCGATTGATCCAAATACAAATGGCGACCGAATGGATAGATTACCACAGCCAAAATACAATATATGCTGCTATTAATTAGATTAACTTTTTATGCGAATTACATATTTTTGAAGCTGGTCCGTTGACCGTTTTGCTTCGAGCTTGGCTTTTTTGGCCTTATCTCTTGGCCCCGGCATTGCGATCAAAATTTAGCGACAAGTGCGTGGTTGCATTGTATGCAAATGAGGCACAAGTACTTTTGGTGCGTGCCCCAAACATGCGCCAGCAACTTGCGACTTGCAACTGGCAACTTGCAACTTGTAAACGATTATCAATTTGTCATAAATGGACGTTCGCTGCCTGATAGATGTTGGCGTGGCCAAAAATGAGCATCTGCGACCAGCGATAGGCAAAACACAGTCCACGCTGGACTCAAGAGAGATAGAGAGAGAGAGAGAGCGAGCGAGCGAGAGGGAGAGAGAGATGAGTCAAGCCAAAAATGGGTCAAACACACAGCAATATGGAATGGAAAGGAAGGGCGGAAGGAGCAGGGAGGGAGCAAGGAGGGAGGAGGGAGGAGGCTAATTTGTGTAAGCCACTTGTAGATGTTAATCGCATTTGATTTAAATACAACTTTGGTTAATTTATGTTGTCGACTGTCAACGCGCTGTTCACTTCCTGCCACGGTGCGTGGCAAGCCTTTAGTTGTATTGTATTCACTTGCCGCATTTGGCAACTCTGGCACACGACTCGCGAATCCCCTTTCACTTCCCACTTCCCTTCTTCCAGTGCCAAAGGAGTTCAACCAGAGAAAGGTCAGACGTCCTCATTGCCTGATCTGGCGCTGATCTCCAATGCGGAACATGGCAGCCAAATGCAGCTGGAAAAAGGCTAAACGAATAGCTAAACTCTTGTTTTGCTGCCAGAGATAGTTAGACAAAGGTTGGGGGTAACTCTGTTCTGTTTATACATACATAAAGTTGTGTGTCCTGACTGACTGAATCATCAATGCAAAGACCAAACGGTAAATGTGTGGTGTTTCGGATAATAGTTTAGATTTCGTTTTGTTCACTTTAATTAGTTCAAGCTCATTTCATAAAGAAGTATTTTCTTATCAATTGAATAGTGGCAGTTATACAATTAAAAAAAAAAGAAGCAAATTCTTCAAATTAAAAGCTATGCTTAAAACTTAACTTCATCCAGCTTGAAAAAAATTTGATATTAATTGCAAATGAAAATGATTAAACTTAAAATGTATGAAGAATATTTATTAAAGTATTTATTTATAATGTGAAGAAGAATCTATAAAGACGGAAAACGGATAGTGGTAATTAATATATTAAAAGTGAAATGATGATGATAATTATTTAAAACTTTACTTCAATTATTAAGCAAAAATAATTGTATTGAAGATATTGCCTTGATTTTATATTTCATATTAGCAACACACTTATTTACAAAAATTATAACCAGTATCCATTTATTTAAATCAACAAAATGTTTAATTCAAACTAAAAAAACAAAAATTGCAAACAACAAAAAATATTAAATGAATACATATAAAAGAAAGAAACTTATTGATACCGAATTACACAAACCTAGTCAAAAGTATTTACACAAGATGCTCTTTTCACCAACAGCGGCTTCTGCAGCGAATATGGGGAGGAGAAATGCAGAAACAAAAAGATTTTGTTTTTGCAAAGTCAGGAAAAGAAGGATTGAAAATAACTGTTCTTGTTCTAAAAATAGACGCATGTGAACTGTCAAATGTATTTGCTTACGTTTTCTTTTCGTTAATTTTGTTTACACAACGCAAATTCGACATTAGTATTTTGTTTACCGGTTCAAAATCTATTAATTATTACAGTTATTTAATGAAATGCCCAAAACAAATGGAATTAAAAGTTGAGCGTCGTGCTTTTGTTGAAAATTTCCGGAAATGAATTTTAGCGAAGTAAATTAGGGAGAGAAACTTCTTTTTAATCTCACTCTTTAATCGAATTAGGTTTCGAAAAGCACAAATTAGTTTGTAAATTAACAAAAATAACGAAATCAAATGTAATTAATTTTATATGTTGTTCATCCATTGTCCAACGTTTAGAATTAACTCTTATTTTTATTTAAATTGATTTAATAAGATTTTTTTATTGTTTTTTGATGTCTTTTCATTTTGTTTTATTTTATTTTATTTCATTTTTAATTTTATTTTAATTTATTTCATATTTTATTTTATTTCAATTTTATTTATATTGCATCTTATTGTATCTTCTTTTATTATACTTAATTTGTTTTACTTGTTTCTGTTTTATTTAATTTGATTTCATTTTGTTTTATTTAATTTCAATTCATTTTCTTTCATTGCATATCATTTAATTTCATTTGTTCTATTCTACATTATTTTTTTTTTATTATCAGAATTGCTGGAGCACAACTTTCAGTTTGTTTTTACATTGTATTGTATTTTCATTTACTTTAATTCATTTATTATATTTTATTTAATTTGATTTGATTTGAATTTATTTTATTTTCTATTATTTGATTTCATTATATTTTGTTTTAATGTATTTTATTTGAATTTCTTTAATTTGGAATCAAAAATCTTGAAAAATCTTTATCGTAAATGTTTTCTTTGCGGCAAACTGTGAAAATTGCAAGAGCGCAACTTAAGATATGCCACGATTGACTTTCAGTTTGTTTAGCCAGACAAACTTTGCTTGCAGTGAAAACACATGAAACACATGAAGCACACTGGCTTCGAGCAATTGAGGAACGAACAAACCAACGAACAAACGAATGAGAATTCGTGAAATTAATTTAAAGCAAAAGTGAGGTTACTTAGCGGCACAATTGTGAGGGGTTAGTTTGAGTGCGCTCCAAATAAACAGCCGCAAATATGTCGAAAACAATAAATTGCAAAGGACGCCGCACACACATGCAAAGCGAGGGAGAGCGAGAGAGGGAGAGTGCATGAAATTCATGCATACTTTCGGGCGCGTCAGATGAAAGGATCCGTCTGGCTGTTCAATGCATGCTCCGTAGATATGTGGAAGGGATTTAGAATAGCGAAGAGAGACGGAATGGTGGGGGGCGGGGGAAGGAGAGGAAGGAAAGGGCAAGGACTCGCTATGGGCAAGTCGACAGCCAAATATTTGCCGCGTCGCGCACTTTATTATTATCCTTTTATTATCAATGAAAACACACACACAAACACAAACACACACGCAGAGACACAGACAGTTACAGTGAGACCGCACTAAAGCAAACAAAAAACTAGCCGAATGCTTTGAAGCGAGCTGATTATTATTATCCGGCGAAATGCCGCCCAAAAAAAGGGCGCACACACACATGTGCGTGCGTGCGCGCGTGTGTGTGTGTGTGTGTGTTTGAATGGGGCTATTGAATTAACGCGCTGCACAAGTGGCAGTCACGACGACGTTGCCGGGCTCTTCAATTAATCGCACCTTTTCCGCAAACACACATGCATACTCCCACACATACGCACACACACACACACACACACACACACACACACTTGGAGCGCAAATCAAAGCCTTGCAAATCTGCCAGCAAAAACTATTCGGGAAATCACGTTTTGTATTTCAACGACAGCAGCGCCATCTATCGGCCCAACCCCGCAACTGCAAACGCAAATTTATTTATTGAAGCATAATTTTCCCCATTTGATATTTGTTATTTGAGAGCGAAGAAAAGCTTGGCTGCTTGGATGTTTGGATGTTTGGGGTTTGGGGCTTGCCATAGGGTTGAAAACTATCGAGTGCATTTGACAGCTGCTTTTAATTTTGGCGCCGTATCTCATTGTTTTTGTTGTTTGTTATTCATTCTGCAGATTGACAGAAAGAATGAGAATGACTCAATGAAGATGCTCGACGAGTGAGTGTTACTGCCAAACAGAACAGACAGAACTCATGGCCAAAAATCAAGTCGAAATTCGCAAAGTGTGTTTTTGTGTTGGTTTAAGCTAAATTCACCAATGACAAAGGAAACAAATAAGAAGCATAATTAAACAGTGCGATTCCCCAGGAAATCGTTTTCATTCAACTCTGGCAATTAATACAAGCAAAAATAACTATGCAGAAATTATGTATGCTTCTACATAATATCCTAATATTATTTGTCGGCAGCAGCAGACAACTGTAAATGCTAATGTAAAGCTGTGACAGCGCGCTTCTTGCAACAATATTGTTTACCATCCGACTGGAATCGATTCAATTTCGTTTCATCCGACCATATAACTATTTTCAAGTCGTCCAGTTCCCAAGCTTTATTCCAAGCCTGAAAAGTTTTTGCAGATACGTGACCTATAAGAAACTGCGAAATACTGAGGAGGAAATGTCATGACCTGGAGCTGTTTTACTTGGTGGAGCATTGAACCAATTAAGAAAATACATATATGGAACTATGCAAAAGGAAGACTTTCTAGATATTTTGCAGACCCATCTTTGCGATTTTGTTGACAAATGTGCATATAAGGAGAGAGACATCACATTTCAACAAGATGGAGATCCAAAACACACGTCCAAAATCTTCAAGGAATGGATCGTAAAACAACATTTTAAGGTAAGGGAGTGGCCAGCACAGAGTCCTGATCTCAATCCGATCGAAAACTTGTGGTCTATAGTGAAAAGACGATTGGGACTCTACGAATCTACGAAATAATACAAAATTTGGTAGAAAATATACCAGAATGAATAAATATCATAATTATAAATAACATAAGGCTCTTTGGACCAAATTTAAAAAAAAAACGTTTGTTGAAAAGTGTTTCTTAATCACACCAATTAGTTTTTTTTTTTTTTGTTATATTTTGTATAAGATTTTGTTAATAAATATTCAAAGAATAATTACAAAAAACATTGGTTCATTTACTTTACTAATAACTTTTTTATGCAAGCCCAAAGTCAGTAGTTGCAAACATATTCTCAGACTTGCCACTGTATGTATGTTATACTCCCGCATAGTGCTATGAAAGCGATTGATATCGCATAAACCACTAGTGAAGTGCCTAATAAGACAATGACATATGCATACATACAAGTACATACAAATTTATATTGTGAGTGCAAAATTGACTTTTTTTGGCGTGTCATTTTCTATAACTGATATCAAATGGCTTTTAATTACTAAATAGTAGTAAATGATATAATCTACAAAACAAGACTAAGATCATCAAATTGCGTGCATTAGAAAAAAGTTACAGACCTTTGAAATTGAAAAATTGAAATCGTGTTAAAGTTTTGCACGTCAGTGTGAATGCATATGCAAGTGCATACATATGTATATACATATGTTATATATTTATTCTATTCTGCCATTCTCCGTGGTTTGCATTGCGTTGTTCCCGTTGCTAACCCAATTGTGTTTTAGTAGCAGACAACATGCAAGATTTCTTCCAGTTACGTCATGTGTAGACACAAGACGAGAAAAGAATTTATCCTTTCAGTTTGCCGTATACGCGGAACTGATTTTCTACAAGAAACGTCAAGTATAAATTCAGCCAAAGGGAAATTTAAATTTCCCTTGGCTGCGCTGGCAGAATTTGTACTGGACGTTTCTTGTAGAAAATATGTGGACCAGCTCTTGCAGAAAATCTATGCTTAGATTCTATTGCGTGGTTCGGAATATGCAAAATAAAAATACGCTCAAAAATATATGCAGTAAATAAAATGTTTATTGTACTTCAAATTACATTTATTTAAACTAAAACAATGAGTACTTAAATTTATAGATATGTTCTCTAATTAGTTTAACTTATTACTAAACAATTATATTTATATTCTATTTATTATTTTCTGACATTTCTAATTGTTTTGCCCTAGCCAATGCCTTGTAATTTCTATTTATACCCGCTACCCATAGGGTAGAAGGGTATTATAACTTTGTGCCGGCAGGAAATGTATGTAACAGGTAGAAGGAGGCATCTCCGACCCTATAAAGTATATATATTCTTGATCAGCGTCAACAGCCGAGACGATATAGCCATGTCCGTCTGTCCGTCTGTGTGTCTGTCCGTCTGTCCGTATGAACACCTAGATCTCAGAGACTATAAGAGATAGAGCTATAATTTTTTTTTGACAGCATTTGTTATGTTTGCACGCAGATCAAGTTTGTTTCAAATTTTTGCCACGCCCACTTCCGCCCCTGCAAATCAAAAAAATCGAATAACAAGCGTAATTTTAAAGCTAGGGTTAGGAATTTTGGTATATACGGTAATAACTATAGTAGTTATGATCCCTGAAAATTTGGTTGCGATCAGATAAAAATTGTCGAAGTTATTAAAGAAATACTTTTGTATGGGCAAAAACGCCTACTTACTAGGGGTCTGAGTTGCTTTGGCTGACAATCTGGTATATTGTGCCGTCTATGGTATATTTTGAATGCGGCACTATATCGATATACCACATATACCATTTGGTATATTTTTAGTATTTTGCAGTATATTTGGTATATTTTGAGAATAATACCGCAAAATATATTGCTTTTATTCAAAATGGGTAGCGGGTATCTCACAGTCGAGTACACTAGACTGTAGCTTTCTTACTTGTTTTAAATTTGAAAAATGCCTCCCGCACAGCTTTCTTGTGGTCCTCAAAACTATAGTACTCGGACTTGAGAGCTCTATTGATACAATACTACATTTAAAATATACCATGAAGTGCTAAATATACCAAACTATGGGCGAAAGTAACTAAGATATAAAGCTTTCATACCCTCTACCCTATGGGTATCGAAGTTAGTATTCACAAATAATAATAATAATATTAACAAATAATGCACCTGATCCTCACCCAAAAAAACAGACTTTAACAGACTATATGTGAAGACCGATATGTTAAGACTGGACTGTTAAGGTAACATTTATTTACACATTGCCCTATGCATAATATATTGACATCCAAATATTATTACTTTATGCTACAAAAAAAAAACAAGTAAGAAAGCTACAATCGAGTGTACTCGCTACCCATTTAAAAAAAAAGCAATATATTTTGCGATATTATTCTCATAATATACCAAATATACCGCAAAAATACTGAAAATATACCAAATTGTATATGTGATATATCGATATAGTACCGCATTCAAAATATACCATAGACGGCACAATGTACCGGATTGTCAGCAAAAGCAACTAACACCCCTAGTAAGTAGGCGTGTTTGCCCATACAAAAGTATTTCTTTAATAACTTCGACAATTTTCAGAACTATTATAGTAATTATTGTATATACCAAAATTCGCAACTTTAGCTTTAAAATTACGCTTGTTATTCGATTTTTTTTATTTGCGGGGGCGAAAGTGGGCGAGGCAAAATTTTGAAACGAACTTGATCTGCGTGCAAACATAATAAATGCTGTCGAAAAAATTATAGATCTATCTCTTATAGTCTCTGAGACAACGAGAAACGGTCGACAGTTATTTGCAAGCTCTGCTTCCAATACATGTGCACTTGTGTGTGCTTGCGCAGCATTGTTATTGTTGTTGTCGCTTCTACGGAAGAACCGTGTCACTGACACTGCGCATCGACTCTTCAACTCCATTAAAAAAATATCAGCTGATAAACACAGCTGTTGGAATGGCAATTCACGTGTTTTTGCGCATTGCTCAGACTCCTTGAGCATTTTCTCCAACTGCGCACAACGTGCAACACGCACTGCCAGTTTTTAGGTAGTCTGCCAACGCATAGCCTTTAAGATTACCATCCTCATCAATCACGATCAGCTCCGTGTGATGAAATATCTGGTAATCTTGGCTTCGTTAAGCAAAGCCTCCAATCTTGTCAGCCTGGCGGGAGTCTCGCACCCGAGTTGTAAACTCGATGGTAGCGACTCGACCTCGACCACAGTTGGATTAGATGAAGCTAAACATTTTAATGTCTTACTTGTACCCTCGCGTCCAGAACCACTTGAGGATTGCAACAGGCGAACAAATAAAAATACAAATTTGTAATTGGAGAACGAAATATTGCATACTTTTAAGCTGATCATTCAAGAACATAAAAAACACTAACCATACAATACATAGATGCTTCAGCCAGAACAATTTTTTGTATCATCAACAGTGCTGCCAACTTTTGACCAGCAAAAAAGCTGTTTTTGACGGAATGAATGGAGAAAAAAGCTCAAAAAAAATTAATACAAAATCCAAAAAAAAGCTATAAACAAATGTATAAAAAAAAAGAGAAAAAATGTCTTAAAAAATAACAATTTATTAAGTTCATTTTTGTTTAAAAGATAAAGATTTGCATTATTTTATCGTTATCTCCTTAGTCTGTCTCATTTGCGTATGACATATTAGTGCCTATCATTTGCAGATATTTTATAAGCACTTCATAGTCGACGCAGCATTTTCCCATCCGTCACAATCCGATTCTCTGTATTATAATAAAAATGAATAGAGTATATATCTTTTGCTTGAAATTAATACTTTAACTTATGCTTAGAATGCATTCCTTAAATTGGATTTAATTAGGTTAACCTGGCAAATAGCCAGAAATCGCGTATGACCAGGGCAAACACAATATTTGGATGACCACAGTTGCCAACTCAAAAAATCTCCGGTTTTCACCAGAATCTTTAAAGACCAAAATTGTTTTGTGTTGCTGATGTTGACCCACTTGATCAAATTGAAATGGAAACACTAAGCGAGTGATGAAATTAGCGTATTTCGAGAAAACAATCGATACGGCAACACATTTTCTGGATTGTTTATAAGTGACTATCGTAAATCTGCCACTTTTCCATGTTTTGTACTTTTGTACAAAAAAAGTTGGGAAAAAGCCAACAGAATTTCTAAAAAAGCTAGAATTCCCGCTTTTCACAATTCCCGCAATTCACAAATTTTTCCCGCATTTAGCCTTCAAAAAAAGCCAGTTTTGACGGGAAAAAATCCAAATTGGCAGCACTGATCATCAAAAACAGTATTATTGCAACCCTGCTGCGCCAGTGTTGCCATTTTAGCTAATTTATTGCTAGATCTAGCTATTTTGAAACTGCAAAAGCTATAAGATTTTGTGAAATGCTATTAGCTAGAAATCTAGCATTTTTTTTAATGCTTCGGCTACTTTTGGCACTTTTTAAAAAGTTCCGATAGCTGTTTTAACGATAGGATGTATTTTGAGGTTTACTCATAAAATTTGCATTTTAGTTCGATTCTGTTTATAGTTCATGTGCGAACTCAGTTCGTTCACTCATTAGCTCAATACAAATTGTGAAATTGTGAAACTGTGAAGCAGGGCTGCCAGTTTAGCAATTTAGTTGCTTTAGTTAATTTGCAACTTTTTTTTAAAAATTTCTCTTTTGGCAATTTTAGCTATTTAACTTAAATCCTTTTTATTATGTATTCCTTTTGTCATTCGCTGCAAAAAATGCGATTGACAGTTTGCAATGAAATCGGGGCTTGTATTTAACCAAGTGGTTCAATTATCTGAACTACTTGAGTTCACTGACTTGAAAAGTTAACTGCATTCCAAGTGTAATATTTGCCCCCTAAGTGTTAACAAAATCATAAAAATACGAAATCCTGTTTTTTTTATTTTTAATTTCAAGATTTTATTTTTAAATGAATTAAAAATGTACAAACATGATGAATAATGTAATTTAAAATATTTAGCAATTTTGTTGGCTATTTTTTTGTATAATTTTAGCAATTTTTAGCAATTTTTTTTTTAAATCTAGCAATTTTTGCTCCAGAGATTCTGGCAACACTGCAGCGCGCGGCGTTGAGTTCAGTCGCAGATCAAATGCGGAGCGATGAGCACGGGTGTATTTCGTTGCGCTCTGCTTTCGTTTCTATGTATGCGTGTACACATGCTCGCCTATATTAGTATATGTATGCATATGAAGTTTTGCAACGTGCAGTTGCCTCGCTGACGAGCAGCTAGCGCACGTCAATTTTGATTTGCCGCGACGAAAGTCTCGCAGAAGAGGACAACAACAATTGCTCGCGTTCTATATGTTTGCAGTTAAATGGCACTTGCACAAGGACCGCGTTGGCTCTGCTGGTAGTTTGCGAGCTCAACATGTTATGGGTCCGGGTTCAACTCCCGATCGAGAACATATGTATATGGGTAATTCTCTGGTAAATGTCGCGTGCGACCAGCTTTACAGTTACAAAAAAAACATAACCTGCAACAATTTTAAAAATAAGTGAAGGTTATTCTTAAAGCTTTGGATTAGCACTATTTTTAGAGCTAAGATTGATTTTAGAAGCTTGTTCTGTTTTACGATAAAACATATAAATTCGTTCATTTTTTGGTTTTGCGTACGAATTTGTTAATTTTTGCCATTATCAGAACAGAAAACAAAACAGAAAAAAATTCCAAAACCATTCTTAGCTCTAATTAAAGTACTAATTTAGAGCTATAAAAATAACCTTTTCTGATTTTTAAAATCGTTTCAGGTTATGTTTTTTTTGCAATCGTAAAGCTGGTCGCACGCGACATCCCTCAGAGAATTACCCATATGTTGTTTTTTTTTTAATGCGATTGAACTTTTTTCATTCCCTTTCAAGTTTACTGATAGAATTAAAATTTAATAACGCATTGATTTTTGATGATTTACAAATTCCTTATTGCAAACACTTTTTAAAACTCTTTTTAAAAAAGAGAAAATATAAATAATACAATTATTATTATTAAGAGTTCAATCTTTTTTGAAAGATAAATACATTTTTGTAATTTAGTTTTAATTTTAATTTTCGCTAGAAAATTTTCTAATAAATTAAAATTAAAACTGGTAAAAAATTTAAATATAAATATTAACAAGTAAGAAAGCTACAGTCGAGTGTACTCGACTGTGAGATACCCGCTACCCATTTTGAATAAAAGCAATATATTTTGCGGTATTATTCTCAAAATATACCAAATATACTGCAAAAATACTAAAAATATACCAAATGGTATATGTGGTATATCGATATAGTGCCGCATTCAAAATATACCATAGACGGCACAATATACCAGATTGTCAGCCAAAGCAACTCAGACCCCTAGTAAGTAGGCGTTTTTGCCCATACAAAAGTATTTCTTTAATAACTTCGACAATTTCTATTTGATCGCAACCAAATTTTCAGGGATCATAAATACTATAGTTATTACTGTATATACCAAAATTCGTAACTCTAGCTTTAAAATTACGCTTGTTATTCGATTTTGTTGATTTGCAGGGGCGGAAGTGGGCGTGGCAAAAATTTGAAACAAACTTGATCTGCGTGCAAACATAACAAATGCTGTCGAAAAAAAATGATAGCTCTATCTTTTATAGTCTCTGAGATCTAGGTGTTCATACGGACGGACGTACAGACGGACAGACACACAGACACACAGACGGACAGACGGACATGGCTATATCGTCTCGGCTGTTGACGCTGATCAAGAATATATATACTTTATAGGGTCGGAGATGCCTCCTTCTACCTGTTACATACATTTCCTGCCGGCACAAAGTTATAATACCCTTCTACCCTATGGGTAGCGGGTATAAAAACATATATAATTAATATAATAAATAATAAATTAATATTTTATTGTAATTATGTTTTTAATATTTTTCTGTAATTTTTGATATCGTTAAATTGTATTATTACATGATTTACAAGAATGTATTTGTTAAAGCAAAAAAAATTAAACTTATAATAATAGAAATTTCTCAAATTTTCTGAAATGTTATTGTTATCTTAAAATATAAAAAACAAAATTTTAAAGTTAAAACTTTTTTAAATAGAGTTTTAAAAAGTGTTTGCAAAAAGGAATTTGTAAATCAAAAATCAATGCGTTATTGATTTTTACTTCTAACTTGAAAGGGAATGAAAGAAGTTAAATCGCATTAAAAAAAGAAACAAAATATGCATATGTTCTCGATCGGGAGTTGAACCCGGACCCACAACATGTTGGGCTCGCAAACTACCAGCAGAGCCAACGCGGCCCTTGTGCAAGTGCCATTTAACTGCAAACATATAGAACGCGAGCAATTGTTGTTGTCCTCTTCTGCGAGACTTTCGTCGCGGCAAATCAAAATTGACGTCCGCTAGCTGCTCGTCAGCGAGGCAACTGCACGTTGCAAAACTTCATATGCATACACATACTAATATAGGCGAGCATGTGTACACGCATACATAGAAACGAAAGCAGAGCGCAACGAAATACGCCCGTGCTCATCGCTCCGCACGCACTATGGTCCAGCCGACCACTTTTTGTGGCATTTATTAATAACTCCTGAACTAGATTTTTGATGCGGTTTTTTTATTTTAACTAAGGAAGGTCCTTAGAATAAATTTTTTTTTTTTTCACTACTAAGACATCACAACGACTTGAGACATTTCACATTACAAAACACGTAGTACAAACCCCAATTATTCGAATTCATCACAAATTTTAATCAGATTAATGTTTTATTTGAAATTATTGAATATTGAAAACTACATGTAAAAATGCACTTTTCCACTGCACGTGCTTTTGTTGACGAACAGCTTACTTTAACAGCTGATTTCTCGAAAGTGGCGCCATCTATGCAAATTTTTGGTATGCAACATAGATGGTCAGTCTGTTTCTTGTAGAATGCGATCAAAACTTTGATAATATATTAACTTTTAAAAAATGTATTAATGCCAAGTAAAGTGGTCGGCTGGACCATAGTGGCACGGCCCGACTGGGGTTGCAATAATACTGTTTTTGATGATACAAAAAATTGTTCTGGCTGAAGCATCTATGTATTGTATGGTTAGTGTTTTTTATGTTCTTGAATGATCAGCTTAAAAGTATGCAATATTTCGTTCTCCAATTACAAATTTGTATTTTTATTTGTTCGCCTGTTGCAATCCTCAAGTGGTTCTGGACGCGAGGGTACAAGTAAGACATTAAAATGTTTAGCTTCATCTAATCCAACTGTGGTCGAGGTCGAGTCGCTACCATCGAGTTTACAACTCGGGTGCGAGACTCCCGCCAGGCTGACAAGATTGGAGGCTTTGCTTAACGAAGCCAAGATTACCAGATATTTCATCACACGGAGCTGATCGTGATTGATGAGGATGGTAATCTTAAAGGCTATGCGTTGGCAGACTACCTAAAAACTGGCAGTGCGTGTTGCACGTTGTGCGCAGTTGGAGAAAATGCTCAAGGAGTCTGAGCAATGCGCAAAAACACGTGAATTGCCATTCCAACAGCTGTGTTTATCAGCTGATATTTTTTTAATGGAGTTGAAGAGTCGATGCGCAGTGTCAGTGACACGGTTCTTCCGCAGAAGCGACAACAACAATAACAATGCTGCGCAAGCACACACAAGTGCACATGTATTGGAAGCAGAGCTTGCAAATAACTGTCGACCGTTTCTCGTTGTCTCAGAGACTATAAGAGATAGATCTATAATTTTTTCGACAGCATTTATTATGTTTGCACGCAGATCAAGTTCGTTTCAAAATTTTGCCTCGCCCACTTTCGCCCCCGCAAATAAAAAAAATCGAATAACAAGCGTAATTTTAAAGCTAAAGTTGCGAATTTTGGTATATACAATAATTACTATAATAGTTCTGAAAATTGTCGAAGTTATTAAAGAAATACTTTTGTATGGGCAAACACGCCTACTTACTAGGGGTGTTAGTTGCTTTTGCTGACAATCCGGTACATTGTGCCGTCTATGGTATATTTTGAATGCGGTACTATATCGATATATCACATATACAATTTGGTATATTTTCAGTATTTTTGCGGTATATTTGGTATATTATGAGAATAATATCGCAAAATATATTGCTTTTTTTTAAATGGGTAGCGAGTACACTCGATTGTAGCTTTCTTACTTGTTTTTTTTTTTGTAGCATAAAGTAATAATATTTGGATGTCAATATATTATGCATAGGGCAATTTGTAAATAAATGTTACCTTAACAGTCCAGTCTTAACATATCGGTCTTCACATATAGTCTGTTAAAGTCTGTTTTTTTGGGTGAGGATCAGGTGCATTATTTGTTAATATTATTATTATTATTTGTGAATACTAACTTCGATACCCATAGGGTAGAGGGTATGAAAGCTTTATATCTTAGTTACTTTCGCCCATAGTTTGGTATATTTAGCACTTCATGGTATATTTTAAATGTAGTATTGTATCAATAGATCTGAACTAGCTTTTAGTTTTAGTATTTTTGCGGTATATTAGGTATATTTTTAAATTGATACTGCAGTATTTTGCTTTTATTTCCAATGGGTATCTCACAGTCGAACACACTCGACTGTAGCTTTGTTGCTTGTTTAATTATCTCTTAATACGAACATTTTTTTGTATATATAATATTTTAAAATATACATATTTAGTTTTTGGGATCAGAAAAAGTTTGGAATAGAACTCATAATCTTGGAAATTGTCTATAGATTATTTAATTCGTAATTCAGAACCGTCAGGATCTTTGTTGCAGGTCCAAAATAGTCATTCGAGACTTTTGTGCATTACATTTGAGGTTTTCGCAAGATGTGAGTTGATTCGATGTGGTGGAGGGAGAGGGGAATTTTTTGTAATAACGCAGCCTACAAGTATGCAGTACACGTTCGTTTGACAGGCAGACAAACAGAGAAGCGTTTGACAAAAAAGCTGAGCAGAAGAGGAGTAGGGAAGGGGGATGCACAGGTGGATTTGAGTGGGACACCGCAAAGATGCACACGTAAAACGCAGCTCATTGTCGTGACTAGACGTGGAGGGGGAGCACTCGAAAAGCCGCACAGAGAAGCGAAAAGAGAAAAGCGAGAAGAGACTAAATAATAGCAAAGCGCAAAAGGTGTCCTGTGCAAGGACATGCTAATGTTATTTTTATATTACTCGCAACAGCAACGACAGCTACTTAAAAGGGCCGCCCTTTGTTTTTGGCCGTGCATGTGTTTAATTTTAATGAAATTAACGCGTGTAATGGCAACCACGCCTCCCAAAAAAAAAAAAGGAAACACGACGATGATGATGATGGTATTCGTGTTGGCCTTTTTTTTGTTGCTGTGTAGCTGCTGCTAATCTGCTGCTGTCCGTCTGTCCATCTGTCCGGTTGTCTGTGCTGCTTTTGATGTATGTCATGCATGGCTCGTCATCGGACTTGGAGTGGGCGACAAACGTGTTAAATGTTAATTAAAAAGCAGCCCCGCAAATGTATGAAGCTCTGACTGCGACAATGCGTTTGAGAAGAATCCGAATCAGCGCCAAGATGCGGTTTAGTGCAGCGACGAGCTCAGAGCTTGAAGCTCCGCTTGGCTCTTGGCACATAAACACGCCTAATTAAGGCCGAGTCCGCCTTTAACTTCGCTGCTGTGACTGAGGCTGAGGCTAAGGCTAATTGGCCGGCGTTCTTTTTGCCACTGCGAGACAATGGCAAACAGACAACAGACAAACAGAGGGTAAACAACATGAACAGGTTGAAAAACTGTTGTGTGAAAGGAGAAGGGAACAAGAAGATGGGGGGAAATGGAGACAGTTTAGCTCGCACGCAACTGGCAACCACAGGCTGGACCAAATCGGATGCCTGGCCAAATAAAATGTCATCTCAAATATAATTTTCGCGTATTTTTCTTTCTTCCAACGTGTTGTTTGTTTGCTCCCCTTTTCTTTCTCCTTCTTTTTTAGCTTTGTTCTCGTTTGGGCTTTGGCTTTGCCACAGAGCCAAAAGAAAAGATTTGCAAGCGGCCACACACACATGTGGCAGCTGATGCCCTTCTATCCTTCGTCCTTCTCATTTCTAGTTGCATCATTTTAGGCGCAGTCCACGCCAATTCCTTGGGGCATTGTGGACTAAGCAGTGCGCTACAGTTGAGAGAGTGTTTTCATATCTTACTGAGTACTGGCGTACTCATCACAATCCTGAAATGCAGCTTCTTTCTTCTATATATTCTTTTTTATATATTAATTTATAAGGCAAAGAATTTGTACTACAAGTAAGATGAAATCTCAATACAAAATATATAAGAAAATATATATATTCTTTGCGTGAAATAATTGGTTGATAATAAAGATAAAAATTAATATATTCGTTAATACAAAATATGGAAATTACATTTCCCTTTAATTCAATATTCACACCAGTATTTTTCTAAGCATCGCGTAAATTTCAAGACCCGTTCACACCACTTACGTTCAGCGGCAGCTTCCACGTTCACTTAACAGCCTGAACACTAAATTCACCTCACGTTTACTTATAATAAATATTAATAAATGTAAATGTCTACCTACCATCCAATGTTATCCATCCACAAATCGAAATGAAAATGTCATTTATGTAACGCCCCAATAATTTAAAATATCTAACTAATGGACGATACATTTTAACTTGCTAAAATAATTTTCATTTCTTTAGTTCTTTTTTTTGTCTTTTCAATATTGTTTTTTTTTCAAAATTCCGTCTAGTCGATGTCGATAAGCTCCTAAAAACGACCGAAAAATGTGAACATAACACAAGAAAATACAAAAAGTGGCTGAAAATCAGAAATAATGCACATGAAAATATTAAAAGTGTTCGAAAAGGTGAATAATGTACATACATAATAATACTAAATATGACCGAAGAATCTGAATACACAACAATAAAGTGCTAAAAGTACTGAAAAATCTGAATATACCATATAAAAAAATTTAAAAATTACCGAAAATCTAAAAATTAGAAAATATACCATAAATCCACAACAGAATAATGAAAATCTAAATATTCCACATGAAAATGTTAAAAAAAGCCTGAATATTGCACATGAAAATACAAAAAATTAACAGCGATCCGATCTAAATGAAAATACTTAAAACAAGTTGGCAGTACCTGCAATTAAAATGGATGCTTCTAACATATATTCTCTCTCACTCTTTCGATGCTTTTTTATAATATCGAACAAGCGTTCGCTCTTTGGTTGACGCTTAAGCTAACGCTGGTTTAGCGTGAAAAGGCAAAACCACACCTCAAAAATCTTAGCGGGAAGTCGTTTTCCAGCAAGTAAAGTCTGCAATGTCCAACCAATCCGCTCTTCCACAGTATTCAGATTTAAATTTTAATAAAGTCTGAGATATTGGTTAGACTTTGATTCTGCAATTGTAGCTAAATCAAAGATCTACATACTATATCCACACTAATTTTGAGGACTTCACTCAATGTGAATACTTGCTCTCATTTCTCTAGCTGAATCGAAATCAAAGTGCACCCGGAGTGACATTTACAACTTTATCAGTTGTCTAAACTTTGCCATCTACTTAAATGCCACAACGTGCACACTACTTAGACACACACACAAACACACACTTATAGTGTGTGTAAATTTGCGCGGCGGTTTAAGAAACCCACAAAAAAAAGAAAAAGAAAAAAGGGGAATGGAAAACTTGCCACAACGTTGTTGGTGGTCGGAGATAAACGCATAAATGACGAGCTGAAATCTTTTTGCTGGAGCATTTCTTGAACCCCCCCTTGAAACCTAGCTTCCCCCTCCCAACACCACACCGCGCCACTCACATGCCACCTAGCGATGTTAAAAAGCATTTTTTGTTAAGCCTTTCAGAAAAAACGTCGCTTACCGCGCGGCACAGGCACAGGACAGCTGTGCAGTCAGAGGGCTGAAGAGTGAGGTGAATGGGAAGAGGGGGAGAGGGGCTACAGGTTCATGTGTAAAAATTATAAGAATTTCGCTCTCAAGTTCTTTAGTCGCTGTGCGGTTTTTCTCCGAGCATTTGCGAAATATGCATGATGTTATTTTTTTTTTGTGTCCTTTTCTTTTTTCTTTGCGTTTCTTCTCGGGATGAGGCTTTTTTGTATCCTTTTCTTTATTTTTTTTTTAGCTGTATTTATTTTACTAAGAATGTGTAAATTTCTACTTTATGCAAAAGCTGCGGCTGCGTCCGCGACTTCTTAGCATTTTTGTCCAGGAGTCGAAGAAGAAGAAGGAGAAGGAGAAGTCGAAGCATCCAAATGTTGCTATGCCTTTGAAGCCGAGGAAATGCCTTTAACTCGCATCTTAAAGCAACCTATGACAATTTCCTACACATAGATATGTATGTGTCCTCCCTCACTGTCCATTCCCTCTCTCCTTGGCTGTGTGGGCCACACAAAGAACTTGAGCCATTAATCGCATTGGTGTTTATTTAGCTTGTAATTACATTCATTTATTTACTTATTGACTGTGTCGACGGACCAGACTCCCCAAATAACTAACAATATTCAAGACAGAAGTCGCTCCTCTTCCTCCTCCTCCTTCTCCTTTTCGTCCTCTACTCCTCAATTGCCTAACAACCAACACTGACTGACTGACTGCCTTGGGATGTGGCTCTGACCCAGAGTAAGTCCGATGTCTTGGGGGAAGGAGAAGGAGCCACAACCCCCATTAAAAGCCAATATCTTTCGAGCTGCCAGCAGCCGCAGCGAAATAAGAAAAAATGTCTTTGAATGACTGACAATCAATTTGGCTTGGCTGCATCTCCGCAACGGAGGAAGAGGGAGGAGAGTCCTGTGTCCTGTGGCAGTCCTGTGGAAGACTCGTGGCTCGTGTCGCCTTAACGAACGTTGAAAATTACTTTGACATAAGTTAATTAATCTTTGGCGCGCAAAGTTCGTGTTTGAAATATTGCATAGCTGTGTGCAAAACAAAACAAAACAAAACAAAACAGAAATATCTTGCCAAGGAGGAGGATGCCAAGAAGTGAGCGCCAAGGCAGCCAACGACTGACGTCTGTCTCTCTCGGTCTGAATGAAATATTTGTCAATGAGTATTGCTAATTTACAAGTTTGATTTGTACGCCGCATCTCCACAGAAGAAGACCTCTGTCCTTGAGAAATTGCCCAGGCATTCTTTTGGCTAGCCGTACATAAATAAAACTCAAGCTGACTAACGTGTTTCATTTGCTCGTTCGTTTCTTCGTTCCTTCGTTGCGGGACAAAAACTTTCTCCATCGAGCTACTTTCGCATGCAGGACGTTGTCCGCTTAGGTAACTTGAGCTCAACTTAAGCATGAGATTGTCGATAGAATTTATTAAGCGAAGAGCAGCGCAGCCAATCATAAATCGAAGAAACTTTCAGCTTTCAAGTTTGTTGGCTATTCAAATGGCATTTTGAATTGAATTCTTTTTGTCCACAACCCACAAAAATCAATGAGCCTTGCCATATGCGTTTCACTCCGGAGTCCGGACAGTTTGGAGTCCGGGATAGTTCTTCAGAGTAAAGTGGAGACCACCTAGAGAGCGAGTCCTTTGCAGCCTCATTTCTCATACAATTGCCACTGGCATTTGGATGTCGCCTGAGCGACGGCAACAACAGGGAGACAACGGCAACTTGTAATGGACTTTAATCAATTAATTTGAAAACGCTTTTCATTGGCACGAAACGACAACGAGAAGGCGACAAGGAGAAGGACGAGGAGCAGGAGGAGGACGTCTGGCTTGCTGGCCACTTTCTTGCAGAGAGCGAGGAGGACGAGGACTGACTGCGAGACAATACGGCAAACGGAAATAAATGGCAAACCAATGCCAAAATTCTAGCTAAAGAGTCAGAAGAAGAAAAAGAATAAATAAACAACCCGCCTAGGCAGCTATAGAGACAGTGACAGGGACAGGGACAAGAACAGGACACAACAAACGCACTTAAAACACAATGATGCTCATTGTGTCTGACAGGCAGGAGCAGAAACAGAAGCAGGACTAGAGGACTAGAAACAGCAACAGGACCTCGACTGAAACACTAGCTCAGACGACAGGCGACAGACGAATGCAGCTGGGAATCAATGGAGCTGAGAGGGGAAGGAATTCCTGATCCGATGGAGCCACACACACCTAAGATGACGATGGCATCGTCTGGCTTGGGGTCTCTCTCACTCTCTCTCTTGCTCTCTCTCTCTCTCGCTGTAGCACTTTGATTACGCATTGGCTTTGCCAGGCTCTGTCTGTATCGTTGCTGCTGGTTAAGTCGCAAGCGTCTTTCTTCATTTCATTCTTTATTCCTATTTTTTGTATTTCTTTTTTTGCGTGTTGTGTTGTTTGGTATTCTCATTTGTTGTCGCTTTTGGCACTTCAGTTTGATTTCGTTTGCGTTTGCCTTTTTACGCCTCGCACTTCCCATTGTCCTGGCGTTGTCCTGTTTTTGGTCACGCACTTTTGCCACCTTTGTCCGTTGAGTCGAGTGTGCCGCCAATTACTGAGCGGACTGAGCGACACTTGACAGCGCGTCCTCGACATTGTGTACTTCATTGAAATCAAATTAGTGTCGATAAAGTCCAAGAGTTCAACTTAAGCAGCTAAGATGGAGATGGAGCGAATATGCAATCGGAAAAGTATAAATTGTCTTAACAAAAAAAAAAAGGAAAAATTTTAATGAATTGTTCAACTAACTCAATTCTGCGCATCTGAAACCCGTCTTGGCAATCTTGAATGACAGTCTTCATATGAAGCAAGTCATTTCTCTAAATTCTGCTCTCAGAAGAAAGACTTAACAGTTCATAATGGCAAAGGATATTTAGTGAATAGAGAAGGAAGGTTTCTACTGCAATCGAAGAAAACAAATCAAATTTTATACCCGCTACCCATAGGGTAGAAGGGTATTATAACTTTGTGCCGGCAGGAAATGTATGTAACAGGTAGAAGGAGGCATCTCCGACCCTATAAAGTATATATATTCTTGATCAGCGTCAACAGCCGAGACGATCTGGCCATGTCCGTCTGTCCGTATGAACACCTAGATCTCAGAGACTATAAGAGATAGAGCTATAATTTTTTTTCGACAGTATTTGTTATGTTTGCACGCAGATCAAGTTTGCCTCAAATTTTTGCCACGCCCATTCCCGCTCTTGCAAATCAATAATAACAAGAGTAATATTAAAGCTAGATGTGTGAATTTTTGTATATACAATAATAACAATGTTGTTTGTGATTCCTGATTTGGTTGCGATCAGATAAAAATTATTTAAGTTATTAAAGAAATAGTTTTGTATGGGCAAAAACGCTTTCTATGTATGTTTTGTATGTATGCGTATACGTATATACATGCTCGCCTCTATATTTGTATATGTATGCAAGAGGCACTGCGATAGCTCTATTGGTAGAGTGCAAGCATATTAGTGTTGAGGTAGTCGGGGGACTCGGGTTCGAGTCCGCTCGGGGTACAAAATTTTTTTTTTTTTAATCCTATTTACAACAATTATACATAAAAATTGTGGATTTTATTAAAGAAATTAAAGAAATTATATGTATGTATTGTATGTATGCGTATACATATATACTACATGCTCGTCTATATTAGCACCTGTATGCATGGAGGGTTCAATGCGATAGCTCAGGTGGTAGAGTGCAAGCCGCGCATGTTGTGGTGCCCGGGTTCGAGCTCGCTTGAGGTACAAACTTTTTTATTTCGAGCACACTCGACTGTAGCTTTCTTACTTGTTTTTTAAAAGAGCGATTTTGGATTTGGTACGTTATGAAGGCATAAACAATATATTTCCCTTCCTGGCTTATCATCCTCCTTTAAAGTTTGAGCTTTTCAATACCTATAGGGTAATATAATTGGTATATTTTGTACTATGTGGTATATTTTAAAAGGAATAGTAAATCGAGATACCAAACATAGCTTTTGGTAGAAACAATCTACTTCTGTTCTTGGCACTTTATCCTTTTTCAAAGTTCTGACCTTTCTATATAGGGTAAAAGTGTATCACAAATATATAAAAACCATAGAATTTCCTTAAGAAATCGTTTTATAATGAAAAAAAAACGTGTACTGCAGTCGGGTCGTAGTTGCTTTGTTTGACAATCTGGTATATTTTGTACTATGTAGTATATTTTAAAAGGAATATTAAATCACGATACCAAAACTAGATTTTGGTATATTTTTGCAATTTTAGTATATCGTATATTTTTAGAATAATTCTACACTGATTTACTCTTATTAGTAACAGTATTTTATTTTAGTATTTTTTCCGTATATTGATTTAGTGTATTTTAAGTACAACACTGTAATTATTGTGAATGAGTATCGGGTATTTGACAGTTGAGCACACTCCACTGTTGTTTTCTTCCTTGTGTTCTAATAATTAGTTATTATCTTGTCTGCTCAATCTGAAAATTTGATTTTCAAAAATTTTGTTGATTCCACTTCCATATTTAAGTGATCTATAATCTTACATAATATTTATGACTTTATCAACAATCTCTGTGTATGTCTTCAAGATCATTTGCTTTATTAGACTCAACAGTGATCAGTAAATCATATCACACTTTTCTTCTCAGTTTTAGCTCTCTTCTTTTCTCCCACTCTCTCTTTCTTTTTCTCCCTCTTTCTCTCTCTCTCTCCCCCTTTCTCCCTTATTTAGCGAGCTTATTTCCGCTTCCAGCTTCAGCTTCGCTCTGCAATCTCCCTCCAGCAAATGAGGAGACCAAATTAGAGATTCTGGGTGAGAGGGTGCTTGGGGGTGGTGGGCGAAACTTTGAACAGAAATGTCAACCAATTTCAAGTCACAATGACACTGAGAGGCGACATTGGCGCTGGACCCTGCAAATGGCAAGAAATCAACGTCAGCTCAACGGCAACAGTGGATGATGAAGAAGAAGAAGAAGTAGTAGAAGAAGAAGAAGCACCAACAGTAACAGCAGTTGCAGAGGCAGCAACAAAAACATTGCAAAGAGGAAGAAAAACAACAACAGCAAAAGCAAAAGCAAGAAAAAAACGTAGAAAAAGTGTAAAGAGGAGAAAGAGCAAGAGCAAATGGAGAGAATGGAGAATGGAAGCCAAACGAAACGCAGCTGGAAAAAGAATTAAATCAAGAACTCATTAAGGCGCCGGATGCAATCACACTTTGCGCTATTCAGCGAGCCACTCTGTCCCCCTCCCCCTCTCCCTCTTGCTCTTCACTGTGGGTGCTGCTGCCCTTTCAATCTATCTCTTTTGCTCTCGTCTTTCTCGGATGCTGCTCCTCTCCTCTCTCTATGTCATACGAGAGCGCGCGAGGCTCCCATAAAAATGGCGTCAACACACAGTGGGAATGTCGCCGACGCCAACGCCGACGACTGCGTCGCTGTCGTCGTCGTCGTCGTCGTCGCCGTCGCCGTTTGCCGCAAAAGTGCGCACAATTATTCATTAACTTTGCACCGGAAAAGCAGAGAAATTAAAAACTGCCAACGCCAGGATAAATAGGGACAAAGTGCAGAAATTAAAAATATGAGAAATAGTACAGCGAGGGGAGAGAGAGAGGGAGGGAGAGAGCACAAAAAAAGCAGCAAGAACAACAGCAGCAGCGGCTAAAAAAAAAAAAAAAAAAAACAGCATAAGGAAACGTGCAGAGCAAGAGGAAGAGTAGCCATGGCAAATGCTTAAATAACTGCGCCCGCATCAGCGCAGCCCAGCAAGTGGACAGACGGGGAGTGGGGAAGGAGGTTGAGCAGGTGACGGGGTAGGGGTAGGGGGAGGGTGAGTGGATTGGGGTTGGGGTTGGGTGTCAGAGGCTACGCGGGTTCACAACTAATAAAACAAAAGTCAAAAGTCCTTAAGCGCAATGAAGAAGCTAAAAATGCAACGCTGCAACCCGCGAGAGAGGGACAAAGAGAGAGAGAGAGGTGGAAAGTGAAGGCAGCTTAAACTACAAAAAGAGCGCGACGCCAAGGAAACTGTGTGTGTGTGTGTGTGTCGAGAGGCGGAGGGGAGCAGGAAAAGGGTTAAGGCTGATGAGCTGCTGCTGCTGTCGCTGCTCTTCATGCTCCGCTCTCTCCTTGTCTCTCTCTCTCTCTCATTCTATCTTCGGTCGTCCCGCAGTCGGCGTAATGAGCGCGCCCGCCGCTGCGGGCAACCATAAAAATCGCATTCCTCGCCCCTTTCCCTTTGCCCTTCCCCCACCCCACCCCCGGTGTGAGTTGGCAGCGCCATTTGACTGCCCGGCGCGCATTTGGTGCAGTGCAGCCTCAGCGCCTGAAAGCATGCACCACTTATTGTTCTATTCGCCAAGGAGACTGAGACTGCGACCGAAACCGAGAATGAGAATGAGAATGAGCATGAGAATGCGAATGAGGATGATGACGATGGCAGCATATCCGCTCCACGTCACTTGTGATAATTGCGTGCAGCCGGTAGTTGAGCAGCCGCCTTCGCTCTTACCTCCTTCCCCCTCCCCCCCCTCACCCCTTTCCACGACCAACACACACACACACACACACATAGAGGGCATTTCTAAGAAACGCTCAACACAAAATCTGGCAACGCCAACCAAAGTGACACATGCAAAAAGGCAAAAGCCAAAGCGAAGCCCTTAGACTGCTCCCGCTCCCTTTCCCGCTCCACCACCCTCTCCCACTCCCACCCCCTCTCCCTCTCCCTCTCCTTCGCCATCTCCTTCGTCTCCGCCTCAACGAACTGTGAAGCCTTTGTGCATATCGCGAACCGGATCAGCGCCAGCGACAACTACACACAAAAAATAAAAAAATAATAAGAGAAGAGAGGAGAAGAGAAGAGAAAACGGCCACCAAACGATGCTTAACAAAAAGGCCCAAACGAAGGGGCTTCGAGCAGAATGCGAACGCGAAATAAAAATTCATAATTACGTTTACGCCGGTAATTAAAAATTATTGTAATACACGCAATGGGCAGCTGGCCACGCCCACTGGCCCACTCGCCCCCTCTTATACCACCGAAAAACAGAAATAGAAAAGAAGAGAAGAGATGGGTAGGGAGGGCAAGGGAAGGGAGAAAACGCGACTCATGTGCGGGTCCAAGTCCGGGGCAGCTGCCACAGCGGTCGGTTGCACAAATCACGGAAGCCGTCGCCGCGGCAGCAGCGACAGAAAAAGTTCAACGCCAAAAGGATGCGAGGATGTGAGGATACAAGGATGTGTCTGGTAGACGACAGCGGCGGTAATTACATGATAAAAACTATTTAAGTGGTTGCCAGATACGCTCAGAGCTCAACGCAGCAACAGCAGCAGGCGGAAACGGAAACGACAACGAGGCGTTTGCGTTTTGCTCAGACCAAAAATACATACATACATATATAAAATAATAATATTTAGAGAGAGAGAGAGAGAGAGAGAGAGAGAGAGAGCAAAAGGAGTGAGTGATTCATAGCACTAATTGACCATTCTTGTAATTAATAAATGCTCCAATAACACGCCTAGCTAAGAAAATTATATTGTGGTGTAAAGCTAAGAGAATTAGTATATTGTGGTGTAAAGACCATTACTTTACAGTACTCTTAATTCCATCGCCAAATGCAATTAAGAAGCACTTCCAATTGAACTTCCAAACTTCCAATAGTTTTGTAGTTCTTCCTCGCTCCACAATTCGTGCTGCTGCATTGCTTTCACTTTGTCTCGCTTTGGCAACAGAAACATCAATACACGAACATTGTCTGTGGAATAGAAGCGATCAGCGAACGTTAGCAATGCCATTCGATTATCGCGCACTCTCTCCCACATGCCTACGCCACGAATCACAGTGGAAAAACAAAGTCAAAACTGATCAAGTAAGAAAGCTACAGTCGAGTGTACTCGACTATGAGATACCCGCTACCCAATTTGATTAAAAGCAATATATTTTGGGGTATTATTCGCAAAATATACCGAATATACTGCGAATATACTCAAAAATTCTAAGAATATACCAAATGGTATGTTTGGTATATCGATATAGAACACCATTCAAAATATACCATAGACGGCACAATGTGCCAGATTGTCAGCCAAAGCAACTCAGACCCCTAGTAAGTAGGCGTTTTTGCCCACACAAAAGTATTTCTTTAATAACTTCCACAATTTTTATCTGATCGCAACCAAATTTTCAGGAATCATAACTACTATAGTAATTATTGTATAAACCAAACAACAAGCGTAATTGTAAGACTAGAATTGCGAATTTTGGTATATGGGCAATTCTCAAAAAATGGTAAACCACGACCGAAAAAAAAATCTTCACATTCATCGTATTTTTTTCTATAATGTCATAAAGAAATATCCAAATTTTCATAATACAATGGCATATCTCCGTTGTTTTTAAAAAAAAAATTTGCCTGCAAACTGAAAAAATTTAATTTTTTCACTTTTAGCTCCTTTTGCATGCATTTTTATGTTTTATTATTTGACAAAGAAAACATATGATATGTTTGCTCTTTTTCTACCAAATCTCTTAATAGCAATCCAATAATAAAATAAAAAATGCAAAGTAAGCGAAAAAATGTTCAATTAACTGTTTAATTTTATTTTGCTTCTTATCTATGTTCAAATCGTACGTTCGCGACCAAAAACATCATTTTATTGTAATTGCTCCGCAATAAGTGCAAGCAGGTGAATGAAACTTCGCGTGTTAAGTGATTTTGGTATATATATTTTAAATATAAAAAATCGTTGGGGTTACTCAAACCAATCTTTTTTTATTGATTGTCAAAGTAGCGTACGTTTGCGACCTTAACTATAAGCATATGTCAATTTTTACTAGCGTGCATGGATTTAAAAAAAAAAAAATTTTTTTTTTGTTTTTGTTTTTGAAAACTATGTTGTTTGCAGTTACTTATTACTTGTTAGTTATTACTTATTATTTATTACATATTTTTCTTGATATTAATAAATTTCAGTACATATTTCATATTTAATAAAAATTTATTTTTTTTTTGCTTTTAAATGTTATTAGACACATTAAATTGAGTTAAATCCGTTTGTTTTATGAAATATGAAGTTATTAATAAAAAAAAAAAATATACAAATTTAATAAATAATACAACATGGAAAAATCGTACGTTCGCGACCGGAACTTAATTAAATTAAAAATAAATAAATGGAGATAATTTCTTGGGAGTAGACTTAATAGAAAGCTACATGATTCTATTTTAAAAGTAAAGTTATTGCTTTAAAATATTCCGTCTCAATTCGCAGAGTTTTGCATTGTACTGTATGTTATTAAGCCAAAGTCGACTTCCATTTTGCGTACGTTCGCGACCGCATGTTTTTTGACAATATTATGAAAATTAAAAATCGATAAGCCCCATAATTTACACTAACCAAAGAGCTAAACAAATGCTATCGAAGAGTAAAAAAAAAAAGTTTCAGGAAACGTTTGTTTTCGATTTAATTTTTTTTAATTTATCTCGTACGAACGTACGTTCGCGACTTTGAGAAATGCCCATATACAATAATAACTATAGCATTTATGATTGCTGAAAATTTGGTTGCGATCAGATAAAAATTGTTTAAGTTATTAAAGAAATACTTTTGTATGGGCAAAAACGCTTTCTATGTATAATATGTTTTGTATGTATGCGTATACGTATATACATGCTCGCCTCTATATTTTTATCTGTATGCAAGAGGCACTGCGATAGCTCTATTGGTAGAGTGCAAGCATATTACTGTTGCGGTAGTCGGGGGACTCGGGTTCGAGTCCGCTCGGGGTACAAAAAATTTTTTTTTTTTTTTTAATCGTATTTACAACAATTATAAATAAAAATTGTGGATTTTATTAAAGAAATATGTTGTATGAGCAAAACCACTCGACTGTAGCTTTCTTACTTGTTGTTATTGATGCTGTCAAGGAGGAAGAGCGAGAGAGTGAATGCTTTGCTGTGTGAGCTTTGAATGATCCCGTATAACAAAAGACTTTGCTAGTTGCCATTAAAGTATGTATAACAGAACACATTGCTTACTGCATGTGTAAGTATAACAAAATACATTGCTAGTAGCCTGATAATTATAATAGAAGCCGTTGCTACTAAGAATAGTATGTTAGAAGAAGTTGCCGCTATGAAAAGTGTAAAAGAATACGTTGCTAGTTGATCGGTATAACAGATCTTTTCACCTTCAATTTAACACTTACTTCGTCTATAATTCATTAATTCATTTGACTTATAAAGCGATCTGAATTTTTTCATATTTATATGAGTCTCCCTTAATTTATGTATAAAATTGTTCGAGGGGTATTGAACTTAGTTCAGCAAACAAAACATCAAGTGTGCTTTAGAAATATTTTAGTATTGGGAGTATAAATATAATATTATTGATTATTAAAATTGCTTTTGCCCATGCATTTTAATTGTTTCGATTCACTTTTGAATTAAAGTATTCGTTAATATTAATTCCAGTTGCCTGGTTCATATTTCTCACTCATATAAGTACGTATTTATATCGCGTTTGATCCTTCCCATTCGCTGTTTTTCTTTTCATATTCAACTCATTGCGTGTTGCGCTTTTATCAATACAATTAAAATTTGTAATCAAAATAATTAAATCATGTTTTCAATTGACGACGACGTCAAACCATCAAAGTGAAAATTCAAAGGCCTTCAAAAACCTCCTTCCCGCTCCGCTCCGCCACGCCCCGCCTCCCACAAACGCTAGCGGCATCAACGGGCACTTAAATTACGCACACATCGTTAAACGCGCGTTTGCAAATTGAACAATATTTGAAAAATTACACAAAAATACATGTGCGAGAGCGTATTGAAGCCAGCTTCCTCCGCTTCCTTCCGACGCATCCCCGCATCAAACATGTACACTTCACTGCTGCTGCAAAAAAAAAAAAGAAATGCGCAAAATTTTGTATTAATGTTGCGGCATACGCAACGTGCCGCCGTGGGGCAAGAGCTGCCAAGTCGAGTCGACTCGAGTCGCGCAGCTCGTTAGCAACTTAAGTTGAGCTGTTGACGACGACGACGACGACGACGACGTCGTCAAACAAAAGGCAAACGTCAATGCGCCGTCGAATTGGCAACATATTTGCGAACAGCACGACGCGCAAATCCGCCACCACCCCCCACCACCCACCTTCCGACTACTCTCAGACTACCCACCGACTACTTCCCACCCCGCAAACACAGGCGCCAGCCTGCGGCATATGCGCGGGGCAAATATTGCAAAAAAAAAGAAGAGAAGAGAAGAGAAGAGAAGAGAGGACAACGCTGGCATGTGAAACTCCACCTCCACCTCCGCCTCCAACTCCCTCCCCCTCCCCGCTTGCCGCGTGTTTGATTACCACGCGCGGTTACACGCAAAACAACGCAATTTTCGGCATGCATGCCGCCACTCGCAGTCGCAGTCACAGCTCCCTCCCTCCCTCATCCACCCGCCACCCTCAAGCCAAAGCCAAGGCTATCAGCGGCATTCGGGGTCAGGGGTTGCCCGCGTATTGTGAAGGGAGGGGGGAAGGGGGGGACAGCTGTTCAATCGAGGGAAGGTCGCGCTTGAGCTGCAAGAAAAATCGCACAAAATCCCACTTGACAGGCGTAGTTAGCGGGCATCAGCATCATGCAAATATCAGTCATGTTGCCTTGCCTTGCCTTGCCTTGACTTGCGTTGCGTTGCGTAGCGTGCCCGAGGGTAGCTCCAGAAGTTTGCAATTGAATACGCATATGGGAAATTCAATGGCGGAACTTGTCGCCCCACTCTTTACAGTGACAAAAAAACAGAAACTAAAACAATTTTCAAAATATTAAAGGGTTATTCTTATAGCTTGGGATTAGAACGATCTTTAGAGCCAGAATTGATTTAACAGAAATTGTTCTGTCTTACTATAAAATATATAAATTCGTTCATTTTAAGATATGTGTACGAATTTGTTCATTCTTGCAATTATCTTAAGACAGAAAAAGAATAATTCCAAAGTCATTCTTAGCTCTAATTAAAGTGCTAATCAAGAGCAATATGATTCATTTTGACTTAAAATAAACAATTTATTTTGGTAATTAATAAAAAATATTCCTTAACTCGTAAATTTGTTATTTATTATAGAATTTTCTGTTATTAATTTCATATTTCTAAGCATACAATTCATTCATTAATACCACTTTTATGTAATTTGTAAGCTTAGTATTTTATATGTAGATTTTTATATGTAGATTTATTGACCTCATAAAATCGTTGAAGGCTCAGTTGCATTCACATTCATGAAAAAGTTTGTATTTGGTATATTATATAATAAAAATTATTTTATTTTATTTTTTTTTATATTATTTTAGATTATCATTATTACATCTGAAATGTATGTGTCAGACTTTTGTCACTAAACTAATTTCATATTAAATATAAGTCAAATATAATAAGAATGATTCAAATTTTATTATTATTATATTATTATACTTTTGTTAATCTTAGTGAAATTTGAAATCAATGTGAAAATCTTTTGGCGACATGAGCAAAGTTCTGAATCGACCCTCGCTGGTGAATGTAAACATTTTTTGATATATTGAACACTGGCGACTGGCGGGCCGTCGACTGCGGTTAATGGCTTATTTAAAATTGTGGCAGCGACGGCGGCACATTTTGAGAAATTGGCAAAAACTGGCGGCTGGAAATTGATACGCGGCAATCAGTGCGACAATCCAGAGAATCCAGCGAATCCCTCGGATCCCCAGTCGCAAACAGTGAAGAGAAGAAAGAGAAGGCGATGCGGAGCTTTAAATCATAATCAGTAAAATGGAAAAAATATAAATAATGAAAATTACGCCTGCCATACGAAGTGGAGCAAGAGAAGCGATGCAAAAATTGAAAGTAGAGCGCGTGGAGGGTTGGCAAAATACTGAAATACTGACAAAAAAATGTAAGTACAAAAAATTTGCATAACATTGTGAGGTTCGAGTGATTTTGATGAGGAGTGGGACGTTGTTGTGAATCAACAGGATGATTACACCAGAGAGTGAAAGAGAGGGAGAGCGGGATGAAGATTGAACAAAAAACCAAAATGAAATTAATCTAATAAGGCAACATTGTCGTCGTCCTCTTTTTGTCCTGGGTGTGTGTGTGTGTCTGTGTGTGTGCGGGGCAAGTGCGCGCACAAAGTTTGAACTTTGTTAGCTGCCTCCTGTTGCTGCTTAGACTGTCTTTTGGGCACAAGTCAATTTTACAAACCATTGATGCAGAAGATCAAACTTCCGCAAATGTTGTTAATGAAATATTAATGCGAAAAGGATATGCAATTGACAATTGTCTCGCTCTCCCCCCTCGCACCCTACTGTCTCTCTCTCACTCTCTTGGGTGGGCTTAAGACACAAAGCTGCTCATTTGCATAGCCAGAGCGAAAAGGAATCAAAAATGGCAACGGCCACTCGACTCTAAATTAAATTACAATTTCAACTGTTCAGATAATATTGTTGAAAAACAATATACAAAATAGGAATGACAAAAAAAAAAAAGGAAATCGCGAAAGGAAATAGAAAATCACAGCCATTAATCATAGATGTTCTGCTCTCTCCAATCCAACTTCAATTGACATTTTCCATTTGCCCGCGTCTTATGCAAATTTTTCCCTCAACTCCGCAAAGAATTCAAATCAGAATCTGAATCTGAGCAGCAACCCCTACAACAAAAACGGACACGTATTGGCTGCAGTTAAAAGCATTGATAAATCATAACCACAATGCCCGGCGCAGATTTATTGAAATAAATATAACAATCTTTACAACGAAGCAGCAAAAGAGTCCGGCACGATTTGCATTTGAATTGATTGGAAAATGGGATGGAAAAGCACGACAAACACGACAAACAGAAAATGATATTAACATTGAGAGAGAGTCAGAGACAATAGTTAAATTATTAAGTACTTTAAGTAATATAAAAATATTCAAGTTCAACTAATTTCTTTTGTAGTAAATCCTTTTACACAAAATTGTGGAAGATGATGTTTTAACTAATCAGAATTATTCGTTTCAACATTTTTTATTCTATATATCGTTTTTCCTTTGACGATTTAATTATAATATGAATAAATATGTAATAAAGCAATTTGTAAATAAGTAACTAAAATTCTTAAGTTTGTCAATTTGCATTTTAAAATTGGATGGAACAGTATGACAAATTAAAAAGTAATACTTCAATTGAGAGCCAAAGGCAATAGTTACATTATTAAGTGCATTGATAAATGATTTCTTTTTTCAAAAGTACTCAAATTTGATTCTTTTTTTTATAATAAATCTTATTATGGGTAAGAGTAAGAGATGATGTTTTAACTAATCAATATTCCAAATTTTAAAATATATATAAATATTATAGAGAATGGTAGAAGATGATATTTTAACTAACTAGAAATCCTAACTTTTCGTTTTGAAATTTCATATCATTTTTCCTTTCCCGATTTTATTGAACTTATAGTTTTAAATATATTTTGCTCTAATAATATTTACAGTTTTGGATTAATAAAATATATACAGAATTCAGAATTCTTTATTTTTGGATTCTATACAGCATTTTATATCACATAGTTTTTATAATATATATTATTCATATTATTCTTACATTATTATTTTGATTTGATAAATCGAATTTAATTATTATTACTTTTTCGTTCCTAAATAAAATTTTCTTTTAAATATATTTAAGTAAATAAATAATAAATTTCGTTATTTACTTTATTAATTAATTTACCATTTGAACTCATCCACAAATATGTATATAGCTTTTTGCCTCTTCCAATTAATGTTAATAACTTTAGCACACAAAAAAATGGCAACACATTGTGGGCTTTATTAATTTACACTCAAGCTGCCCTAAAGTAGACACTAGATTGATATATTTGCTTAGACAACTTCTATATTATATATGAATAATTAGTTATTGGTGTAAAATTAGCTAGCATGTAAAATGAAGTGTTTAATATTGTGATTATTAGATATTATTTATCAATTTGAATTTGTTAACTGTATACGTTGCTTAATTGGAACATTTTGTGGAATATTATGTTTATCTATTTGAATAATGTTAAATATATAATGTAATGTACTATGTTTTTATACCCGCTACCTAGCTAGCTTTCAAGATAAATAAATGAATAACAAAGTTCACTTAAAAAAAATATGCCAACTTAGCCATGATACAATTATATTATTATTATTATTATTATATGTATAATTGTATCATGAACTTAGCGAGTTATGTACTCAGAGCTTTCGTTCTCTTCGTTTTACATCTAACAAGAGAGAGAGAGAGAGAGAGAGATCACAAGCTCTCTCAATCACGTACTAGACATAGAAAAGCTTTTGAGCTCACTTGAAGAGCACATGCGAGCAAGAACGCTACAGCAAATAAACTGAAGTCATAAGAAAATAAAGTGAATTAATAAAAAAAATAAATAAAACATTCATTTTATTTAAAACAAACTTAACAGAGTTCTGTTAACAAAACTCGCGTGCTTTCGGATCCAACAGCTGACTTTACAGCTGTTATACTCAAAAGAGCTGTTAGATATACATGTTTATGGTATGAGCCATAACAGTTTGATGTTCTGTTAATGCATTGACATTTTTCGAATTGCCCCATTGTGCAGTGGCTTTAAGTGTTAAGAACATGCAAGATGTTTTCACAATATATGGTCTCCCACTTCTTTACTAGAGACTCTTTATACCCAATACCGTTGGCTAGCGGGGGGTCTCAGAGTTGAGCACACTTGACTGTACCCTTCTTGTTTTTTATGTTCTTGAGTGATCAGCCTAAAAGTATGCAATATTTCGTTCTCTTACAAATTTGTATTTTTATTTGTTCGCCTGTTGCAATTCTCAAGTGGTTCTGGACGCGAGGGTACAAGTAAGACATTCAAATGTTTAGCTTCATCCAATCCAATTGTGGTCGAGGTCGAGTCGCTACCATCGAGTTTACAACTCGGGTGCGAGACTCCCGCCAGGCTGACAAGATTGGAGGCTTTGCTTAACGAAGCCAAGATTACCAGATATTTCATCACACGAAGCTGATCGTGATTGATGACGATGGTAATCTTATAGGCTTTGCGTTGGCAGCCTACCTAAAAACTGGCAGTGCGTGTTGCACGTTGTGCGCAGTTGGAGAAAATGCTCAAGGAGTCTGAGCAATGCGCAAAAACACTTGAATTGCCATTCCAACAGCTGTGTTTATCAGCTGATATTTTTGAGTGGTGCCATCAGCGTTGCCAATTTAGCTATTTCTCCGCTAGATCTGACGGTTTTCAAAAGCAAAATGCGGGATAAATTGAAAACTAGCGGCTAGCGGGAAATATAGCTATTTTCAAAACAAAACTTATGGAACTTTAGTTTTTTTTTAAATATCTGGTACTTTTGTGTATTTTTATGTTTTACTATGCCACACTTTAAAACCTTGCAGTATTTTTGCATTGCAATGGTAAAAAACATCGATATGCCAAAAGATCTTTGCATTTTTATCGATTTATAGTTTATACTAGTTTCATACTATATATACATGACCATCTGTGTATTTCACAATTCCCAAAACGATCGTGTGGGGCAGTTAAAATGCCCAAGATTTATAAACCCCTTTAAGAATTGGTTAGCTCTAGATGCAGCCGATGATCAAATATGCTTTTGAAAATATTGCAAATGTACCATTAAACTTTGTGATTTGCAAGCACATGCCAAGACAAAGAACTATAAGTCTTTGTCATCTGCATTTTCACAGACGAACAAAATAACGTTTGTTCCGACTGTCTCTAAAAAAAACTGCCAGCAAGAGGCGGCATTTCTCTTTATATGGGCATATATTGCGACGCATTGATTGGTCAGCCCCATTGACCATTTGGGATTGTTGTGGTGCATGATCGACAAAATTTACTACTCAAAAATACTTAATAAAAAAATCCAATTTTTAAATTTAAATTTAAATTTATTTGGACGTTGACGTACTAACGGTAGTACCATCAAGTGGCCCAGCGATACCAAGCACGGGCTTGTTGACGCGCGGACAAAACAAAATAAATTTGTGAACAGCATGCATTAAACGAAAACCGCGAATAAATATTAAAAGACGCTGGACAGCTAATTAAATTAGATTAAAAATATGTTAGAATAAATGTATAATAAGATAAATAACAATTAAATACTCGATAAATAAGCAAATAATAAGGTTTTAAGCAAAGGAATAGATTTACTAGAGCAAACTACGTTATTGAGATTATTATAGTTCACACACAGAATACGGAAGGGATTATGGCAAGCAAAGTAAGTAGATCCACGTGAAACGAGAAGTGGAAGAAAATTCCTAGTGATCCTGACAGGAACTGCAAAACTAATTTGACTTAACAGCTCCAAAGAGTCTATTATAGTTCACCATTAATTAGTCTCTGTATAAAAACAGCACCTTGCATAGTTCTGCGGTCAGAAAGAGAAGGAAGGTTTAGTAATAAAAGTCTACTGCGATATGGTGGTAATCTAATATTAGGATTCCAATTTAAACTACGAAGAGCAAATAATAAGAATTGTTTTTGCACCGATTCAATCCTATCTTGATAAACCCTATACTGGGGATTCCAGACAAGAGATCCGTACTCAAGGATAGGACGAACCAGTGAGACGTATAAAGTCTTAGTGATGTAGGGATCATTGAACTCTTAACTCTTCACTCTTAATTCAATTAAAACATCTCTAAAATTTAAGAAAAGTAAACTAATTAATAAAAATATTGTTTTACTAAAAATATAAAGCTAATTTTGGTTATCATCCTAATTTTCTGGCGGTTTCTATCGTTTTTCATATGTTACTTTAGCTATTTTATGAGGAGAAGAATTGGCAACACTGGGTGCCATCCATGATACAATAACACAAGGTAGTCTCGTCGCGTGCCTTTACGTTCGGCTTCGAGCCGCTATCGTCAGTGCGCTCGTGCTTGTTGAAGGGAAAGGTTGTATGCACACGATCTTTTCTCTAAATATTAACCATTGCGCAAGGCAAAAATGTCAGATTGCAATTATATTATATATATATTTGAAGTTTATGATAGAATTAAGAACCTGAACAAAATAATTAGTAATCAAAAACAAAAATAACGATTACTGTCAACTTCTAAACTATTAAAAATTAAATTTTAAAAAACATTTCAACTCTTTTTAATATAGTGGAACAATTAAACCCTATGCGCCATTGAAGGGTTAATCACAAAGCTCTACTGTCGATTCTTTCGCACTCACTAGGCGCAGTCGTTTCACTCGCACTTATGTATGGTATAGATAACGGGCAGCTTTTCCGACGAGACTACCTTGTGTTATTGTATCATGGTGCCATCTATCTCTCGCGCTCAGAGCGAAACGGATATACAAGATACAGAGATTCTTGTTTACGATATTCAATATCTGCTCTATATCCTCAAGAAGGATGTGATGGAGATAGCCGATTTGAAAAGCACTGGCATTAAGAGTGTCCGGAGTCAAGGAAGCAGTTGAGCATCTTCTCTGTAGATGTCCAGAGTTATTCAGGCTCCGGATGAAATACCTTGTTTCGCCGTTTCATAACGAACTTCGTGATGTTTCCCGGTTACCACGTAGGATGCTGCTGGCCCTTGCCAAAAACGCATCCATACTGTGCGACTTCTAAAACGAAGACACCCTCCACCGGTACAGCTATGGACCTCTACTGGTCTATGCTTCGCCCCTAGCAGGGGCAGCCGGTCTAACCTAACCTAACCTAATAAGAATGCCGTCTTCACTAATGACTTTTAAGCATATCACTCGGGCATCTCCTGTCAGTACCACGAAGATAACATAATGATCGTTCCAGGTATTGTGCACATTCCTGCTCCTTATAGTCCATTCATATTTAGGTATCGATGTTGAAATTCAGCGCGATAAAGCCCTTCGTTTTATTTTGATAGCTGATAATTGTTGACGTGTTTGACATCATGTTGACCATGGAAAAAAACGATTTTCGTTCCCTCATAAAACATTATTTTTTGAGAGGCAAAACAGCGACGGAAACTAAACAAAAGTTGGATAAATACTATGCGGCTCATGCTCTGTGTGGCGATCTCGTGTGACATCTCGACTTGAACCTTCAACGGGGTGAGCTGGTGACTGAGTGGATTCAAGAATCCCGAGCCGGTGTGCTTAATGAGGTCAGCAGTTTGTATACGTTCGATAATCACCGCGGACGGACTGATATCGACGCCACGATTGCCAACGAAGCAGCATCTATGTGGGCCACATATGACTGGAGAGTGGACGAGTGGGACCTCAGTGACCACAACATCATCTGTGTTGAGGTGACGCGAGGCCCCAGAGACACAGTCGAGAGCGATGCGCCTGTTGGCAGTCGTTCCGTGGGGAGATTGTATGCAAGCTTGAGGAATTCCTGCAGGACTACACGGAGATGTCCATTGATGACCAGGTGGCCAATTCTGGCAACTGTGACTATGCTTTTTAATTTACGACAAATTTATGTGCTTACAGATAATAAGATCAGTTATGAACTAGAGCTCGAAATGTCTAAAATGGTTGAAAGAGAGGACTTTGGAGAAGAAGAACTTAATTTCCAAATTGATAAACTTCAAAAGGAGTTGAAGGCAAAAGATGTTATATGTCATCAGTTGGAGCAGCAAATATCCCAAGTATATGAGAATCCAGAATATATAGAAATATGCAAACAGATATGTTACTTGGTCACCGAGACGATAAAGCTATGTTCGCCTGTCTGTCTGTCTGACTGTATGAAGTTCATACTATGAACACCTTAATCTCAGAGACTATAGGAGGTAGAGATATAATTTTTGACAGCACTTTGTTCACTCACTTTGTTACACGCAGATCCAGTTTGTTTGAAATATTTGCATTACCCACTTCTACTCCCAAAAATCGACTTAAATAACAAGTGTAATTTTGAAGCTAGTATTTTGGTAAAAACAATAATAACCATAGTATTTACATATATTTCTTGGATATTAGGAATTCTTTTGTATAGGGGAAAACATCTACTTACTAGGGGTCTTAGTTGGTTTTGCTGACAATCTGGAATATTTAGTACTCCATGGTAAAACAATCATAGACTTTGGTATATTTCAGTATTTTTATGGTATATTAATTTGGTATATTCGAAGAATAATACCGCACGGTTTTGCGTTCACTCAAAATAAGTAGCGGATACCTCACAGTTGAGCAAACTCGACTTTAGCTTCTTACTTCTTTGAATGCCAATTTGATATAATCCATTATTTTAAGAATAATGCTCTTTGGTATATTTTCAGAATTTTTGTGGTATATTAATTTGGTATATTTTAATAATAATACCGCAATGTAGCGGATGTCTCACAATCGAGCACACTCGACTGGAGTTTTCTTACTTCTTTGAATGTAGTCCTATGTCAATATACCAAATATACCATTTGACATATTTGAGTAGTTTTGCGATATATTAATGTGGTATAATTTAAAATTAATACCGAACTATTTTGCTATTATTCAAAATAGGGAGCGGATACCATACAGTTGAGCACACTCGACCGATGCCAAATATACCATTTGACAACATTTATTTTAGTATTTTTGTGGTATATTAATTTGGTATATTTTAAGAATAATACCGCTCTATAGCGGGTATCTCACAGTCGAGCACACTCGACTTCAGCTTCTTACTTCTTTGAATGTAGTACTATTTCAATATAATAAACATATAATTTGACATATTTCAGTATTTTAAGAATAATACCGCTCTGTTTTTCTTTTATTCAAAATCAGTAGCGGATATCTCACAGTCGAGCACACTCGACTGGAGTTTTCTTACTAGTTCAATGCCATTTTGACCCCTGCTCAACATGAATTTCCTTGAGCTTAACCCAAACGCACTGGCCGCAAAGAGGTTTGGCCAACATTCACCACAACGACCACACAGAATTTTGGAGGGCGAAGAGCTTCAGTTTGAAGCTGAGTTAAAGTGCGAATTGTGTGTGCAGCTGCCAGCGTCGATTGCAAGTGTCGTTAGCAGTGTCGTCTTCTCTCTGGCTTCTACTCTCTCTCTCTCTCTCTCTCTCTCTCTCTCTCTCTGTGTGTGTTAAGTAAACTGTCAATATTTGATGTATGTTAACACCCAGTGCCTACACAGACACTGAGAGAGAGGGAAGGTCGATGCTTGGCAGTGCCTGACGTGTCAACAAACATTCTCTCTTCGATGTCGATGTCGTCTGGAGTGCCGCCGCCTGTCAGCTGGCTTGTTAAACCGATTTGCCATATTTTTGCATGTGTATCTAGCCATATGCACCATTTGGCAGCCAAATGCCAAAAGGCAGCCGCAAACACGCGCGCATCAGGCAGCCCCAACAAGGATACAAGTTGCCTCCCAGGATTGGATTGAATTGTAAGAGTGGGACGACAAAGGGAGGCAGACGTGTTGTCTGCCACTTGGCAACGTTTTACTGTTATTCAATATGTCAAAATCGTGTCGATAGCGTTCGAGAGTGGCCCGAAAATCCAGACGAGACGAGTGCAAAGGATTGAAGCATTTGTGGTTGAGGCCACATACTGGGGCACCTTGCAACAGCAACAGCAGCAATTGGTTAAAGCCATGGGCAAACAGTGGAACGTGATTGAGGCAAACTTAATTAATCAATTTCGAATCAATTACCACAAATTTGTTACCAATATGCAAAGACATGAATCAGTTGCATGCCACAGCCACACAGCCACTTGCAACTGGCCTCAAGATAAGACCTCCGTCTCTCTGCCGCTCCGTCCTCTGTCTCTCCGGCGGGGCATAAACAAATCTTAGCTGTCAAAAGTGCTCAAAGCCATTGTGATAATCTCGATGAGGCGGGGGCAAAACAGCTCTAACGGCATTCAATAAATCACTAAACACTTGAATGACGCTGCCAATGCAACTTGCAACACATTGCACATTGCAGAAGTGTGTGAGACGAGAGACTGAGACTGAGACGGGAGCTTAACATGCAAAGGACATAAACACACAGGCCAAAAGGCAGAAGGAGGAGGAGGAGGAGAATCACACCCAGGCGGAAGCGGGAAGCGGCCGGATGCACTGCCAAAGGATGCAGTTGCTGTGGCAGTTGCTGCTGCTGCCTCGCCTTTGCTTGCCTCATAATTCAAAATTGAAATTGCAACAATCAATTGCAACAACATGCAACAAATCGTTTGTTGCCTGCTAGCCTAATCACTGCACGTTAATTCAACAGCCAGCGGAAGCCCGGCAAAAGGATGTGAATGCGAATGTGAATGTGAATGCGAATGTGAATGCGAATGTGAATGTGAATACGAATGCGAATGCGAATGGGTTTGGAATATGTAGAGAATTGGCCATTGAGGGTTGACATATAAATCTCAAACGACAGAGTAACTGAAACAGCAGACAACAGTGTCGCAAGATTGGAAAGGGAAATCAAAAGCAGCAAAGAGATTCAAGAGAGAGAGAGAGAGAGAAAGAGAGAGAGGAAAATCGTTCAATTGCTTAGCTAATTCAAGGCAATTTCTCAATTGCTTCATAGACACTTTAAATGCCAAATAGAGATTGATTGATTAATGATCAGCCAAATAAATGATTGATAACACTTTCAGAACTAAGGTTGCTTGATAAACTAATTACATATTATAATATTAAATGATGAGATAATATATGAAATTAACTCAATTTAATAAGCTTAAAAAAGCAAACAATTTGTTATTAACTTGCCTACAAATAAAGCAAAAAATAATTAAACAAAACATTTGTTTATTCAACATTGGAAATATATAGTAATTGAGCAATTTAGAATTTAATTTATTTAATTTATTTATGAAAAACAAGTAAGAAAGCTACAGTCGAGTGTGCTCGACTGTGAATTACCCGCTACCCATTTTGAATAAAAGCAAAATATTACGGTAATTATCTTAAAATATTAAAAATAAATATGCATGTATTTTCGATCGGGATTTGAACTCGAGCACCACCGACCGGGTGGTTAAAAAAAAAAGTTTGTACTTCGAGCGGGTTCGAACCCGGGCACCACAATATGCGCGGCTTGCACTCTACCACCTGAGCTATCACATTGCTTAAGAACCCCTATGCATACAGATGCTAATATAGACGAGCATGTATATACGTATAGGGATACATACATAGCTGGCGCTTTTGCTATATTTCTTTAATAAAATCCACAGTTCTTATGTATAATTGTTGTAGATAGGATTTAAAAAAAAAAAAAATTTTTGTTCCCCGGGCGGGCTCGAGCCCGAGTCCCCCGACTACCGCAACAGTAATATGCTTGCACTCTACCAATAGAGCTATCGCAGTGCCTCTTGCATACATATACAAATATAGAGGCGAGCATGTATATACGTATACGCATACATACAAAACATACATAGAAAGCGTTTTTGCCCATACAAAACTATTTCTTTAATAACTTCCACAATTTTTATCTGATCGAAACCAAATTTTCAGCAATCATAAATAGTATTGTTATTATTGTATACACAAAAATTGATCTGCGTGCAAGCATAGCAAATGCTGTCAAAAAAAAAATTATAGCTCTATCTCTTATAGTCTCTGAGATCTAGGTGTTCATACGGACAGACGGACATGGCTATATCGTCTCTTAACATATTAAAATTACAAGATACCAAATTGATATACTAAAAATACATATATTGAATTATATTGAGGGCTACCCTTCTACTCTATTGGTAGCGAATAAACAAATTATTCTTACACTAAACCAAATTAAAATTCTGAAAAATACTAAAATAAGAATATTATTCTTACAATATACAAAATTAGTATATCGAAAAATTAAAAATATATGAAAAGCTACAATATATCAATCTAATTAAATTTGCGAAAAAATACTAAAGTAAAACCCGCCGTCCATTTTCAATCAATAAAAAATAATGTGGTTCAAAATACCAAAAAAATACTAAACTAAATTAAATTACCAAAAAAAAAAATACAAAAATAAACATATTGTTTTACAATATACCAAATGAATATAAAATATTATATTCGAATGACTACATTTCTAGTCTATGGGTAGCGGGGGTGAAGTTAATTTACCAAAAGAATACTAAATTAAGACCCGATGTCCATTTTCAATCAATGAAAAACATAGCGGAGTAATTTTTACTATACACCAAAAAAAAAAAAATACTACAATATATGAGAGGCTATCCTTCCACTTTATGGGTATCGGATAGCAAAACATATTATCCTTACAAGATACCAAAAATATACTAGAATATTCTGAAGGCTACATTATATCCAATTAATGTACCGAAATAATACTAAAATATAACCCGCTGCGCAGTTACAATCAATTAACAACATTTTGGTGTAATTCTTACAATATACCGAAAAAATACTAAAATATTCGATTTACTCCTTTTACTCCATGAATGGCTGATGACAAAACATATTCTTATATTATAGCAAATTATTATACTAAAAAAATACCAAAATATACGAAAGACTCGCCTTCTACTCCATGGGAAACAAATATAATTATATTGTATTGCCAGAAGTTGTGAATTGTGAATTACTGACGAGCAATTGAGCTTTGCCCTCTATTTATTTAAATTTGTGCTTTTTATGTGAAGTACCGAAAGCAGATTAGTAATTAAATCGAGCACCTCTTGACCCCTTTTGGACCCCTGTTCTGAGTCAGGTAAAGTTCATTCCGAGGTGTGTGTGTGTGTGTGAGGTGGCTGATGGCCAATGAAGCGTTGGGTGTAATTAGTAAAGTTCCACGTTGCTGGCTAATCTGTGATTTTCCAAATTGTTTCACAAGTGTCATAAATCAATGAAATACCAATAAGTCGTTGTTGTTGTTGTTGTTGTCGCTGTTGCTGCTGCTGTTGGAAAATGCAAATTTCGCAAAAGGATATGACCATGCATAAATGGCATTTGGCTGCAGCAGCCACCGCCTGGGCCTGACAGACGAGACAGAGGACTGAGGACTGAGGAGAAGGGCTCGAGAGGAAAAGGAAAAGGAAGGTCTCAGAAGGCAGTTGGAGAGACACGAGACAAACATATTTCATGCAGTCTCAATTGGAATTCTAAATCAATCAGATTGAGACGATGACTCGGTAGCACAACTGGTCTTCACTCATGTCCTTGCAGTCCTTGCAGTCCGACAGTCCGATATCCTGCTGTCTGTTGGCCAAAACAGTTGACCGGCAACGGCAACAGCAAAAGCGAAGGCAACAACAACCTCTTGACCCCAGCTGTCTGTGCATTAAGTAAGACACAAATCATAATCGTATGCGTATGCGTATGCAATGGCAACTCGGGTTAGAGAACGAGGACAGTGTCTCTCTCTCTCTCTCTCTCTCTCTCTCTCTATGCACTGGCGTGTTAGGATATGCAAAATTTCAAATATGAATTGAACTGATATATTAATGGCCACTTGGGGGCAACCAAGCCAAAGCCAGGCAACGGGAGGTGGAGAGCTGCTCACTCACTCACTCACTCAGTAAGCAGCAGCAGCAGCAGTCAGCAAAAGTAGCTGCACTCTGGTCCAGGTTGGGGACAGTCTCTCTGCAGTCGTTGCACTTCCAGAGTCCTTTAATCGTAGTTGGAGACGGAGACGGAGACATAAACGGAGGAGCCAGGGTTGGAATCGTCGTTGGATTTTGGAGTCGGTCTATGAGTCGACGCTGGCATTTATAAATCAAAATGTTGGGCCAACAAACCTTGGCAGGCAAAAGGACATGCCTGCTGCACTCTCTAGTATCGATGTGTGAGTGTGTGTGTGTGTGTAATTGCTAGTTACTGTAGCTTTCGGTTGCAGGACAACGTTGCGCCTTGGCAGCCGAAAACGTTGCAAGCAACTTATCTCTTGGCCTGGCCATATAAATAATGACAAGCACGACGACAAATAATAATGCGCACACAGAGACCGAGAGAGAGAGAGAGAGAGAGAGAGAGAGAGAGAAGCACAGGATATGCAGGACAATAGGCCTATAGGAAAAAAGACCTTGGTCAGAGCAAGACAAAAGACACAGTCGCTACCTAAGCGTGTGTGTGTGTGTGTGTGTGTGTGTATAATATGAAAATTTATGTGCGGAAAGGATTGAAAATAAATTTATGAATTATATTGGTTAGAAAATTGCATCTACTCAAGGATATCCTTAATGTTTCTAGGATATGCATGCGTTTTACTGCCGGTGTGCGCCATTGTCTACACTCAAGAGGAGCATGACAAAGGAGGGGTACGGGAGGGGAAGGGGGATGACGAGGGGTATCTGCCACATGCAACAATGTCTCCGTCGCTGAATTTATTGTTTGTTTGATTTGCATTGTGCCATCCAACAGCAGCTCAGGATGTCAGTCTCAGTCTCAGTTTCAGTTTCAATCTCGAATTCGAATTCGTGCTTACTTTAAGCCACTTTTCTCACACATTTCCTGCACGGAGGATGCCTTTTTGTCAATCCATCAGCGATAAGAGCAACAATTTGCCCTCTAAGTGCCCTGGCAAAAGGAAATCAAGGAACACAAACACAAACACAAATAAAAATCAAAATCTTCAAAACAACAAAATCTGGGAATGAGAAAAGTGAGAGAAGAATCGCACGATTTAAGTGACTCCCGTCTGTGACCTGTCGTTGCTTATCATAAAAATCCAATAAATGCTTCTACACCCACACATACACACACCACATACACACACACATTGTCGAAATGGAGGCTGCAACTTTTGCCTTTTACGATTCGGTTTTCGACTTCACCCTCCATCATCGTCTCATCTCATATAGTTTACGACTTTCCTTTCAATGTTTCTCACTTTCTGTGTGTGTATGTGTGTGTGTGCGTTATACTCTGGCAAATCTGTCAAAGTTCAGTTACATGACACTTGCCCAACCGCTCAACAATCCCTGCAATCTAAAATCGCACACTACAAAAAAAATAAATCCAAAAAGAAAGGTAAAATATTGATATATGTATATTTTCAAGTAAAAATTGTTTGAAAAACATACTATAAATGTATTTTAGAAATATAATATCGATAATATACTATTTAAATAGTATAGGAATCAAAGCTCAATCAATAAAATAATAATATGATAATGAAATGAAACTGAAATTAAAACATTTTAAAATCAAATTTTGTAATATTTTAGTAGTTTTTCAGTATATTAATTTTGTTTATTTTATGAGAAATATCATATTGTTGCTTTTTGTTGGTTGACAATAGGTAGCGGGTTTTATAACAATTATCTTTTGGTATATTCATTTAGTATATTTTAAAAATAGTGCACTGTTTTACTTTAATTAAAAATAAGAAGCGCGTATAGCATAAATCGTTCGTATTTATATTTTTTAATGTAAATAATAATGTAATGTAAAGTACATTTAAAATAATTCAATAATTATATTTATTAAATTTGACAAAACCATATTATGGGGAATTTAAATGTTGCAAATATTTCCAATATTTATTTTTCTTTGCCACAAAAATGTATTTTATTAAACGAATTTTTATTGTTTAAATAAATACCGAAACGCATTTTAAAATATACTTGAAATATACTTTGTAAGTAAAATAAACTTATACTTTGAAAATAATGGCTCAATCAAAAATATATGTTAAAAATCAAATGAAACTGAAATTGTATAAAATTGTTTGCGATAAAGGCAATGTCAAGACAAAATAAAAATAATCTAAAATAGCTCAATAGTAATATTTATTAAATAGGACAAATATATTTTAGTTTTTTAAGTATTTCTTTGACTCGATTACTTTGCCACAAAAAGGTATATTATTAAATATGCCATGTCTGTAGGTATTTTGAACAGATTAAGTTGTAGTTGTTGAAAATTTCGCTCAGTGTACCGCACCGCACACCTTCGTTTTCTACAGAAAGAGAGAGAGAGAGAGAAATCGCAATAAAAGTTGCCCGACACGTTTATGTTTATCTCTCACGCCTAGCATCGTCATCAGAAGTCGCAGTAGATCAAATAGTAGATGACAAGGACGAGCTGCTGCGGCGTGTCTCAGAGTGCTCAGTGGATACATTTCATTAGTTTGGCATTATTATATCATTATTGATGAGGACAGACACATTGCAATAAAGCCAACTTTTTATGAGCTTATGTAACATGGGCAGTTTATGTTAGATGAATGCTTTGCTTTGCCTAAGGTCAACTAAAAGCAAAACAAATTCGAGTTCTCTTTGAAACTATTTTCGAGATGCTTTTGCAATATTCATTGTGATGGTCAATAACTTTATTATGGGAACTATAAATCCATATTCATTGCCAGACATCTTATTAAAGATGATAATAAATTTTGTTGTTTGTATTTTCACACTCTGAATTAACCCAACAGCAAACAAAACAAATAGCTTCGGTGCACATGATAATTGACGCACATTACGAACGCAAAAAAAAGTGTAAACAAATCGAAAAGGGAAATGGGAAAATCAACGGCTATTTGAGCAACACAATTACATATTTAATGTGTCACAATAATTTCGCATTTTGATGAAATTTCAGCTTACAAATCGGAACCAGACCCAAATATAAGCCGCTGCCTCGACACAGATTGCAACAACTGTATCTACAACCAACATCAAGATGCGTTTCTATCTGCTTATCGCTCTCGCTCTGACCGTCCTCATGGTAAGTAGCAACTGAACATATCCTCGAGGCTCAGCTAATCCTTTTCCCAAAATCCCCGACACTGACAGCAACTGGTCGCTGGCAACGCAGCGTTGCACGAAAGAACTCGTACTCCACTCCATGCGATTGCCCAACGGGATACCGCTGGCGTTGCCGGAACCCCGCCTTCGGGCGGTCCACCTCACGGCGGTCCTCCACCACCCCGCACAACCGCAGCCTCTTCTGGCTAATCAGCGATGAAGCTTGTCTGACGCCGAACCTTGAACTCGACTCTGGAATCTGACAACTGTATAAATAATCGAACCTACACTCTCTGCACTGTATCATAATTGAGCAACTGAATAAAGCAAATGTAGTGGAATAGCAAAAATTGTGAATGTCTAATAAAACTAATTGAGAATTGTTGCAAAAGTCTGTCACTTTCTTATTTACATATCAAATATGAATACCAAACAGGTATGAAAGCCACAGGCGAGAGTGCTTTACTATCATTTTCTTAATAAATGCAAAATAGTGCGGTATTTTTCGAATATACTAAATGAATATACCAAAAGAATACAAAAATAAAACCCGCTACTTACTGTCATTAAATATACAATATACCTAATACATAAAATAACAAGTTCGGTTTTTTTTTTTTAAATATACTAAATGAATATACCAAAAGAATACAAAAATAAAATCTGCTACTCACTGTCATAAAATATACCAAATTCATATACTGAAAAACAAAATAAACGTGCGGTCTTTTTTAAATATACCAAATGAATATACCAAAAGAATACTTGGATAACACCCGCTACACACTGTCAACAACAGAAAAACAGTGCTATATTATTCATTAAATATACCAAAATAAAATGCTGAAAAATAAAATAAACAGTGCGGTATTTTTAATATATTCCAAATGAATATACCAACAGCATGTTAAATAAAAAACCCGCAACATACTGTCAAGAAGAGAAAAACAAAGCGTAAAATATTCCACTATTATATACTACTATATACTACTGTATACTATTATACATAAAATATATACCAAAAAATATAATATTAAAATATGTATACCACAGGCTATATTCGATATATCAATATACTATTACGTCAAAAATATACCATAGTATAGAACCTATATACAACTAATGCAAATAAGACCTGACTCCAGAGCCAAATGGCAACAATTTATTTCTTCAATTATTTTTACAATTTTTATCCGATCGCAATTTTTAGAAATCGTCAATTGTGTAGTTATTAATATTGCTTTGGCAATATAAATGTTTTTTTTTTTTTTTTGAGTGCATTTAAATACATCACAAATAAAGATAATTGTCAACATTGATTTAAAGCAGTGCAAAAAGATGAATTCGTTTAATAAAAACATATTGTCCAAGTGAGAAAAATGTTAATTGAAATCTGTCTATAGATTCTGATCTGAACTAAATAACCGCATAGTTCAACAGAGGAGGACAACCGACAATGCAATTAACATATAGTGAGCAAGCGATGAGATGTTAATCTTAAATAATATTCGAGCGGCACAAAATGAATGCATTGCTCTAATTGATGTCACTCGAAATGAATCAACTATTAATATTGTTTGAAGAGGAAAGTTCCCCCGAGCGAATGACATCATGCATCATAATTATAATGCCAACTACTGAGATATGTAAAAAAAAAAATAAAATACTAAAAAAATCTTGGGATATCTCTATTTCGATATGATTGCAAATAATTTAAAGTCTGGCGTATTTCCGATCTCTCCGGTCTGTAGTACTCATTTCGCTCATTGAATGCAAATGCGAATACTTATGAATGGCTTGACACTCGAAATGCATGTGAACAATTGGCATTTAGCGAGCAATTCGAAATGGGCAGCAACAATTAAACAGCATTAGATCGATATTGATCATACCATTAATTGACCATACAAATAAAGAAAACATTTGCTTCATTAGCGGATTATTGTATACCCTAAGTAGAAAACAGAATGAAAATCATCGAACAAATGAAATCCATCTAATTTGTTGAATATATATTGTACTAATTATTTTAACAGTTTAGTAAATAATAATATATACATTTTAGTTATTTAATTTACGAGCTGTAAGAGTATAGAGAAATACACATAAGCTTAACCAACACAAACTGAATAAAACCAAATTCAATTGCAAATGTGATGCGAGCACAAATGAAAATGCAAACAACTAAGAAACCTACAGTAGAGTGTGCTCGACAGTGATATACCCGTTACTTATTTAGAATAAAGCAAAAGTGTGCTGTATTATTTTTAAAATATACAAAATTAATTTGCTATAAAAATACTGGAGTATATACCAAAAGGTATAAATGATATATTTATATAGTACTAGGTTCAAAAAATACTATAGAGTTTAAAAAATACCGGATTTCTATGGGTAGCGGCTAAAAATATTAAATGAATATTTCATAAAATACTAAAATATACCAAAAGTATTACAATAGAAATATACCATGGTGTACAAAATATACCAAATTTTTTTTTTTTACTGATAAGGGTATAAAAATATCTCAAAAATACTGAAATCTACCAAAGTGAAAATTTGGTATATCGAATATATACCGCAGAATACAAAATATACAAGATTTCGAAAAGATATTCTTCTGCCTGTTTCATAAATTTCCAGTAGCCACAAAGTTATATTACCCTTCTACCCTATGGGTAGCAGGTATAAATAGTTCACATTGAAATAAAAATGGAAACAGTAGCAGAAATAGAAACAGAAATAGAGTAAACAAAAATACTATGCTCAAAGTCAGTAAAAATATAATTGCAATTATTATTACCCGATTCAATGGCAGCAGTAGCAGCGGATCACTGAAGACAACTATAAATCTAGCGCGAACAGAGAGTGCAGCCATCAGTCTCGATTGGCTAGTAAGCGGAGTGATTTGTTCGTTTGCCATTGATATGCGCTGCTCAATGCATCTCTTTGGGCTGCTGCTCTGCACTCTGTTGCTGATTGGCGTGTTGCATGCCGCACCAGTTGGCGATCATCCGGATCATGCTGGTTGCATACGTGTTACGATCATCAAACGTCCATTGACCACTACGACAACAACAACAACAACGACGACGACGACAACAACAACAACAGCGGCTACAACTGTAGCAACTGTGGCGGCTGGCTAGGAACTTCTTATTCCAATAACATTTTATTTTTGTTAATGATGATCACATGAAGTATACGTGCGATACAGCAGCACACAAAAAAACATAAGCCTAATGCAAATTCTGTTGTATTTTGTACTTTTTGGTATATATGTACATATATACGAAATATTGCCATTGGTATATATGAGTTTTTGTTGGTATATAAATTTGGTATATTTTAAGAATCAAACTCCACGGTGTGTGCATTTATTGAACTTTTTTTGATTGAAGCAGTAGAGCAATAAAATATCATAACAACACATTTAGGAAAAACTTATTCGGTCCCAACTTCATACTTATAGGGCATAATTATTGAAGTTCAAGTTTAAATAAACGTTTTGGTGAATCCTTGCAAATGCTTGAATGTACCAAATGAAACATTTGGTATATCGATATGGCACTACAATTAAAATATACCACATAGTACAAAATATACCCGATAACTCAAACTAATGCTCATTCCGATGTATTTTCTATTTTATGGTATATTTATATACCAAATATTACCTTTGGTATATTTCAGTATTTTGTTGCTATATAAATTTGACATATTTTAAGAATCAAACCTCACTGCTAATGAACATTTGTTTCAATTGAACCAGTACAGCAATAAAGTAGTATAACAGCACATTTAGGAAAACCTTATACTCACATCAGAAGAATGCATTTACTGAAGTTCACGTTTGAATAAAAGTTATGGCGTAACCTTGACGCTTTAAGAGCCTCAGTGGTCTAGCAGGTAAGAGTCTCCCAGCGAGTCTGCTTTGTTGGTTTATTAGCTTTAGATCAAGATGTAATGTGAATCCTTTCACGTACCAAACCTGCCATATTGTGAATATGCAATCTTCATACATATATGACTCTCGTAGCTCCAAGAGATATTTTACATCTTTTGTTAAGCAGCCAGCACTATTTCTAAAACCTTTGGATACAGTTCTTAGTGACAGCTTCTAATTATGGGGCAAGAGTGAGTCTCGTGTCAAGGACGATACCGATATATTTCGCATTGGTAGGTTGATTAGGATCACGCCTTCGAAGCAAGTAGAGTTTAATGAAAATAGGTGTCGGGTATTTCAAAGTCGAACACTTTGTACTTTTTTAAGAATGTTCCATTTTTTTGAAGTTTTTTATTAATTAAGCGAAGAATCCGTTAAAACAAATAATATAATATAGCACATAAAAAAAACATATTAACATATAAACCTGACCCCATAACTCACAATGTGGAATTAATCTTTGTTTTTTCTACCTATGGAAATTTAATTTGTTTAAATTGGTAGTCTGTAGATTCGCTAAAATTTTTTTATTCAAAATTTATAAATTTATGTAATCAATTTGTATTCTGCTAACTCGATAAAAACAGGTTTGGTGGCGAAATTTATAAATTTGTGTAATTAATGTTTATTCTGTTGTGGCACCTTAACAAGTCATACATAAAAACAAACAAAAGGAATATTTGATTTTAATATTTATTAATAATAAGTAATAATAAGAAGTAAAAATTAATCATTTATTTATTAATTTTCTTTTTGAATATCTATTGTAGGGATGATAAACTCTACGCTCAGGTTGGAGTATATTCAATGTAGTGTATGACTGATAAATCTACCTTCAGATTGGGGTATATTCAATGGAACCCCGCAGCTGCCTATAGATTGCACTTGCTTTATAAGCTGCGCAGCTTAAAGAAAAGATCAGAGCATACTTTGCGGCTGGCACTTAAAATGCACAGCTGCCTCCCTAAGGGCAGAAGCATTGTAAATTGGACAAATGGCAACGGGCAACTGGCAAATGCAAAAGCAAAAGCAAAAGCAAAGGCTAACCGCACAATGCACAAACAAGCTGCCAAATATAATTAAATATTTTATCGCATAAAAGTGTACGGAAAAGTGCCAAAATGAAACGACAACAAGAAAATGAGCAGCCGGCATGCGTTCGCTTCACCATGCCCCTCCCCCTTTCCCTTTGCTTTCACCATCACACAGGGGCACAGGCAGCCGAGCGTGGGAAAAGGATAGTCGCCTAAGAGGTGAAGGAAGGAAAGGGATTCAGGTAGAGGCCGTTCTCCTAATGCTGTTAGACCTGACATTGTTGTCGTTTCATCCACATAGTCTTTGTGCGTGTCTCTCTCTCTCTCTCTCTCTCTCTCTCTCTCTCTCTCTCTCTCTCTCTCTCAAGGTGTGTGTGTGTGTTCGCTTAGCACATGTTCCACAAACAATACGCCCGCAGCTCAACCAACTCACAGCCCCTTTTTGGCAGCTCCACCTGAACTCCCCCCCCCCCGCCACTCACATTGCCATTGCCCCCAGTTGCATTTCTTTGGTCTTTAGGTTTTTTAGATGAAATCATTTTTTGGCCTGCAGTAGCTCCAACAACAACAGCAACAGCAACAACAACAATAAATACAACAAGGCCAACGTTCCATTGTTCGGACATTCTCTGCTCCCCTTCTTCTTCTTCTGCTCCCTCTCCTTCTCCTTCTTGTTTCGACAATTTCCATATGAATTTTAATTATAATTTTTCTATGTTCATTTTCATGAAAACAATCAAAAATGACTTTTGTGCCGCAGCAACAGAAACATCAGCCTCAAACGCTGCCACCTTTCATGGCAAAGTGCTTCGTAGTTGGCAGTGGGAAGAAAAGGGGGACTTGGGTACGCTTAGAATCGGTTAGGAGCACGGGGAATGGGGGGAACTGTTGTAGTTGTACTTGTAGTTGTAGTTGTAGTTATAGTAGACCCGCTGCAAATTGTCACTGGCATTTATGGCCGCCAGGCCAACCAGTCAACAGTTGCACATGTCGGCAAGAGTTTTGTTTGAAGTTCCATAATTCGCAGTAGTCCAAATACGCTTCCACCGCGAGTTAATTAAATGACTAGTAACGAGTAAGATGGTAAAGTTCAGAATGTATTTAAGAATGGTATAAAATGCTTTAATCAACTTGTTTTAAAATGTCACTAGTTGTACAGAATAGTAGCGAGCGCATAGAAGTGTAGGAACGAGTAAATAGTAACGAATAGTAAAAATTATTCATGTTGAAATTTAATGTTACGAGAAGAACAAAATAATGATTGTTGAGTAATTTGAAGTTATAAAATTTTCAGTTGTCTAAATACGCTTCCACCGCGAGCCAATTAAATGACGAGTAACGAGTGCGAAGGTTAATCTCAGAATGTATTTGAAAATTTTATAGAATGCTTTGAGCATACTGTTTTAAAATATCAGTCGTACAAAATAGTAGCGAACGCGTAGAAGCACTGTAGCAATTAACTAGTAGCGAGTACCTTGTACTGAGTAAAAATTATTCGTGTTGAATTTCAATGTAACGAGTAGAACAAAATAACGATTGTTGTAGGCAAAAATAGCGTAAAAATATTAAATTTAAACTTTAAAAGATCGTTCTGGATGATTATCGAGCACATAAATACAAATTAGGTAACGAGTGGCAAATATATTCGTGCTGAAATTTATATTTAATATATAGATAACAACATAAGCAAGAAAAAATAACAACTAATAGTAAATTTGATCTTTCAAATCGTTTTCTGGAAATGTATCGAAAATAAGCAATGAGCAGCGAGTGAGCAAAGGATTGACACCAATAAAAGTTAAAGTATAATCTATCACATCTGAAGTGCATTGCCAAAGAAGTGCATTACCAAAGTAGAGTATTTAATAAAATAAGCTGACGACTAACAAATAAAAGCGAAATTTATATTTAAATATTTTTAATTTTCACCAAAATGACGTGCAACAAAGTGACTTATGTAGCTAATAGACTCATCGCAAATGGAATGCGAAAGGTGCAAAAACAAATTATATGCCGACATAAAAAGTAACACAAAAGCAAACAGCGACATAAACAAGTTAACTGAGCAGCGCTTGTTGTGCCTCTCGTTGGTGTTGTTGTTGTTGTTGTACCTGTTGTTGTTTCCTTACTCTTTGTATCCGCTGCTGATGCTGTTGTTGTTGTTGTTGTTGCTATTGGTGCTGGCATTGTATGCACGTTAGCGGGCAGCTTCAGCTTCCGTTTCCGTCCGTGGCCGAAAAACAATCCACCCATATGACAACTGTCGCTGTCACTGGATCTGGGATTTGGGATCTGGCCCAGGACCATCTCTGTCTCTGTCTCTGTCCCTGTCTCCATTTCCATTTCCATTTTCATTTCCATTCTCGCACCCTGCAACTACCATAGTTTTGAATGTGCCGCAAGGTGGCGCACATGTGCCGTCTGTTTTTGAGATTTGCACCTGAGTTTCGAGCTCCTTTTTGCCCCCAGGCTCTGTGCACCCAACCCTTCCACCTCGCCACGTCCAGCGTCCGTTGCGAGCCGTTGTCATTATGCATTCTGATGACATTTCGCCGCTGTCTTTTGTGCGAGCTTATTTTTGTAGCGGCTAATTAAGAGCCAGCCAACTAGCTATGGAAATTCTATACAGCATATTATTAGTTCCCGGGTTGCCAAAGTGTGCACGTCGGGAAGGGGGAACAGAGAGAGGGAGAGAGAGAGAGAGAGAGAGAGACAGAGGGGGAGAAATAAGCTTCACATGTTTATACCCGCTACCCATAGGGTAGAAGGGTATTATAACTTTGTGCCGACAGGAAATGTATGTAACAGGTAAAAGGAGGCATCTCCGACCCTATAAAGTATATATATTCTTGATCAGTGTCAACAGCCGAGACGATATAGCCATGTCCGTCTGTCCGTCTGTGTGTCCGTCCGTTTGTCCGTATGAACACCTAGATCTCAGAGACTATAAGAGATAGAGCTATAATTTTTTTTTCAACAGCATTTGTTAAGTTTGCACGCAGAGCAAGTTTGATTCAAATTTTTGCCACGCCCACTTCCGCCCCTGAAAATCAAAAAAATCGAATAACTAGCGTAATTATAAAGCTAGAGTTCCGAATTTTGGTTTATACAGTAATAACTATAGTATTTATGATCCCTGAAAATTTGGTTGCGATCAAATAGAAATTGTCGAAGTTATTAAAGAAATACTTTTGTATTTTGAATGCGGTACTATATCGATATACCACATATACCATTTGGTATATTTTTAGTATTTTTGTAGTATATTTGGTATATTTTGAGAATAATACCACAAAATATATTGCTTTTATTCAAAATGGGTAGCGGGTATTCCACAGTCGAGTACACTCGACTGTAGCTTTCTTGCTTGTTTTAACTTAAAATTCTTAATTCAAGATATGTTTTCAAAACCAAGACTTGCAATCTACTTTGGAAGCTCTTTTACCAAAATTTTCCCATATCATTGTTTAAATTCCAGTTTTACAATAAATACTCATATGTATGTATATGCTCAGGAAAATGGTTAAATTTATTAAAGTGCATGCACAGGACAGATTAAAAAGGATTCAGAAATTACAAATAGATTAGATTCCGCAATCATTTACAGTGTTCGTGATCAGTATCGCCATCGTCTAACTTCGTTTTTTATGCGGCTCTGCCACAGTCGCACTTTAGAATGTTCACAGCATTCTGATGGTTGAAATATAGAAATGTTTTTATATGATAGTTTAAAGTGTTTAATGTCTCTTACCGCAACGAAAATCTGGCAACTAGTTAGAGCAAGTTTTCTAACGCCCCAAATATTCTGTATAAAATAATTTTGAAGTAATTCTTCGCAGATTGAATCCTTCAACTTGTTCAGTTCGTTGGTATCACAAGACTGATATGAAAAAAACTAAATATTAAAACTGACTGAACACATTCGATTAACTTGTCTTAAACTTGCATTTGGTTTCACGGTTGTTGATGTTGTGCTTGATGCTGTGGATGAATCATCAGCGGATGCGCAAGCCACGACCAGGACGAGGCCAAGGAGGATCAAGGTTGAGAACTTCATCGTAGTACAATAGTTGGTAGTAACTGAAACGCTTGTTTTCACACTGAATATCCAAAGGAATTGGAGTGCATTATATACTCGCAAAGATCGTGTTTCAGTCTAATTGAGCTCGCTGATAAGAGAAGACAGCGTCGTGAGCTTGGGCTTTTTCGTTACTAATAAATTTATTTTTATAATTTTCATGATTAGAGAAATTGTGTATTGATTGCGTGAAACACAAAACTATCTAAAATGAATAATTGTTAAAATATTGAAAGCTATTCTAATCATGAATTACTGAATTTCCAATTAAATGGCTTTTTGTCGAATACTTTATTACTGGACTAGAGTATGGCATCTGAGAAGTAATTCCGCAAACATTTGTCAGCTCATTAACAATTCAATTTGCTGCATAAACGGGCCTAAACCTACTTAAACAAATGTGACTGAGACGGAGATGCGAAATGAGTACAAACGAATAGTTTGTTGAGTTGAATTGAGATTAGTAGTTGGACTAACCACACATGGAAAACAGTAAATATTCAATTAACAGCACAAGCTCAACTAAAGCCGAACCCTTTTTGTGCCCTCAAAGAGACACACCTTTAACCCTTTACCCAATTTTTAGCCAGGCAAAAGTTTCAGTACATCTATTTTTTAGTTGTCTTCTTTTTTTTGTGGTCTAATTTAGTGTATAGTTTGCTTTGATTTGGCAAGGGTTCAGGGTCGGGTTCCATCACTGCGGGCATTTTTCTAATTACATAGAAAATGCTGCTTTGAAGCCGAAAAAGTACGTACATAAATAATATTTGGAATTGTATTTTATTTAATTTAAAACATATATTTGCTAAGCTACCGAAGGAACATTTTTGGCCCGACACACAGAAGATGCTGTTGCTGCCCCTCTCCTGCTCTACTGCTCTCCTCTGGTTCACGTTGTCGTCTCGTGGAGCGCCCTCAGTTTCTCCTTCCCCTTGCCCTTGCCCTTCTGCTGATGATGCTGTTGCTGATGCTTCCCAGCCGGCAGTTGGCTGCGACGATTGCGACGTCGCTCGAGCCAGCGTCGCACAAAGGGCGTCAGCAGCCGTGGGTCGACCGCATCCACATCGGACTCACGCAGCAGCAGACTGACGACCAGGGCCACAACCATCGTCACCAGGGCGCCGAACAGTGTAAAGTACAGATACGAGATGCGATACAGTTGAAAAGATGCTGCCGCGGCGGGACTGGAAAATAGCAAAAATAAAATTAAAATGAAATCAAGAAAGCTACAGTTGAGTGTGCTCAACTGGGAAATACTCGATACGCATGGCAAAACAATGCGGTATTATTCTTAAATTTGCCAAATAGGTATATTGAAGAATATTATAAAACAAAAATTTGTTCGATAATATACCGAATATACCGAAAAAAATACTAAAAGAAAAAAGGTATACCGCATTATAAAATATACCACATTGGTACATTAAAAAAAAACTGAAATCAAACTGGCTACTCATTTTCGATAAAAGCAAAAAAATACATTAAAAATATACTAAAATATACAGAATAACATATTGTGTATCGATAAATTATATCATGTAAAATATACTATAGAGTGTAAAATGTACTAGGTATATTGAAAAGAAAATGCTAAAATCAAACTCATTTTAAATAATATCAAACCAAATCTTATAGTATACCAAATAAATATACCGAATATACCGAAAAAATACTAAATTATACAGAATGGCATATCGATATGCACGTCAAATTTGTTCCAGACTATAATAACCAATCGTATTATTATCAAATTATGAAATATACCAAATTAGTATATGAAAAATACTAATATCAAACCGGCTGCTCACTTTCAATAAAGGTAAAAGTGTGCAGTATTATTCTTAAAATATGGGCAAATCCCACGTGTCGCACGCTACATTCGCACGATTTTAGCTAATGAAAATCAATTTTTTGGGGGGCTTTTTAAAGATTTACCGTAAACTTTTATTATGTGTTTAGAGAGAATTGAGAGTACTTTCGGAGGGAATAAGATTCAATTTCACTGGAGTCACTGTTTTGAAAATAATTAATAAAATTGTGACGTGTCGCACGCTACACAAAGTGGAAGTTAGTTTCAAAATTTTAATTTCAAACGCAATTTTTATCGAATTCTGCAAAATAAACCCTATGAAAGTTAATATCCTAAAGAAAGTTAAGAATATTAGAAGACAAATACCGATCGTTTGGTCTTAATAATGTTTATAGATTTTTAGCAAAACCGTAAAACCATTGTGTCGCACGCTACGTGTCGCACGCTACACTTTTTCCGGTGACATTAACATAAGACAAAAATCTTTTAATTTGAACTAAACATTATTTATTATATTCATAAATGTGCTTCATAATTATTTCAAAGTGATTTACTTTAGATTTGTATGTGAGCCCAAGCAGAGGCAAAAAATTGTGAAGAATACAATAGGGATTTGAAGGTGTGCGCAGAGCACGAATTTAAGTAAAATTATGAAAATTATAAATAAAATTGGGTTTGATACATTTATAATGATCGAAATTTCTTTTTTTGCTTTAAATTCTTAAAATGCCATATCTACTTTAAAGTTCCATACAAAGAAAAATTACAAAATGTGAAATTTAAAAATTGGTCGCTGGTGGACTGTTTCTGGGATTTGCCCATATAACAAATCAATATACCAAATAAATACTAAAATACACACATAGTTTCTGAGATCGAGGTGTTCACCCGGACATACGTACAGATTTTATCGGATCGCAGATGACTCCTTCTGTCTTTTAACTACATTTCCCCCTACCCTTCTACCCAATGGATTACCGGCTATAAAAGTTGCAACAAATGGATAACTTACGTGGTGTTGGCGCCATCTAACGGCAGGCTGCTGAACTCGCCGGGCACGCCAGCGAAGGTGTAATTGCAGCCCAGAGTCGAGTACGGCTTACGCTGATACACGATATCGCCAGTGACGAGACCATGCTGAGCACTAATGCACATCCAGGTCATGACCAGCAGAGAGGTGAAGCCACCGAGCAGAGCGCCCTTTGAGTTCACCCAGGGCAGCATGACGCCGGCGGTGAAGATGCCCAACAGCGGTCCATTGGCCACCGAGGTGAGTGTGATGGTCAGCTGCAGGACAGCGCCCAGTTTCTCCACGACGAACACGAGCGCCACAAAGATGATGCCGAAGAGCACGACAACGCTGCGCATCACAAACGCCGTTTGGGCCTCGCTCAGTGGCTTGCGGCGGAAGGTCTTTACGAAATCCTCGAGCACCACAGCGGACAGGGAGTTGAGACCCGTGGAGAGCGAGGAGAGTGCTGCACTGAAAACACCAGCCACAAAGACACCCGGCAATCCCGGATACGCGCCCAGCGTCTCCATGACGAGCAGCGGCAACAGTTGATCGTTGCGCTGCGCCAGCTTCGTCTCCAGCGGATCGCAGTCCGCGTAGGTGGCATAGATCAGCAGCCCGGCATAGCCGCAGATGGCGAGAAAGGTCAGCACGCCGGCTATGAATGTCCAGATGGCAATGCGAGCGTGTCGCAGCGTTGGCAGCGATAGATAGCGCTGTATCATGTTTTGGCTGATCGCATTCGATTTGAGCCAATGAGCCACGCCTCCGAGCACCAGCGAATAGAAGGTGTAACGCTCGGTGAGATCCGGATTGAAGTTGGGCGTTTCGATGCGTTGCGTTTGCTTGGCCCGTTGCCACACCACACTCGGACCCCCAATGTCGAGCGTGCCCTTGATCAGCACCAGCGCCATCGCTCCGAACATGATCAGTGTCTGGATGACATCGGTCCAGACCACAGCCTTCAGTCCACCGATGCAGGTGTAGAAGATGCACACCACGCACACGCACGGCGTCACAATGTGTATGTTCACGCCCGTTGCCTGGTTGAATGCTATCGCCGGCACGTAGATCACAATGGGCAGCCACAAAAGCTGGAAAGTAAGGCAGACAGATCAGGGAAATATGTAAATACAAAGCAGAAGACAGACTGTGAGATATCCGATAACCATTGAGAATAAAAGCTAAACCGTGTGGTATTACTTTTAAAATATAATAAATTGTTACACTAAAAATACTGAACATATACCAAAAATGTATTTGGTATATTAATATAGTTCAAAATATACCAGATTGCCAGCCAAAGTAACTACGAGTGTAAAACCTTAAATGCAATTGATAAACTTTATAAATTCGCTCACTTCATCTATGCAACATATTTGTTTACTGATAACTTTAAATAATAATAATTCAATTATATACATTTTCGTAACTCATATAGATATTATGTTAAATTAATGTAACAAGTCAAGAGTAAACTTAACATTAAAAAAACAATTCAGACTGTCAGATAAATGGAAAAATATGATTTCATATCAAATTTGTGTGGAAAACTGAGTGCGTCTAACCCAAGACCAGCAGTGTATGACAACATTTTCCTATATTTGTTCGGCTTTTTAGACAATTATAGATGTTATATACATATCTTAAAGTGTTTAGATTAATAATTTGTTTGATTGATTAAGATTATGTAATGATTATGATTTATTAATCCAAATCTTGTTTTAAATGTTAATGTTTATACCCGCCACCCATAGGGTAGAAGGGTATTATAACTTTGTGCCGGCAGGAAATGTATGTAACAGGTAGAAGGAGGCATCTCCGACCCTATAAAGTATATATATTCTTGATCAGCGTCAACAGCCGAGACGATATAGCTATGTCCGTCTGTCCGTCTGTGTGTCTGTCCGTCTGTGTGTCTGTCCGTCTGTCCGTATGAAACACTGGATCTCAGAGACTATAAGAGATAGAGCTATAATTTTTTTTCGACAGCATTTGTTATGTTTGCACGCAGATCAAGTTTGTTTCAAATTTTTGCCACGCCCACTTCCGCCCCCGCAAATCAAAAAAATCGAATAACAAGCGTAATTTTATAGCTAGAGTTCGGTATATACAATAATAATTATTGTATTTATGATTTCTGAAAGTTTGCGATCAGATAAAAATTGTCGAAGTTATTAAAGAAATACTTTTGTATGGGCAAAAACGCCTACTTACTAGGGGTCTTAGTTGCTTTGGCTGACAATCTGGTATATTGTGCCGTCTATGGTATATTTTGGATACGGTACTATGTCGATATACCAAATATTCCATCGGGATATTCTTAGTATTTTTGCAGTATATTTGGGATATTTTGAGAAAATACGGCAAAATATATTTCTTTAATTCAAAATGGGTAGCGGGTATCTCACAGTCGAGTACACTCGACTGTAGCTTTCTTACTTGTTTTATTCTAGTTTTTCGAACGTAATTTTGTATAATAACGAAACAAAAAAATCCGTTTACCTTGAAATTTGTTATGTAAGGTTGTGCCAAATTGCTTTGAAATTTAATTTTTTTTTATTATATGATTATTTTGACAAAATGCAGAATTACATTTTTCAGTAAGAAGAATAAAAACAGCAAGAAAGCCACAGTCGAGTGTGCTCAACTGTGAAATACCCGCTACTCATTTTCAACAATAGCCAAACAATGCGGTATTATTCTAAAATATATACCAACTTGACATACCGAAAAAACATTAAACTATGCACAAAATTATGTTTAGTATATCAATATGCTATTACTTTTAAAATATACCAGAAACATATATGCAGAAATTGTTTTCTTTTTCGGCATAAAATTATTTCTTACAACTAAATTTTCGTGACAAATAATATACAAGAATACTCAAAATTGTAGACTTACCGATGCCATAATGAACATGACGGAGCCAAAGAGACGCAGACTGCGGTTGTAGCGTTGCTCCAAATACTAAGTCAAAACAGGGCAATATAGTATTAGAAAATTACTGAATAAAGATCATAAACAACAATATACCTTGTAGGTGGATATCAGATTGAGGTCATGGAAAACGGGTAGAAAAATATAGAACATGCAGAGTCCCATCAGGATGAGGGATCCCATGATGTACATATACTGAGCACCATATAGATAGACTTCCGTTGGTGTGCCCAAAAGTGTGATGCCCGAGATGAAGCTGTCGAGTGGAAGAGTGGAGGGGGAAATTAAATAAGCATACAAATTACGACACATACATCTATGAATTGTATCTATAGTATACTACGCTAGAGAGATTGCCCAAGATTGAATTTGTCACTTGACCTTCACTTCTGGGGCTTGTCGTGTGTCAGTCCGTCGTCTGGAAACTCTTTGGGGAGATCAAAGTGCGTTTTATGCAATTCAATTAGCCAATCATCATTTGGGAGGCGTTCAAATTGTCCGTTTACAGAGCTTTTCCTGCATTTGTGCGGGGCACGAATTCATGAATCTATTTGATTTTGTGCGTTGATAGGCACAGTTATGTAGCTCTGACTGTGACTGAGACTGAGACTGTGTCTCGCAGCTGGACCGACTAAAAATAACACTTGATGAGCAGACATAACTGGCTGTAAGTGGAGCAGCCTCTTGGTTCTATGTTCTCTGTTCCCGGACATGCAAAGGTTGACACAACAAATATAATCGAGTGCAACTTACAAGATAGAAAAAGAGAGTAGAAACTCAAGAGTACTGGAACGAATAGACTTTACATCAATTCTAGTCTAAATCCAACTCTTTCTATCTGAAGTGAACTGGTTAAAATACTTCAAGATAAAGAATTTAAGATGTTTGCCTTTACATTTACTCTAATCTAAATCTACCTCTATCTGAAGTGAACTGGTTAAAATACTTGAAGATTGAGTTGCTTTGAAATGAAGAAGAATTGCCAAGAATTGAATATGTTTGATACATCAACTTTAGTCTAAATCTCACTCTATTTATTTGAAGTCAACTTGTTAGAATACTTGCAGATTAAGTTTCTACAAAGTGAAAAAGAATTGGAAAGAATTGAAGATGTTTGACTTTACATCAATTCTAATCTAAATCTAACTCCATCTGAAGTGAACTGGTTAAAATACTTCAAGATTTATGTACTTCAATATGAAGAGAAATTAAAAAGAATTTAAGATATTTGCTTTTACATTAACTCCAATCTAAATCTAACTCTATCTGAAGTGAACTGGTTAAAATACTTGAAGATTGAGTTGCTTCAAAATGAAGAAGAATTGGAAAGAATTAAATATGTTCGACTTTACATCAACTTTAATCGAAGTCTAACTCTTTCTGAAGTGAACTGGTTGAAATGCTTGAAGATTGAGTTGCTTCAAAATGAAGAAGAATTAGAAAGAATTCAATATGTCTAAAATTAACTATATTTATCTGAAGTGAACTGGTTAGAATACTTGGAGATTAAGTTTCTAGAAAGTGAAAAAGAATTGGAAATAATTTAAGATGTTTGCCTTTACATTAACTCCAATCTAAATCTACCTCTATCTGAAGTGAACTGGTTAAAATACTTGAAGATTGAGTTGCTTTAAAATGAAGAAGAATAAGAAAGAATTCAATATGTCTAAATCTAACTATATTTATCTGAAGTGAACTGCCTGAAAATTGAGTTGTTTTAAAATGAAGAAGACTTAAAAAGAATTGAAGATGTTTGACTTTACACTCTAATCTAAATCTAACCAGTTCAGAATACTTGAAGATTCAGTTGCTTCAAAGTGAAGAAGAATTTCTTTTTATTACCCATTATTAAATGCGAACAGAAATTCGTAAATTTCCAACGAATTTTAAGCAGCAGTCATAAATTAATTAAGCATTGAAGACGAACAGACTTACCTCGCTATAAGTGACATGGTAATGGGAAAGATTTTCATTTTCCTGCCACCCACCAGATATGAGGCAGCACTCTTGGCTGCCTCCTCGGGATCGCCATGCTTCAGTTGCTTCGACTCGCGTCGCAGTTGAAGGCAAAAGTGGATGCCGATGATGGCGCAAATTGCGAGCATGAGGCAGAAGACGACATAGTCGGGCCAGCCGAAGCTTTGCAGACTCGTTCTCAGCTCATCCACATGCATGTTCTTCTTTTCTTGAACAAAGGACACAACACAGAACACAAAAAAAAACAAGGAATGAATGAAGAGAGGTGATCAAACGATTCGCGAGTGATTCAAACACAGACACACGAATGATTCACGGACTCCGTTGGCTGCACGTTCACAGCTGCACGCATCAGATGTGACTGAACTGAGAAGCAAGACACATCTGTGTATGCCACATGTGGCATCTTTTGCTCTGTCTTCTGTCTTCTGTCTTCGCTGGCTTCGGCTCAGCATCTCTAACAGATGAGACTGAACGAGCGAGCTGCCCAAACTAACTGTGTTTTTGTTTTTGTTTTTTTTTCGTTTTATTATTTGATTCTCACTCTGATTTAGATTTAGATTTGTTTTAACATTCGCATTGCGAGAGACACTAGAGCTCGTGTCTCTATTATTATTATTAATGATATTATATGTGGCACTTGCCACTCGCCACTCGCAAATACCCTGCTCAACGGGTTAAACAGTGTTGCATGCATTATTTGCATTATTCGATTAAATTGAGCACCATCTCAATGTTTTACTTTTGAATGTAATATTATATCGATATACCAAATATATAGAGGTACAAGGCAGGAAATGTTTGTAAAAGATGGAAGGAGTATACCTATACATATATTCTTGATCTGCATCCGTCTGTCAGTCTGAGAGTAGCGATAATAACTACAGTTGTTATGATTATTGATCATTTGACTACGATCAAATAAAAATTGTAGAAGGCAATTAAGTATATTTTGTACTTTATTGCATAATTTGAATCTAATATTATATTATGTCGTTATACCAAACATAGCTGTCGGTATATTTTAATATTTTTATAATTACTAGTCATAGGGTAGATGGCAGATGGAGGACCCCATAAAGTATATATATTTTTGATCCGCGTCAACTGACGAGACGATCTAACAGTCAGTCTGTTAGTCTGTTTGTCTGCCTGTCCGTCTGTCTGTCCGCTTGGACACCTATGTAAGTCTCAGAGACTATAAGAGATTATCTTTGCGCTCAGATCAAGTGTGTTTCAAAATTTTTCCCACGCCCACTTCCACCCCCAAAAATCGAAAAGAATCGAAAATTACGCGTGATTTTAAAGTAAGAGTTTTAGGTTATTACAGATCAGATAAAAATTATACAAGTTATTCAAGAAATACTTTTGTATGGGAAAAACGCCTACTTACTAGGGTTCTAGTCTTGCTTTGACTGGCCATCTGGTATATTTTATACTCTAAGGTATATTTGTAGTACTATATCAATATACCAAATCTAGCATTTGGTATATTTCGAGTATTTTTGTTACACTGTATTGAATTATAATGCTCACATTCATTATGAAGTAATCCGATTAATACAATACCTTCGATAATATCTTTTATTAGGATTTGAAATCGCAAAAATGTAGTTTTCCTTACAAATATATTATTTTGAACAAATTAAAAAAACAAGCGTACAAATTAATTGTTTCAAGAAACTAGCTTAAAGTAGAGTTCATTAATATTATCAATAATGATTTTTTTCTTGAATTATTGAGTCATTTCAATTATCGACTCCCATGGCGCACTTTATCTTTAATAGGAATCGTGTTCAATAAGCTTCAGCACGCTTTCATTATCGGCAATCCAGGTAAAATTTTCGAGTATATAATACACTCCAATTCCTTTGGACATTCAGTGTGAAAACAAGCGTTTCAGTTACTACCAACTATTGTACTACGATGAAGTTCTCAACCTTGATCCTCCTTGGCCTCGTCCTGGTCGTGGCTTGCGCATCCGCTGATGATTCAACCGCAGCTGCAACCACAACATCAACCTTCCCGGAACCAAATGCAAGTTTAAGAAAAGTTAATCGAATGTGTTCAGTCCGTTTTAATAATCAGTTCTTAATTTCAGACGTGTTATTCAACAGCTAACCAAGCAAAGGAGATCATTTGCAAAGGCGTTCCATCTTGGCCTTTCCTACCATACAAAGAAATTTGTGATTTTGTCATTGGCGTAAGAGATTTCAGCAATTCTTGACTAATGGTAATTATATGCATAAATATATTTGCACTTTCAGTCAATCACAAGCAATCTGAAGTGTCTCTGTGGCCTTGCCTCATAAAACGGAGTGAGAAATGGCGACAGCGATGGCGATACTGATCACGAACACTGTAAATGATTGCGGAATCTAATCTATTTGTAATTTCTGAATCTTTTTTAATCTTTCTTGTGCATGCACTTTAATAAATTTAACCATTTTCCTGAGCATATAAGAATTTGACTAGTTATTGAACTGTTAGATATTGAATGCAGAAACTTCAATTTGTATTAGCTCATTGTGAAAATAAATAAATATGTTTTTAACAACGTAAACTCCGAATCCGGCTAAAATACCTCATATAATATCTAAAAGTTATCTGTAACGTTTCAAGGCAACCAGGATCCAGGATGTTGCTGACTTTTGCCAAAATGCATTCCCACATTGACTCAGGCGACTTCTGAGATGAAGACAACTCATATTAAAGAACCTCCATTGATCTATGCTCCCCTCTCTCTCTAAGACCTATCTCATTGTGAAAATATAATTATGTATTCAACAATTAAAATTGTTGTATGTTATGGATGCAGGGTATTTAGTAGTTCATCATACTGACTTGACAGCCTCTCACTTGCTTCTCTTTCTGATTTGCTGAACATCAATTCAGAGGCGACAACAGCTGATAGCTCCAAGTTCGCGTCGCTGTTTACATTGTGGATCATCCACCTGCCCCTCAAAATTTCCACAAATTGAAGAACTTGACGCAAATTGGCTTTGCCTTAGATAAAGACAGTGTCATCTTGTCATCGTCTTTGTTTTCTTTTCATTTTTTCTTGTCGTTTTGTTTCGTTTTCGATATTCTAAACTTGTCAAAGTGCACCTCAAAAAGGGGGTTTCTTTATTTTATTTGGGGTGCCGAACTGTAGTTTGGTTGCGTAAATTAACTTGATTAGATTTAGTGAGCAATTTCAGCACCGAGCACTGATCACTGAGCACTGAGAATAACTCAGTCCAATTCCGAGTTCAGCATATCAGCAACATGTAGGGCGATGTGTGTGTGTGTGTGTGTGTGTGTGTGTGAGAGACAGACGCACTCTGTGATCGTGCCAGATATAGCAAGCGTAATTTGTTCGTTATCAGTTAGGATTAAAGTTAATTTGCTGAAATTTGTGAACATTCTGTGTCTCTTTGTCTCTTTCGTTTGACTGCGACTTATAAAAAGAATGTGCCAATTTTAGATCACTCTCGTTTTTGTTTGTTTGAGAGTGCTCGGCGAATTAATCAACTTATCTAGATATCAAATAAAACTGCGTTTTTTTTCAACTCTTATAATTATGAGTTTACACAATGCTATTCATAAAATCAATCCATTTTGAGAATATGCATTCAGAATAACATTTATAGTATGCTCTACATACTTTATTAAACAAAAAAAAAGATGCTATTAGTATTTAGTTTCGAGAACACTCTAAGGCTGCTAAACATAGGGTCTAGAAGAGCAGAGTTCGTTTTTAATGCTTCTCACATGTGAGCACCTCAAGTGAGTTCCGCCAAGGCAGCTGCAGCCTCACTGCTCAGCACATCCAAGTTGATTTCGCCATCTGTTTGTTACAAGTTAAGTAAAGTAAAGTATGTAGAAAAACATTATAATATATCGCTTGAAATACTTGCCTCCGATTTCAGTCCCAAGTCCGTCCACCGCTCGTCCTTCAGCTCCAGCGCCATTCATTACCAGAACCGTGGTGGCCAGTTCCTTTATAGTTCGCTCCATTTCGTCAATTTTACTCCAATGCTCGATCGACGGCGCTGCCCAAGTCCAAGAGCACAGACAGAGGAGCAGTGCGACTGTCACACAAATCCAATGAGAAGTCATGACTATAATTTAAAAAACATTTGGCGGTTCTTTATATAGTGGAAACAATACTGATCGCAATCTCTTTCTTTTTGTTCTGCACAATTAAAGGACCTAATTGTGTCCACATTGCTTCAATAAGCAGCAAATGAACTGTGAAGACACGAGTTATTCTCCATAAAGTTGAGGTGTTTAAGATTATAACTTGTTCTGCTCCGCAGATCGTAGATCGCATTAACGATTTGCGAATTTAATTCGCCAGCCTGAAAGTATGCAACAAACTTTTGCTTGACATAATTTAAGGTCCAAATCGTTGTCACATTATTTGTTAATTGAATCCATGTTACCACAAATAAACTGTGAAGTCAAAATTTCATTTAAATTAATTTATCTTATTTATGATTTGGATTATAACATCTTTGGTTCACAGATAGCCGCGATTAACAAATTCGCTTCGCACGTGAGTATTTGATTCGACAGCCTGAAAGTATGCGGCAAAAAATTGTTGCTTGGTAAAGCTTTGGAGACCCTTGCAAATTTGTTAATAGCATGTTTGCTGTTTTTGCAGCTTAGTACACAGCAAGCATTGCATATATGTATGTGTATATATATATACATATATATATATATATATATATATATATATATACATACATATATATAAATATATACGTATATTTAGTTTGTTCGTGCTGGCAAAAAGCGTCTGCACTTTGCTGTCAATCGAAGCATAAAATGAGCAGCAAGTGCCACTACATCCACATCTAAATACACAAACGAACGCTCACACACACACACAGATACTGCAAATGAGTGCAGCGTAATGCACAGGTGTAACCTAACACACACACACATACATACGCATGGAGCCAAGTGTTGTGCGAACTCGAATCAGAATCAAAAATTCTATACGACGCACGCTGAACATGAATCCTGCAAATGAATACTACAAATAAGTACTCATAGCACTCATTCTGCGCTACACGAACAGACAACGTCGAGTCCATAAGTTATACGCATAAAAGAGTTAATTATATATCGTCATATTCATTTAACATAATTTGGATATTCCATCGACAAGTGAAGTGAACTGAATTGAGTAAAGATTTTATTTTCATTGAGAGTAAAGTCAATTTTCGTTTTATTTTAGTTTCATTTTAGTTGCTCTCATATATTTATTTGCAATCATCTTTATTTTGAATACGTTTATTGAACCGCTTTCTGCGTGTCGTTTAAGCCCTGCATCTACTCAATTTCTATATATTTCTTTTTGATATTTTTCGCCCTCTTTTCTTGCATTTCATTTTTAACGGCAACAGCAGCAGCAGCAGCGTTAGCGTCAGCGGCGCATTAATTAATTCCAGTGCAGCGATTTTTCAAGAAAAAGCCCTTTTTACACATTTAACACACGGCATGTGCGAGTGTGTGTGTGTGTGTGTGCGAATGTGTGTGTGTGTGTGTGTGTGCTGGGATGTGTTTCTGCACTTGAAACATTTCTGCAGGTGTTGTAATATTATTTGGAATTATGTTGGAATTTTTTTTAAGCATTTCGCCGCCGCCGCCGCCGTCGACGCTGTTGGAATGCTATGAATATTATTTGCTTTTTAATTTTGTTTCAAGTTGCATATGTCTCTCAGTCTGTCTGTGTATTTGTGTGTGTGTGTGTGTGTGTGAGTGTGTGTGTCTGTGCATGGGTCGTTGTTTATAGCTAACTTTACAGTTGAGAAAGCATTTCTAAAGTGGTTTTAATTAGTTGCCCCAACTGTTTTCGGTCTGGTTTGCTGCGGTTCAGGATGCGCGCAGTCCACGAATACGAATACGAATTCCCAGTCCAGCTCGACTTCTAGCTCCATCTCTAGCTCTAGCTAGTCAAGGAGCCAGGCAGCCAACCCGCTTTTTCCCATCCTATTTTAAGAACTTGTTTGTGCTGAAGAAAAGGTTAAGTTTATTACACGGCATGCACAGGATAGATTAAAAAAGGGATTACAAAATGTTTAGGTTCCATTCGCAATCGCATTCTTTTACGGTTTACAGTTTTGAGATTACAGTGTCCGCCAGCAATATCGCCATTTACGGCGCTGACGTTGGGCTTTCCGTTGTTGAGGTTGAAGTCGATGTCGAAGTTGAAGTCGAAGTCGATGTCGAAGTTGAAGTCGAAGTTGAGCTTGAAGTTGAGGTTGTCTCATCCGGTTGACAAACACAATCGATTGTGGTCACAATTCTCTATAAAGGGCAATTAATAAATGCATGTTTTGAAATCAGAAATCGATGGAGAACTTACTGTAACAAGAGTATGGCAAATTCGCAGAGGATCCCACACATTGCAGAAGCGATTAGTCAACTGCCTCAGCTGATTAGTATTACACGACTACAATTAGAAGAAAGTAGTTAAAATTTGAAGACTTTATTGCTAACTTGATTAAAACTTACCTCGGCACCGGGTGTCTTATGCATCAAGCAGACAAAAGTCAGCACAAGGCCTAGAAAAGTCAATGTCGAAAACTTCATATCGTATGTTAAATGCAACTGCAACTTTACTGAACTCCACGTTTAGCAATTCAGTACGTTTTATACTCCTAGTGGAGTCACTCACAAAACCTATCAAAACGTCAATGAGATCGAGATCGTGCCTTAGCCTAATTAAAAGCGCCCACATTTCATAATCGCCTCGATTTGAGCGACTTTCGAAAAACAACTAACAGATAAAAAAGTTAAGACAACTAAAAACTTGACACGCGCATAAATATTGACGAAATGAAATTCTAAAGAAAGGGGATAGAACTGCAAATTGTTTTACAGCATCTACGATTCAGGTTCTGAGAACTCAGAGTCTACGATTAGCTTATCAGTTATTCCAAATTTGCAAGCATCGTAAATGCAAATAGCAAAGAAAGCCACAGTTATGATGCAATAGATCTGATAAATACACACGAATGAACAGATGTTGATAATAAACCTAGGAAAAACTTCTTTAAAATGTTTCGGTTCTATAAAGAATATAAAACATTGTAACCGTAGCATTTAAAATATTAAAATTGTTTCATTTGTTAGAAAATCATGAATATTGCATAAATCATAAAATAAAATAGAAATGGATTAAAACAGAAAACTATGTTATAGTTAAAATTTCAATGCAAATGATCGAACCCTTTTGGATTTATCTGCATGAATTGATCCCGATTGATAATTATGATGTTAGTGGTAAAGTGATTGTATTGAGTGTGCTCGACTGTTAGATACCCGCTGCTCATTTACCACAAGAGAAAAAATGTACCGCAAAATTCTATAATATACCAAATGCTATATTTAGACAATCGATATACTAAATATAGGTCAAATTAGACTAGATTGTCAACCAAAGCAACCAAGACGCGATAATATTCTTAAATAAATTTCGCAATTATTAATTGATCGCAATCAAATAGCCAATTGGGTTAAAAATGTTACCTTCGGCACATTTCGTTTCAAACAAGCTTAATATAACCTTTAAAATAAAATTTAATTTACATACCGAAAAATGCTAAACAATATACCTTAAGCAATATTTGGTATATCGATATACTGATAGATTCGGAATGATGTATAAAATATACCAGATTGCCAACCAATATTAAAATACTAAAATATACCTAAAGCTATATTTGGAATATCGATATACTGGTAAATTCAAAATAAGGTACAAAATATAACAGAATGTCAACCAAGATTAAAATTCCGAAAATACTAAAATATAACTATAGCTATATTTGGTGTATCGTCATACTAGTCCATTCAAAATGAGGTACAAAATATAACAGAATGTCAACCAAGATTAAAATTCCGAAAATACTAAAATATACCTATAGCTATATTTGGTATATCGTCATACTAGTCCATTCAAAATGAGGTATAAAATATACCAGATTGCCAACCAATATTAAAATACTAAAAATGCTAAAATATACCTAAAGCTATATTTGGTATATCGGTCTACTGGAGCATTCAAAATAAGGTACAAAATATACCAGATTGTCAACCAAGATTAAAATACTGAAAATACTAAAATAAACCTAAAACTATATTTGGTATATCGATATACTGGTAGATTCGGAATAATGTATAAAATATACCAGATTGCCAACCAATATTAAAATACTAAAATATTCCTAAAGCTATATTTGGTATATCGATATACTGGTAGATTCAAAATAAGGTACAAAATATACCAGAATGTCAACCAAGATTAAAATACTGAAAATACTAAAATGTACGTAATGCTGTATTTGGTATATCGTTATACTAGTCCATTCAAAATGAGGTACAAAATATAACAGAATGTCAACCAAGATTAAAGTTCCGAACATACTAAAATATACCTATAGCTATATTTGGTATATCGTCATACTAGTCCATTCAAAATGAGGTATAAAATATACCAGATTGCCAACCAATATTAAAATACTAAAAATACTAAAATATACCTAAAGCTATATTTGGTATATCGGTATACTGGTAGATTCAATATAAGGTACAAAATATACCACATTGCCAACCAATATTAAAATACAAAAATATACATAAAGCTATATTTGGTATATCGGTATACTGGAGCATTCAAAATAAGGTACAAACTATACCAGATTGTCAACCAAAATCAAAATACTGAAAATACTAAAATAAACATAAAGGTATATTTGGTATATCGTCATACTAATCCATTCAAAATGAGGTATAAAATATACCAGATTGCCAACCAATATTAAAATACTGAAAATACTAAAATATACCTAAAGCTATATTTGGTATATCGGTATACTAGTAGATTCGAAATAAGGTACAAAATATACCACATTGCCAACCAATATTAAAATACTAAAATATACCTAAAGCTATATTTGGTATATCGTTATACTGGTAGACTCGAAATAATGTATAAAATATACTAGATTACCAACCAAGACACAAAAAGACTCAGTTCCAACTTATTAAAAGTTCAAAAAAAAAAAAGAACAAATGAATTCAGCAAAAGTGTGTTGGACTTCTATCACAGAGCTGTCGCCTAGTTATCGAAATGTTCTCAACTGTACTTCCTGCTATCGCTGTGTGCGATGACACTGATGTGTGTATTAGGTCACTTTCCATATGCAAATGCAAATGCGAGCTTCTTTCGCACGCATCCTGCGAGTATTCGCATTCGTGTCCATTTCGTTGCCTCTTGAGCTGTGTGTGTGAGTGTGTGTGTGTGTGTGTGTGTGTGTGTGTTTGTGTGTGTGGCCAGTGTACACACTCATCTCGGGCCCATTTACAATAATATTTATCAAGTGCGCGCTCTCTGTACACACCCAGCTAGGAGTAGTGTCATATATTAGCGGCTTAGTCTGTATGGACGCGCCTGGGTCATCAGCATTCGCCATTTGCTGTTCGCCATCATCATCATCATCCATCCATTCATGATGATGATGATGATGATGAGGCGAGCCTATGCGTGGCCTCTAATTACGTCGCATTGTCATAACAGAATTGAGCGCATTTGACACGCAATTGGAGCAAGCACGATGACATGTGAGAAATGCGAGCGCAGAGGGTTAATCGAGGAGAGGAATGAACGGTGAACGCAGAGCAGAGAATGAAGAACGGAGAATGGGAAAATTTCCAACTAAATAGTTGCCAAGCTGCTTGCAAGCAACTCAGTCAAACTAGTGCTCAAACTCTCAAAAAAGGAAATGGAAGCGAAGAAAGAGAGTGAGGGGGAAGCAGAAGTGGAGAGGTGGAAAAGTGACAGTGACTGTGACAGTGACAGTTAGCAGGCACTGTTGCATCAGTTTCTATGGACTTTCCCCTTGCAGCGCGTTGCGAGGCTTAAGTAGATTAGAATTAATTGTTCAATGGCACGCATTGCACTTAATATTTGAATATGAAGAGTGTGTAGCATACGAGTATGTGTGATGTGGACGACTCCTAGAAAACGAAGTGAAACGAACCTTTTTTGACTTATGCCCCGTCATGTGGGCCTGGGCCTGTTCCTGTGCCACGCACCTTGGAACTCAAACCTGCCTCGCTTAATCGGATAAAATTCATAATTATCGTTATTACTGTCATTCCTTCTAATGACCAGCGCACACAGCGCACAGCGCACAAATTGCGTGTACTTTTCTATTAAGATGAGCTATCAAATGCCAAACGCACTTTGACTTTGCGACTCCTTTTTTGCCGTTGATTTTTTATTCCGCTTCTCCACAACTATTCCTTTTCTCCCCCTCTTGTCATTTTTCAACTGCTCTTCTCGTTATTTTTGTTTGTTTTAACAAATACTCTCTAGCTTGAGCATTGGACTTTTATCAAATGGTTTGACGCTTTGACAATCTCTTAATTCAAATAGATCATTACATCAGCTTAAAGTTTATTTTCTGTATTTGAATTTTGAAAAATAAAATATTAATTTCGTATATCTCGAACAAACGCTTTTTGAAATTAATGGATAAATACAACCGTTTAAAGTTTATTTTGTACATTGTAATTTTGGAAAATAATCAATTGATTTCTTATATAGCGAACAAATGCTTTTCAAAACATTTTTCTATCTAGGAATATGCACAACATGAAGCGGTAAGAATTATTAAACAATCAGAAGCACTATCAAGCATTGATTAAAAAATACAATATAAAATGCAACATTTAAGCCGAGAAGATAGATCCAAAGCACAGGAACAAAAGTGTGGTTAAGTTGAAGCTCGCCCCATTTTATTAAATTCAATATAAGAGTACTACAAAAATATATTTGTTTGCAAATAAAAGTCACAACATCGATTTAGTTTTAAATATATATAAGGGAACTTATATTATCGATAAGCACTGCGCACGTAACCGCATGTACATATATATAAAACGACAGTTAAGTTCAAGTGTGACCAGACAACAATGAATAGGATATTTAAAACTAAATAAGGTCACTTTTGTTAAGCTTAATTATGACATGGGCACACTTACATTATTTTGAAATGTGAATAACCTAAATACATGTATTTTTATAGTTCTCCTTATATATACATTAAATTCTTTAAAGTGCCTTTTAATTATAGAATCGTTTTATTTTTTAAACTTTTTTAATGCCCTTAAATACATTTTATTTATGTTGTTAATGTTTTAATGTCGCCTTTTCCTTTTTTTTAACACTCTGAGTAATTTGTGGTTAGAGCACTTGAAATTCGACTTGTTGTCAATAGTATTTCCATAATTTTCGTTTGTTGTTTTTTCAACATTACTTGCCCATATTTCCTTGGCTCTAATACACATAGACACTCACACACTACGCTCCTCCTCCTCCTCCTTCCGATGCCACACTCTGTAGCATTCTCTTTGAGGGCGCACGCGTAAATTATGTAATTAAAATTCCGCACCTTAATTCAGGCAATTTATTACATGAGCTTTTGACTAATTGGATAACGATCTTTAACTATGTTTACTAAATACATGAAAGATACATCACAGCCATCAGGTAAATAGGCAAACAACAAAACTTCCTCTCTCTCTCCCTCTTTAATAACATAACATAGACTGTCTCACACTCAAGTACTTAACACAGTCGAGTCCAGTTGAGTCGACTTATGAGTTCATACCCGCGACCCGTGATGATTGCATTTTTTGATAAGCTTCAAATTAATTGAATATGAAGGTGTGTGGCATTAATGCGCCTGATTTGCGTGCTCCAATCTCCAAATGTGAGTCAACCAAAAAAATAAAATAAAATAAAACTAATGAAAGACTGAGGATTAGGCACACTTAAAAGGTTTTGTCATTTCGTGCAAGCCCACAAAATATCTCTCGAGGATTTCTTGCGTTCACTTGCATATGTTTACTGATAAGCACTTTCCCATTCTACACATTTTAGGATATTATATTTAAAATCAACATATTCAGCAATTCTTATATAAAAATGTGTCAATACCTAAAAGAACATCTTTAACACTGTACAAAACAGTCAGTTTTATGATTATTATTATGCTATATTATTTTTTAATACATTTCTGATATAAAAATACAATTTTGTTGAATATTTTGGTTTACATTGAATATATGGAACTAAAGCAAACTATCCATCCCAATCTTATTGTTTCCCGTATTGTTATTTAATATACCATAAGTATTGTAATTCATGTGTGAAAATGAGCATAGAATTTAAGAAATCTATTAAACATTTTTCGAAGTACGTTTTTTTTTGGGTCTAGGAATAAATCGATATTAAATTTGTTGGCACCGGATCCGTGCCTTAGTTAAAGTGCCTTTTTCCATACTTCAAACAAAGAAACAACAAATTGTAGTGGATTAGCTAAAATCTTTGTTCTCTTTTCTTTCATTCATTAATTATTTATTTATTCATATATTTCATTTATTAGATTTAAACCCAATTAATTGCGACTTCTTGGCCTGACGTACATATCAATAGTAAATCACGCTATCGAGATTTACAGCTGCATTACTACGACGAGCGGCAATTGAATCACCTAACGGTAAAATTCCCATGCGTAAAAGAGAATCGCCGATTATAAACACCCAGTAGGAAATTCGCTTGCAGTATCCCAGTAGAAAATGGAGTTCACCCACCAACAAAATGATTATTATTATTATCTTATACTATTTCAACAAATTTTGGCTATAAAAAAAACGAGATTTTGTTGCACTAAATGATAAATTAAGAGACTGTCAAAATGTCTTCATTAACGATAGGAAATTATTGGAAGGGAAATACTAAAAATGCCAGAAGAAGTTAACTAAAGCATTCACTCTGCGTAGATTAAACAAGTTGAGGAATTTGGAGAATAATATGTCTTAATTTTATTGGTAAATTAATTTCAATAATAAACAAAAATCAATCGAACTTATATTCTAATCAAAATAAGTACGATTGATTTATGTTTTAAGCTTGCTTACAAAAGATCAAAATATTTGTAAAACACAAAATTATTGATTTAAGATTTTTGCTTTCATTTGCCTTTTACGAGTATATTATACTTTTATGGATATTTCATCCTAAAGGTGAGAAAATTTTATGTACCATTAATATAATATTTGGAGTGGTTAGTATTAAAAGTATTATTAAATATATTTAGCTGCTTTTAAAAGCGATTTAAACAAAATAATAATAGAATAACTATAAAGAAAACTTTCATTCCTAAGCGAATTATTTGTACATATAATATAATGATATAATAGTTTGTGTTTAGTATAAAAAAAATACCATTTTATATAAATGCAGCAGCAATTTGCAAGGCGAGTAAAGCAAAATCATAATATACTAACAGTAAAGAAGCGTATGATTTACATTATTGTTCATTAATATATTTGCAATGTTTAGTATTTAAAAAAAATCCATTTAACACATTCAGCAGCAAAGTGAATTAAGCAAAAAAAAATAAGAGAATAACAATGTAGAATAAGCAAACGCTTATTAAACTCATAGAATTCCGTGAATTACTAGAAAATTGTGGAGTATTTATTTTAGCTTCAAGCATCATTAAATCATGAAGTGGATAATTTGACAATTTCCATTGGTTTCGCTGCCAGTTCTCTCTCTCTCTTTCTCTCTCTCTCTCTCTCTCTCTCTCCGGAGTGAAGTGTAGTTAATAGTGCTGTCATAATTCTGACCGAGCTTGAGCACGAGCACACAGCACAGCACACACACAATGCGAATGTAATTAATTTGCCCTAATGCGATGATACTCGACGTTCTGGTTAATAATTTTCACTTGCATTAATGGCAATTGAAACTGAAATTTGCCGAATGAAATCATTCGAAGCGTCGCGTTCGCGGTTCGGTTTTTGTCGTCGTTTTCGTTTTGGTTTTCGTTTTCGTTTTCGTTCGACAAACAAAAGGTAATTTTCATCATTGAAACGAAGCGAAGTTGAATCAATGAATGTTCGTGGAGGGAAGGGGGAATGTTGAGGGGGTCACAGCCTATTAAAATTGCCCGCATTGGCAAAAAAAAAAACTAAGAGAGGGGTTTGCAAATGACGTGGTGCGCTAAAAATAGACAAAAAGTTAGGGTCAGCTCAAGCTGATCGTTCGGTATGCGGCACACGTGTATTTTAGCTAGCGGAGTGTGAGGGGGGGAATGTAGGTGTAGAGGAAGGGAAAGGGGAGTGCGACAATTGAAGAATCCGACGACGAGTTACCGCCAGTCGTCAGTCGCCAGTCGTGTTTCGTTGGTCAACGAAAAATGTTGTAAGCGCTTTTTGGCTGACGTTTTTGTTGTTGTCGCTTTTTGGTATTGTTATTGTGATTGTTGTCGTTGTTATTGTTGTCGTTGTTGTTGCTGATGGCTGCACCAAGTGGACGGCTGATGGCGACAATGCTACTCACCTTAGTACTGCTCCTAGTTCAGGTAAATAACAAAACTCAAAATTGTTTTGCGTATTTAGTTGAGTTTCAATTTCTTTTGCTTAGTCACACGCATTGGAGTTCATGGATTCAGATGACTCAGCATTGGAGCATCACGACGATGTTGGCGGAGATTCCGCCGAGCTGCCGGCCAACTTTCACAGCTATTCGAGAGACACCATCGCCAACTTTAATCCCCACAAACAGGACGCACACTTTCGCACCCTCTGGGAGCGTGTTCCACTCCAGAAGCAGGATGTGATCAAGCGCAGATAGCTGAAATATTGTATGAATTCGAATTCGAATTCGAATTCCTCTTTGTATGACTTTCATATTCATAATTGATCTGAAGGCAAATATCATTTCACCCTCTAATACCCAAGAATAATGTGAGTCACACATCATATAATTTGTATTATGATAGAAAACAACTAGAGGTTTTAAGGTCATTTGAATTATGAATGTCAGTTGTCAGTTGTCATTCAATAATCAAAATCGCCAACTGACAAATTGAATTCAAATCACTTAAAAGCGCCTTGTTTTTTAGACATACAATACAAATTATGTGATGAGTGCCTCACTCTTGGGTTAAGTCATGGCTAGAGTATAGAATATGTTCTGGAAATAATAGTCATAGGCACCTAATGTAGGTTATTTTTTTTTTTATATCATAAGTTGGTGGAAGATGACATCTTCAAAAGTATTTTATATATAAACCATTCATATAATTTAAGTATATCATTTATTGCATAATCAATCTCAATCAGAATTGTTCTGTATTTCTAGTCCCAATTTAAACACATTCTCAATATATGTTAACATTGTGTAAATTCTGCTTCTACAGCTCGAAAAAAAAAAACAAAATGAATCAGTTTTGACACATTCCGTATTATTATTAAGAATCACTCACAAAAACACTCACGAATAAATTGAATAATTTTCAAAAATATATCATTTTATAGGGTATTATATATTTGTGCCTTCATGAAATCTATGTAACAGGTTGAAGGAGTCGACTTCGACTGAAAAAAGAACGGCTAGTATATTTTATATACCATTATTATTGCATTTGGTATATTTAAGTATTTTTAGTATAATATTTTGACAGAATAATACCACATTGTTTTGCTTTATAGTGAATATCTAACAGTCCAGCAAAAAAAAAAAACAAAATATTAAAAATTTTCGACTTTTTTTTTAGGAATATATTTTCATAACTCCCATATCAGCGGGTATTTCTTATTTATTTATACGAGTACAGGATTCAAATTTGTTGTAGGAGTAGTAATCTATTGCTTCCGTAATGTGACATACTGAATTGTTTTTCAATGCATTAATTAATGAAATCCATTTAAGCTTCCTCCATATCTAACCGTTTAATCAAGAGGGTTATATTATTTGAACAGCATTTTTTTTTTAAACATAGTTCATAGCTTCTAATAAAGAATCGGTCTGATAGTTGTGCTCTTCTTCGGTAAGCAAAGTGGTATATTGTGTACTCTGTGGTATATTTTGCGTGTAATAGGATATTTATATTCAAATTATAGCCTTCGGTATACATTAGTATTTTTATACCCGCTACCCATAGGGTAGAAGGGTATTATAACTTTGTGGCGGCAGGAAATGTATGTAACAGGAAGAAGAAGGCATCTTCGACCCTATAAAGTATATATATTCTTGATCAGCGTCAACAGCCGAGACGATATAGCCATGTCCGTCTGTCCGTCTGTGTGTCTGTCCGTCTATGTGTCTGTCCGTCTGTCCGTGTGAAACACTGGATCTCAGAGACTATAAGAGATAGAGCTATAATTTTCGACAGCATTTGTTATGTTTGCACGCAGATCAAGTTTGTTTCAAATTTTTGCCACGCCCACTTCCGCCCCCGCAAATCAAAAAAATCGAATAACAAGCGTAATTTTAAATTTTTGGTTTAATTTTGGTTTATACAATAATTACTATAGTAGTTATGATTCCTAAAAATTTGGTTGCGATCAGATAAAAATTGTCGAAGTTATTAAGGAAATACTTTTGTATGGACAAAAACGCCTATTTACTGGGGGTCTTAGTTACTTTGTCTGACAATCTGGTATATTGTGCCGTCTATGGTATATTTTGAAGGGTGTGCTGTATTAATATACCAAATATAGTATTTGGGATATTTTTAGAATTTTTGCAGTATATTCGGTATATTTTGAGAAAAATATCGCAAAATATATTTCATTTATTCAAAATCGGTTGCGGGTATCTCACAGTCGAGTGCACTCGACTGTACCTTTCTTACTTGTTTAGTATGATCTTGTATATTTTGTATACTTTGAATGAAATAATATATCTATATATAAATGCCAGACTTTTGTATATTTAGTATTTTTTTGGTTTAATTCATTTTTATATACTTAAGAATAATATTGCATTTAATTTTACTTTTAATGGAAATAGTTAGAGGATATCTCACAGTCGAGCAAATTGAGCCAAATTTGCCAGTACAAAATTGTCGACTTTGTTTTTCTATATGTTAACTCGCATATTATTTGAAAGGGTTTAAGAAAAATTAGCTTAAAGTACAGTCTTGAAGCCACTCTGACATTACTATACCATAGAGAAGAATATATGTGAGAATTTGAAGCGTATGTTTATCAAAGGGCATTAAATGAAATTTTGAATACAACACTTTTGCGCTGTCAATGTAAGCATGAACTATTCGAGGCGAGTCATCAACAATAAAATGCACTTGTTGTCTTCATTGATACAACTAAATGACAGTGAGAGAGAGAGAGAGAGAGAGAGAGAGAGAGAGAGAGAGAGAGAGAGAGAGAGAGAGAGAGAGAGACTGTGAATTAAGCCAAGACAGCTAACAGCTGCTTTCAAAATAGCTCTTCAGCATCGCTTAGCCAAGTTTATGGAGCAGTTATGGCATCCCGCTGTTGCCACAGTCTGATTTCGTGGTATAAAAAACGTTGCCACTTCATAGAGAAACAGACACAAACAACAACAACAACAACAACAAGTGGCACACAGATTGGTCAGCTTCTGACCCGCGGAGAAGGGGGAGATGGGAAGAAGAGGGATGGGGAGGGCAGGCAGCAAGTGTTTGTGTTTGCCCCAAGACGTATGGGTCACTACTTGACGAAGCAACCCTCTAAAACGTGACCCACGCCCAAGTAGTTCTTTCGAAAAGTATAAAACAGAGAGGAGAACAAGAAAAAAAAAAAAACGATGCCCCGAAACATAGCTAAAACTTTTTTATTTGCATTTTGTTTTAAGAATGAAACAGAAGCAAAAAATTAAGTAAAAAGAAAGCTGAAAAAAAAAGAAATGGGAGACCAATGGTGTTTATGCTCATTCCTGTTTCTTCGCTCGTTTTTTTTTTGGGTTGTTTCTTCTTTGTTTTGTAGAAAAATGCACAAGTTTTATGCTTCTATAAAACTTTTTGTGGTAGAAACTTTGCACTTGTCTTGTAGCCCGCCGAAAGGGTTTTACAATGATGCGCTTCAAGCAACAGCTTACCCCTCTTCCCTTTCCCCTTTCCCCATTCCCCATTCTCCTCTCCCCGTTTCTGCTTGTCGCACTGCAACCCGCTTCGCTTAAGTGGGCGTGCCAGGCACTTAATATTTGAGACGCATATCAAAAAGTAGCGGCTAGTTATTGGTCTATTTTGTGGGTTAGAGACAAAAGTTTTTAGGCAGCGCATTTCTAATGCCACCTTTCAGACTTCCCTTCGCTTCCCTTTACTTTTCCTCTCTCTTATAGCTGCCATTGCGATTGTGTCCACTTAGTTAACCCCGGATTTTGCTGCTACTCTCCGTCGTCGTCGTCGTCGTATGGCTGCTATGCATTATCATTAAAATAAATTATTAGAGTCCGACCGGAGCGCAGCAGCAACTACGCAACAACTAAACGCATTTTGCACGTTTTGCCTGAGCAAATTTTTTACACGATTTTTACAACTTTTTTCGGCGCGTTCGGCTAAGTAGACAAAAGCTTTTCGCTGGACAACGGCAACTGAAGGTGAAGGCAAGTGAAGTGGCGAGAGCGAGAGTGTACTGCAAATAAAAAGTCAAGTGAGTTAGAAGCAACAACAACAACGACAATGGCAATGGCATTTAGTTAGAGCTCAAAAAGGTTTGCAAGAAATAACTTTGCATACTTTTAGGCAGCGCATGTTAAATACTAAAATACTCAAATACTAAATGCAAGCCAAGAGACAAAAACACAATGACCGAGCCAGAGGTGCGAGTGGAGAGTGGTGAGTGGTGAATGGTGAGTGGTGCTGTGAGTGGTCCAAATGGTGGTGGTGAGTGGGTGGTGCTGCTATGTAGCGCTACTTGCATGCGGAGGACCACGTAATTTCTCAAGCTGCCATTGCCTAACCACGTAAAGCATAAAATATTTGCTAGCTGTGACCCTTGCCTCACCCTGTCTTGCCACTTTCTTAAGCATTCTAATGTTGTCCACTGGACAGGACTGGACTGTAAGAAAAGTATGTCTAAGAAGTTGCCAAACAAGTTGCACTTGCGACGACGCTGCTCATTTGAATACATGGCAACAACTTTGACCACGCATTAGTTACACAACAAACACAGCACACAGCAGAGCAGGACTCAGAAGTGAAGTGAAGTCAAGTCCAGGCGAAAGCAAGTCAGTCCTTGTCGCTGACTTTGCCACATGCCTCATGCCTCATGCCTCATGCCTCGTGCGGCGAAGGTCCAGGCACATGCAATTTGTAAACCAAAGCGCATAATTTACAATGAACATTTCGGTTTGCTCTAGCGGTGCTTAAAGCTGACCACGCCACAGACTTCATCTTGTCTCAGTCGCAGTCTGTTGTCTTGAGCTTGAGGTCATAAAATTACACACTGAGAATCTTACGTAGCAAATACTCTCGAAGCCCATTGATCGAGAATCGCCGCTTTGCTAGATTCCCCTTTCTTTCTCCCTTACTTTTTTTTAGGCGTGTGGCTTAAGTATCTCAAGTTGACTACGACTGCTACTTCGGTGTCCTTCTGCTGCTACTGCAGTCAAGTGGCTGCCGTGGCCACGTGGCCCCCAACTCCGGAGCACTTTCGGGGTAAAGCGAAAATAACTTGTAGCAAATTAAGTTTGTTAGTAATTAGAACACCACTAAGGACACCTGAGCATCCTGGCCGAGCCTGGCCTGGCGAAATTTATATGCCAGTCGCATCACACTACAACTCAGAGCACGGCAGACAACACAGACGAGCACAACAATTAAACCCACAGCCCTTTTTTCCTTTCCTTTCTAGTTTGTTTTTTTTTTTCGTTGCTTTGCTTTTGGTTTTGAGCTTGTTGTGTTCAGGTATCTTCACAACCAGCAAAGTAACAAAAGTTCCAAGTCGCCTTGTCGAAAATTCCTCAAGCCGAAAGTTGGCAACTTTGATGTCCAAGCTGCTCCTCTTCCTCTCTCTCTCTCCCTCTACCATTTGCCATTTGGCATTTGGCAGGCAGGCTGCACTCCAACAAAAGTATGCAACAAGGTTCTTGGCATGCGTCTGTGGGAGAAACAGTTGCATGAGGACTACCATGATGACGATGACGATGATGATGATGATGATGGTGATGATGATGAGTAGCTACCAAGCCACCAAGTGCATGCCTGGACATCGTCCAGTTTCGCCAGCTTCCAGTTGCAGTTGCCCTCCTCGGCCACTTGAGCAATGTGGCCAAGTGGCAAAAGTTTCTTGCCTAAGCAGTTGACCTGCGTCGCCTTCTGGTCAACCTTCTCCACCTCAACACACACACACACACACACACTGCATGAGCTTAGGAGGTAAGTACTCTCCAGAAGTATGGCATAGTCAGCGTGTTACATACTGTCAGCTCGTCTGTCATCCATTCACATCCATTCACTGCCTGTTCATAACTCACTTGCGAACTTGCCACATTCATAGCAACAAAAACAGCAACAACCACAGCATCAACTGAGCTATGGATCAAAGAGATCAGCTTGGGGCTTACCTGCAAGGATTCATCTCAACTCCAATAGTTGAAATATTCATTTTACTTTACCAATTTTATTTACAACAGTCAAATAATAAAACCACTTTGTGTATATATTTACTTATGTGAATAATTAAAAAATTATTTTCATTTATTTTAGTTTAAACGTGTTGCTGAGATGTAAGAATGCTTACAGAAAAAGTGAGTTAAAAGATCGGATATGTTTCCATAGTTTTTATACCCGCTACGCATAGGCTAAAAGGTTATTATTCAGCGTCAAGAGAGGCTCGTAAATTTATAAAAATCTGATTTATACATAGAAAACTATAGTCTGTATGAGTCTTGAAAATTTGGTTGCGATCGCATAAAAATGTCCAAATTCTGATTGACTGCCTCAATAATTTCAGTAAATAAATTAATATAGTTTTATAATAATATGTATGTATATATAATGTTCACCATATAATATAGTCTAGAAATTAATTACTTCAGGAATTCAAGAATTGATTGTAAAACTGACTTTTTATGAAGCTTCTATACTTCTTCATTTTTAAGACTTTTTATATTAGCTGCTTAATTGATTTCAGTTTAGTTTGGCAACAATAAAATCAATCCATGTTCTAGCTAGTTTCATAATAATATACTTAGAGTTCGCCAAGGAATTTGTCTTGCAATCAATTCTTGAATTCATGAAGTAATTGCCTTAGTATGAAGCTAATTTAATGTGAAATATTGTATATAAAACAAAGCTATTTAATTGGAAAGTTGCAAACTTAAGGATTGAGCGACAAGCTTAAGAAGTTCTCCCCCTTTTCAGCAGCACTTTCACTGCATTAACACCAAATTAATTTTGTCTCAAAACACACACATCCCCAAAAAGAAAGTGATAGAGGGAGAGAGAGAGCGAGAGGGGAATAAGTCATGGGCAGGGGGAGTAGTCATGTGTGTGTTTAAATGCAGGGCGATTGAATTTTAAACAAGAAGGACAAATGCCAGCAATCAAGTGAAGTCATGTTAAAAGAGCAGAGCAAAATGAACTCCCCGAGCAGCACAAAAGGACACCGAGTGAAAGGAAGAAGCAAGGCGAAGACGAAGGCAAAGGCAAAAGCAAAGGCAAAGGCAAGGCATTGTAACTATAATCAATATGCAGCAGTCAATAAAGGACTGAATAGTCCTTTGGTCGAGAAGCAACAATTACAGCAGCCCAATGTGGAGAAGGGGCAACCAAGGGGGGCAAGGGGGGCGAGGAGCGATTGTGCCTCATAGTTTTGCAGTGCGTCGGTTAAATGATGTGTAATCGTCTTATGTGCACTTGAATGCCTTTTGGCTTCTAATATGGCCAGCGAGGCGACAGACAGCACTGGCGACAAGGACCTGCAAGTATCGACATGAGCATGGCCAGCAAAGCAGCAGGACGAAGGACGAAGACAGCACAAAGGACGCACCCAGACTGGAGTTGAAAATGGGAGTTGGAGTTGGAGTCGGAGTCGAAGGCAAGGCAAGTAACCAATTCGCACACACAAAAGAAAACTTTGCCATAGGCTGACCTCAAAATGCACAACGGGCAACTCAGGCAGTGAATGCCTAAGGACCTTTTGCTCCTCGCTTGCCTTGACCTGGGCGCTGGAGCAAACTTTAATTTACAATCAATTCAGGCGTGAATAATAAACCACAAGAAACCAAACAGAGCCAAAGCGATGGCCAAAGACAACGCACAAGTGAAAGTGTTGCCAACTGCTTCTGCTGCACTCCAGCACACACACATACACGCACCCACACACATGTGTGTATTTTAAAATTTAGTTACAACACAACACCAAAAGTTTAGCAAGTTTTCAAACAAACAAAGCGCACACAGAAGGAACCCCAACAAACTCAATCTTCTCCCCTCCTCACCGTCTCCAGCCGCTCTCAGAAAACACAAAACCACAACACTTCCGCCGCCTGCTTCAACTTCCCCTTCCCCTTCCACTTCAACTTCAACTTCGGCTTGAAGTGTCCTGTCCGGTCCCTGGTGACGTCCTGCCTGCTGCCTGCTGTCTGCTTGTCTAGCTAACGTCCCTAGGCTGGGCTATCAATATTGTTTTCCTATTAAATTGATCATTGGTCAGCAACAATTGTGGCCAAAGCGTACACAAGTGAATGTACAGACGGACGGACAGACAGACAGACGGTCGGACAGACGGACGGACGGACGGAGTTGAGTGGGCCACTTGCCTCTCCTTTATATCCTTTGTCTCGGGACAACGTTGAGTGGCAGCCCAAGGGAGCTGCCACGTTCGAATGGCCACTTTTGTGCATTAATTGTACGACTCTAATGAAATTAATTGAAATGCTTCTTGCTTGAATGCTCTGAATTTGAATGCGAGTGCGAATGAGAGTTTGAATGTTGCTGCAAAATTCTTCTGCAACTGCAGCTGGTGTTGCAGCTATCTTTGGCATTTGCCATCACAACTGCCAATCAATGTGGCAGCCGCAGACAACAGCTGAAGAGATGCTTCCAATTTGAGTGTCAAACTCTAATGATTACTCCTTCGTTATTGAAATTGGGCTGAATGGAATACATTTTCGACATGGAGTAGAATAAAAACAAGTTTGAAGACTAAAATGTAGTGTGCTCGATAATATACTGAAAAAATACTGAAATATACCGAAAACTATATATGGTATATCGATTTAGAGCTATATTCAACATATACCTAGATTGCCAAAGTAAGCAAGTAAGATCCGACTGCAACAGCTGTTTTTATCTCTTAATCAGATATTCATTTTCAAAGTCATTTACAGAATACTTTTGTATCGAAAAAACCCTTGGTGAAATCGGGTCTTAGTTGATTTGGCAGAAAATCTAGTATATTTCGCATACGGTATACATTAATTATAGTTGTATATCAATGTACCAAATACAGTCTTTGGCATACTTGAGTATTTTTGAGGTATATGTATGTATGTTAGAAATAATACCGCATTGTTTTGCCTTTATTCAACATGGGTAGCGGGTATCTCACAGTCGATTACACTCGAATGTAGTTTTTTACTTGTTATTGTATGTATTAAAAGTTGTGACACTAGCTTTAAATTTACAATTGCTAATCGATGTTAAATTCCACGGAACAGAAAAATTTATTCATACGGACGGACGGACGGACGGACAGACAGACAGACAGACAGATATGGCTCCCTGTCTATAGACTTCTACCCTGTCTTAAGCCCTTAAGGTGTATAAAAATAATTCGGAAATAAGTTGTAAGAAATAATCTATATCTATGTGAAGTACGAGTGGCAACGCGAGCTTAGTGAAACGATATAGCAGCACTGATCGTGGAACCAAGATCGACGCTAAGTTAGTTAGTGTGTCGGCGTTGACAGGAACAGTTGTCCTCTAATCGTGTATATCATTAATCTGTTTATTACATCATTACTTCATTACTTTTATATTAATAAACTACTCAACTTTGTTACATTATATTCATGATAAATTATAATGAATGGACGAATAATAATAAATTATATATTTTCATATCTGACTAAAAAGTAACGAGTTTTGTGTTTTCATATTAATTAAATTAATCAAAGTCCGCAGAGCAATAAGCTCTCAAAATGAAAAGAAAAAGTATTCTCAACTTTCATGATTCTCTTCACCAATTGTCTCTATATTTTGTTTGATTTGAAGAGTGCTTGTTACTGCTGAATTATTATGAATTTTGTTCTCCGCGACTATGTACATTCATGTTTATTACAAATACTTTTACATTAAAATTAAACTCTTTCGCTTTCACCAATTGTTTAGTGTTCACATACTTCATTTAATATTGCCTACACACACGTATATTGACTTTGGGCTCTTTTGGTTATTTTAACAACTCTCTCATGATGTTAGTTAAGCTCTCTTTATCACTCTCTCATCTCTGTTACGACTCTGGACGGACATTTCACAACACACTTCATCAATATCATCATTTGCCTTTCGCAATATTAACGAAGGTCTGTAAATGAATTCATGACAAATGACAAGCATTAACAAAATACTATTATAGAATTGCTTAATTTCTACTATCTTAATATATATTTATACTATAAGCAACACTTAATCGATACGCGCTACTCAACACTTAAGAAACGAAAAAATATCGATAAGCAATAGAAGAGATTATAAAATGGATTATGGAGGGCAATTTGTGTGGGATGGACTAAATTGTAAAATAACGAAATGAAATAAATACAAATATTCCTAACCTACAGAATACATTTTTTAAAATTGATTTTGTCTGATTTGCACCTTTAACTCTCTCGCTTTTCATTCTCATTCCACGTGAGGTATCATTCAAGGCAAATGAATGATCAATCTAGCATCGTATATCGAACAATAGCTGAAATCAGCTTATACTCGTTGTGTGGCAAGTGGCAAGTGGCAAGTGCAGTTGTGGCATTTGCCTGCTATCCACAATGCATCCAGCCTGGCACTCAGAAGGAGGAGAAGGAGGAGGCAGCTTGTGGCAGCCAAGTGGCAGCCAAAACTCAACTCAATTATGCACAATTACAGACACAAATAGACCAAGTGGCAAGTTGCATGATGCTGCGGCACATATGCAGCTGCAGCTGCCACTTCCACTGTCTGTGTCGCTATCTCTGCCTCTGTTTCTGTCTCTGTCTCCTTCTCTATATTGGCCTCTCCAGCGCCTATTTAATAGCCAACGACCTTAATAGGAGGCAGCAGGCAACTTAACTGCGCGTTGCAACGACAGAGCATACCAGTTGCAACAGCAACAGCAGCAGCAGCAGCTGCTGGTGGCGCCTCCTCAATGCCATTTGCCTATTTTTTCCGTTTGGGAATATTTTGCAGGTTTCTTTTTTTCGGGTGCCTCGCAGCAACAACAACGATGCAATGCAGTTGCCCCATGTGCCTGTGTGTGTGTGTGTGTGTGTGTGGGAGGCGTTTAAATTGCATGCATAGCTCATTGCTTGCCACTCGACGTGGCTGAAGTGGTTGCAAGTGGGGAGCGCGAGGAGGGAGTGGCGACTGCTGTCAAAATGCCATTGAATTGCTTAAATACTTTGAATCATCGTCGTCATCATCATCGTCGTCGCCGTAATGGGTTTTTGCTCCCGTTCCCTTTCTCGCTCCCAAAAAAAGAAGAGAAGAGTGAGGCAACATATGCCAATGGCAGCGCATGAATAAACGAGCCCCAAAGCAGACAGACTAAATGAATGAATGAATGAACGAATGAATCAACGATATGAAGTGCAATCAATGCAAAAATGTGTGTGTTCAAGTGCCCCCAAAACAGCCTGCAGCAATGGCAATTGCAGCATGCAAACAGACCAGAGATAGCTATAATGTGTTTGCGATTGTGCAAGTGTGTGTAGCAAGTGTGTGTGGGAGTGTGTGTGTGTGTGTGTGTGTGTGTGTGTGCTTAGGTGCAGCGGTGTGAAAGGATTATTCACACACTATTGATTTCAAATTGAGTTGACTTCAAATCCGTCTGAATTGACAGCCACTCAGCTGAGGCAAGCACGAAGGCAACACATGGCAACGACAAAGCCTGCCTCTTTGCAAATGCTAGTGTATGTGTGTGTGTGTGTGTGCGAAACCGGAAGTTGACTAATGAATTTAATTTGCAGTGGGTGTTGAAGCAAATAGAGCGACAAACAGATAGGCAGACGAAGAGACAGACAAGCAGACAGACGGATAGAGGAGCAGACCGACAGACAGACAGACGGACGGACGGACGGACAGACAGACAGCCAGGGCTCGCACTCAGTTGAGCAAACGAAGATGACGAAGATGGAGCTGGTGGCGGCGGCTGCTATTGAAGCCATTTCAGTTACTGACTGATTGACTGCCACATGCTTCAATGCCGCATGCCGCATGCCTCACTGCCTCACTCACTTGCTGCTGCCTGCTGCCAGTTCTTGTTTGTGTCTCTCCTAGGCAGACGCGCCTGTAAGTAGGCAACAGCTTTTGCTGCTTTGTTTGCCCACATTTGGTTCCCAAAATGCATTTTGTGTGCTGTTTGGAATTGAAGCCACAGCATCGCTATCAATACCACGACAGATACAACAACAACAACACCAATGAGGATAACAGCAATTTAATCGACTCTTCGGGCAACAAATACAGATACAGATGGCATATTTGCATGCGTGTTTGCTGTTCAATTACTGCGCGCGATTTGAAGCCACAATTACTTCTACGATTTGTTATTCACTTTAAAATGTCCATAAATACATTTCAAGATCGCTGCTCTATGGTATATTCTAAATGCAATAGTATATCAATATACCAAATATCACATTCGGTATGTTTTAGTATTTTTGTGGTATATTGATTTGAAATGAAGTAGTGTATCAATATATTGAATAAAACGTAAAGTAACATTTTAAATGCAATACTATATCAATATACCAAATATAATATTCGGTATATTTTTGTATTTTTTGTATATTTATTTTAAATGCAATACTATATCAAATTTTCAAATGCTGTATAAAATTCAGTATATTTTAGTATTTTTCGGTATATTCAGTTCAACTCAACTTCAAAAATAATTCATTCACTATTAGGTTGAAAATCTGGTATATTAAAGATAACATTCGCTATGTTTTAGTATTTTTGTGATATATTGATTTTAAATGCAATAGTGTATTAATATACCGAATATAGCGTAGGGTAACATTTTAAATGCAATAGAATATCAATATACTAAATATACTATTCGGTATATTTAAGTATTTTTTGGTATATTAAAACAATTGTCCAGTTCAACTCAACTTTAAAAATAATTCATTCACCATTTCTTGAATGTTGACAATCTGGTATATTTTGTAATTGATGGCATATCTGAAATGCAATAGTATATCAATATACCAAAGATAACATTCGCTATGTTTTAGTATTGTTTGGGTATATTGATAAAATCATAGAACGTATTAGAAATGTTCACATAATCATTAGTTTTAGTAAGCCAATTTTTGACAAACTCTAAAATGAAAGTTGGACATGAAATGCTGTTGAAGAAATATTTACAAATTCTGTATGACAAATGAAATAATGTGAAAGCTGTCAGAACGTAAGCCAAGCTATTCAGTTGGAAATATAGAATTTCAATTTAGTTTTGTTTTGTATTTAGTTGGTGACACAAACACATACATAAGAAACATTGGAAATCATTTTTAATACACTTTCGATTATCTTTTATTTGATTTTCTCAATTTTTTCGCGTGTGTCTGGTTCTCGTTATTTATGTGTCTCTCGACTCTCAGGTAATTGAAATAAATAGTATATTAGTATTTAGAAGATGTAAATTGAGATGTGCATTTAGTGAGCGAACATGAATGAATATTTAGATAAAGCCAGACGCCACATTCAGCGGACGGTGATAAGTGGCTGCGATTCACTCAGCGAGACCCTGAACATGACAGCGATGTTCGCCTCGACGAGCGCCAATCAAATGCTCAACGCTCTGATGCACCTGAAGGCGCTGCTGCTGCAGGAGGCAATCGAATTCATCGGTTTGAGTGGACGAGCGAATGTCGTAGGCGATTCGAGTGGGGCAACTGGCGCATCTGGATCTGGATCTAGATCATCGGAATCGGAGTCGGGAACTCGTTTGGGGCAACCGCGACTCGTGAGCGTTGTGTGCGGCTTTCCCAAGGACATCGGCATGTATCCGCACTACAGCAAGGGGCAGTTTGGCGAGGATGCCTGGTTCAGCACCTCCACCGACCAGGCCGATGCCCTGGGCGTCGCCGATGGCGTTGGTGGCTGGCGTGTGTACGGCATCGATCCGGGACAATTCAGTCGCTTCCTGATGCGCTCCTGCGAGCGTCTTGCCCACGCCCAAGACTTTGAGGCCACGCGACCCGAGCATCTCCTCTCTCGCGCCTATTGCAATCTGCTGGAGCAGAAGCAACCGATCCTGGGCAGCTGCACTGCGTGTGTGCTCACTCTGCTCCACGACAGCAGCACGCTCTATGCCGCCAACATTGGTGACAGCGGTCTACTGATCATACGCGACGGTGCCATCGTCTGTCGCTCCATGGAGCAGCAGCATCACTTCAATACCCCGTATCAATTGGCTGTGCCGCCGCCGGGCCAGGGGCTCAATGTGCTCACCGACGGTCCCGAGTGCGCTGCTCTTCTGCAGTTCGAACTGCAGCAAGGCGACGTCCTGATACTGGCCACCGATGGTGTCTACGACAATGTGTCCGAGGAGCTGCTTGTGCGTGTGCTGAGCCATGCGAGCGGCATTTCCGATCACGTCAAGCTGCAGACCTTTGCGAATTCGATTGCGTTGATGGCGCGCTCACTCAGCTTCAATCCCAGCCACGATTCGCCATTCAGCCTGAATGCCAGACGACACAACATCGATGCACCCGGCGGTAAACCGGATGACATCACCGTCATCCTGGCGAGCGTCGTTTAACTTCTCCACGCTTCACAACTGGCTGCCTACATCGAACATCATCGAAGCTTGAACAAACTCTTTAATCATGTGTCAACAATGCTTAACTTCATCATCAATCCAGACAACTAAATCCGCATACACTATTCTGAACATCACAGTATTTCGCTATTCATTCGCTAAACCCAACTAAATTAAGTGTTTTATCAAGCATTGTTCCCCATTGAGTCTAATCAAATTGATAAAATAAAAATACATTTGGAGGTGGTTTTAAGGCTGGAGAACATGTAGGAGAAATGACTCAACTTTAATCTTATTCTATTATATTATAGGATATTACTATTAGCAAAGGATTAAGTATGTACTATAAATATGTACATATTTCGAAAATGTTTATTACCAACAGTAGACATCAATTCAAATTAGGAAACTACAATACTTCTTCCGAAATAAAAAAACAAGTTTGAAAGCTACAGTCGAGTGTGCTCGACTGTGAGATTTCAGCTACAATTTTGGAATAAAATCATATTCGAAAAATATACCAAAAATGGTATATCGATATTGTACTACACTAATAATATACCAGATTGTCCGTCAAAGCAACTATGACCTGATTGCAATAGGTGTTTTTGACCATACAAAATAATTTCTTAAGTAACTTCTACGAAGTTCATCTCAACGCAAACAAAAAAAACTTAAATACAGCAGTTATTATATATCTAGCTTTAAAATTAAGCGTGTTAATCGATGTATTCGAATGTCAGGAACGGAATTGGGCGTGGCACAATTTTTAAACAAACTTGGTCTGCGTGCAAACATAACAAATGCCTTATCTCTTATAGTCTCCGAGATTTAGGTATTCATAAGGGCGAACAGATAGACAGACAGACAGACAGACAGACGGACAGACAGACGAACATACGGCTAGATCGTCTCGACTGTTGACTCTGATCATGCATATATATACATTATGTATGTATATATATGTACATTATAGGTTCGGAGATGCCTCCCTCTGCATGTTATATACATTTCCTGTAGGTACAAATATTTGGTATATCGATATATAATTACATTAAAAATATAACAAAGTGTTGCAAATACTGGCAACCACAGCCGGAAGTTGGAGTCAAAAATCTAAAACAAACTACCTCCCATGGGAAACAAGAATACGACGAACATCTTACTATAAACACACTCTCTCTAACCTGAGATGCACAATCAGAACTCTTCATAGCACCTTGAATAAATGATCCGAAAACCAACTCCCTTCCACCTTACAAAACATTAGAAACTCCACAAACTAGATGATATCAAGGCTACTCGAGTTATTGTTGTTGTTGCTGCTGTTGTTGTCAGCTTAATTGAAAAATGTTGCCTGCTGCATGTCAACATTTTGATTTCCAATATGTTGTCCAACACACACTCTCTCTCTCCGAGGAAAAAAGAAGAGTGCCCCATTATAATTCGAGGGTGCGGTACAAAATTTTTAGCTTGAAATTTCACACGTTTGGCCGCGACATATGTCGCCAGGGCTGCACACACAACAGGGCCGGAGTGAGAGGGAGAGCAGACAGGGAGCCGGGTGACCAGTGAACGCAGAACACAGAACACAGAAAACAGAACGCAGACTGTGCAATGGCCTATGGCTCGGTTTAACCACTTCCGCACAAGGGCACAACCGTCAAATGCAGAGCAGAGCAGAGCACAGCACAGAACGGAATGCTGCCTGCCCCCTTCCTCCCCACACTCCGTCCCGCTGGCTACCCAATGACATTTACCGTTAGCATATCAATAACACACGCTGCGCCGCAGACCGGACTCATAAAATATGGCAACGGCAGTGGCAACATTTGCCCGTCAACCTGAAACGTGACGCGTGATGCCTCGCCACACACTCTCCACTCTCCACACACGCTCTTTCTCTCTCTCTCTCTACCTCTCTCCACTTCTCTCCGCGCTAGCCCTTTTCGATTAGGTGTGCTCTCGGTGAGGTCCGCGACCCGTTTGATTTTGCATTTCATGCAAATTTTTGGTGGCAGACGTCCACGATGATGACAACGAGGACAAAAGCAGGACGCACGACTCTCGTCGTCAGAGTGCGAGAAAGAGAGAGAGCGGAGTTGGGAAAGGAACGCGGAACGCTGTCGCATCATCGGAAATGAATCATTTGCTTCGTTTGCCGGCATCCGCTTGGCGCTTATTTCCGTTGCGTCGTCGCTTTTTGGCCTAAACCAGATCCGACCAACCAAACTGGCCAAACGTGGGCGAGACGAAGAGGGGTGAGAGTGAGTCCAAGCCTGACATGTGTGCGCGGCACGCTTCCGTGACGGAACATGCAGTCACTCCACCTGCAAAACGGGAAAGCGGCAAAGCGGAGAAGGAAGCCATCGGCCAGGTGAACATTTTTACAGCGTTGCCTTTGACACCTGCCGTTCTCGTTCTCGTTGACGTTGTCGTTGTGTTAAATGTCCCCAACCGACTAAAACAGAACAAATATTGGTCTGCTTTTAAAGCACAGACGAGCAATGAATGCGAACTTGTCTTACAAATAATTTACCAAAAAAATGAAATGAAAAGTCTCTGCTAATAAGTTGACTTCAATTAAAAGTTCTTCTTATCCAATAACAAAAAATGTTGTAATTTTAAAATCAAAATTTCATTATTCATCAAACTAATTTCAAGAACAATTGAAATCATTTGAATGTATGAGTTACTTTTATTTTTAATGTAAAGAAAAAAGCCATAAGATCATAATGGTAATCCCTGAAAAGAATTTATTATTCATTTCAAACCCATGCTTGAGTCAGTAAAATTCTGTCAAAGTATTTATACATTCAGATTACATTTCGTTTATGTAAAAGTTTCATTTAATGTTGAAAACAAAATAATTTCTATAAAGCATTATCGCTGTTAATCAAATTGAGATTACATTTAAAAAAATACTTTAAGAAATATAAAAAAAGTTAAATGTTGTTGCATTATATTTCGACTCCAATTAAATTGTGTCCTATTGAATTGTGTAGAACTTAAGTTTCGAATAAGCTAGCTTGGGGAATTTTATTTTGGTAAAGACGATCGTAAATGGATTCCTCATAGAGAGCATTTGGCCACATCTACCCGATTCTTTTGCATGCTCAACTGCTCAAACTTTTATCCAGCTGACTATCTATCCGTCCTTCCGTTTGTCCGTCTGTTCATCTGTCGTTCGTCCTCTTGTTCGTTCATCCATCCATGCGTTTGTCCACACTCATTTGAGTCCCGCATAAATCAATTGCACTTGTCATCAACTCAATTAATTTTTGGCAAACAAAGTGCAGTAAATCAATTGCTTTGGCAGCTCGGCCCGTTGACCATGCCCTCGGTTGCCCTCGCTTGCACACACACACGCTCGCAGGACCCCGTTGAATGTCCTTTGCCATTTCACTCCCATTTTTGGATATTTCTTTTTTTGTGCCCAACTCTTTGGTTCTTTTTTTTGTGTTGTTCTTTTTCGACGTTTGTCATTGGCATTTTTTGTCACTCGACTCGACTCGACTGTGAGTTTTTGCACATTTTATTATGGCGTTGCATTCAGCCTCGAATACTGAAGCGGACTAACAGACCGGCGAGGACAGACAGACGCCAGGACTACCGTCGACTGTCCATTTTATGAGCCGCCGCCCCATGCATGTTGACACTGTATCAAATGGGGTTAAAAAGTGATTAAAGTAGGTTTGGCAAATGTCAACAATGTTTATACCGTGGCCCTCTGGCCTGCGGGTTCCACTTCCACTTCCAGTTGGAGTTGGAGTTTGAGCTCTCGGGTTCTCTGGTTACTCATCCGACAGGGAGAGAGAGAGATAGAGAGAGAAAAGAGGACTAACGTATCTGGTAGCCAGTGGCTTAGGCGTGTAACTGTCGAGCGAGTGCTCTTGACGTTTCGGTATGCAGACCCCCAGTCATCTCTCGCCCTTTCCCGTCCTCCTCCTCCATTCCTCACCTTCATTCAATGGGCGCGACATTCGTTTGCCAAGCTCGATTCGATTTGCAATTTTTTACATCATCGCAGTCGCAATCGCTATCGCAATCGCTGTGCCCCGCATTGGCATCTGGAATGGAATACTCGAGTGCATGCAGCAGAAACGGATCCCAATCCCCATCGTCACTCGCCATAGACAGCGTTAAATTATGCAACTTTTTTTTCCCCCGAGTGCCTTTTGCTATGTGAAAATTGAATTTATGCATTTGTGCTCTATCTCACATTCTCTCTCTCTCGCTCTCTTTTTAGAGGAGAGTTATGGGTGTCCTCGTCAAAGCAACTGCAGCTGACAAGCTCAGATAACGCACTCGTATAGCCATCGATACAGTTATTATTATTATCCTATTATGTGCCTAATAGTAATGTTATATGGAGGTATTATTCAAATATACATATTTTTTTATTGTATCATACAACACTTGAAATACGTAATCTTTACAATACGGAAGTGAAGAAATCTTTATTTACAATACAACTCTTAAAATAAGAAAGAATCTAAACATTATAAAAACATTTCTAACAAGTAAGAAAACTACAGTCGAGTGTGCTCCACTGTGAGATACCAGCTACTCATTTTCAATAAGCCCAGATTCTGCAAATATACCGGAAATATACCGCAAAATACTAAAAATATACCGAACGCATTATTAGTATTTCGATATAGTACGACATTACTTAGGCTGGAAATCTGGTATATTTTGTGCAATATGGTATATTCTAAATATCAATATACATAGTATATAATATAGTATTTTTGCGGTATTGTATTTTGGTGCATTCTAAGAATAATACCGTACTGTTTTCACTTCTATCTAGTCATCGATTCATCTTCGTTGGATGATAAATTCATGCAGATGTCCTTAATGAAAACCTTTTGAAAATAATTCGATATTGTACTGTGGAATTTTATTTTAAGATTCGAATAAAGTGAATTAATATGTTGATGTGACCAATGCAATGATTTAAAATCAATACTTAAGTAAATATTTAAGTTGAAATGGTGTATCGATATACCAAATATAGGCTTGGGTATGTTGTACTCAATTTGGGTATGTTGTACTCAAAATTAATAAATTTTGTATATATTTTAAGATTTAAAATATATTATATTAACTGAACTGAACTGAACTCTTCACTCTATCTAGTCATCATTTCATCTTCGTTTGATGATAGACTCAAGCATATGTATATTCCTAATGAATTATGTTAAAAACCTTTGGACTAGAAATAGATCAATTAGCAAAATTATTGATAATGAAGGTGCGTGAAAGGAAATTTGGAATTGAAAACTTGAAGAGCGAGCCCTTACGCCGAAGCAGAAGTGGCAACTTACGAAGAGGTAACTAAAAGGGAGAGAGTTGGAAAAGGAGAAAAAGGGGGATGTGGCACATTCATTAGTTAAATAGAAACTATGCGTATATGTGGAAAAGTCTTTGGTTAATCCCACGGCATAAGGCAGCAGGCAGCAACAACATCAGCAGCTTTGTGCGGCTGTCAGGCCGAAACGTGGGTGCAACATGGGGCAGGCAGTTTTGTCTTTGATGTTGCACGATGCATGCTCTCGCCCAACTGATTGTTATCCAAATAGTTATTTAAGCAATTCAAATTGTGGTAATTAAAAATGGCCAGCAGGCCGTAACCCGTAGCCAGCAAAAAGGGAAGGCGAGGGAGTGAGAGAGTGAGAAGTGAGTGTGGGTTATACCTAGACAATGGCTGAGGCCAGGCACTTGACATATGGAGCCGGGGATCCTGGACATGAGTAAGCACCCAGCGCCCCCGAACACACACGCACAGGAGCCTGCGGCATAGCTGTTATTATTTTTGTCACTGACAAAGCAAATCACCGAAAACCAACAAGAGCAAAGCACAGAAGGAGCTGAGATTGAGCGAAGAAGAGAGAGAGTGAAAGAGAGCGAGAGAGAGAGGGAGAGAGAGAAAGAGAGTAAGAGGCGTAACAAACGACGTTGACATAGAGGCTACGCTGGCCATGGGCCTAGGCCTATAGGTGCTCCTCCAATCCCCCGAGTTGTTCACATCTCTCAGGGCAATTTTCCTGTTGAATTATGAGGATATTTGTTTCGTCATGAAAGATTGGCCCCAGCCAGCCTCCGACTCCAACTCCAACTCCAACTCCGAGTATAACTTTGACTCCGGGTCCAACTGCGACTTCCAGTTGCAACTACTGCGACTCCAATTGCGTATGCGACCCGTTGCCTGCCCGGCTGCAACTCTTTCATTGTAATCCTTACTCAACTGTGTGTGAGTGTGGTATTTGTTTTCCTCATTTCGGTTTTTTCCTTTGCTCCTTTGCTCCGTTGCTGTTCTGCAGATTTGTAGTTTGGGTTCTTACGGGGTTTTCAATTTGTGTGGCGCCGCAAACAGAAATAGAAACAGAAACAGAAGCAGAAACAGAAACTGAAACAGGAACAGCTACCGAAGAGAATCGTCAACTCTTTGCCTTCGTCTAGAGCTTAGCCAGAAATGCAGTGTGCAGTGTGTGTCCTGCAAGTGAAATGCACTCTCCACAAAAGGCCAAAAGGGCAAGTGGGCAAATGAGCCGGGTGCGGGAAAGAAGAACAGAGGAACGGAGGAACGCACGAACGGAGGAAATGGGGACAGTATCTGGACTGTAACTGTAACACATGAGTCTTAGCCGCTCCACGGACTGGCCCGATTGCATCTACAATTCATAGAAATTTCAAACGATGCGTAAACGAAAACGGAAAATGCACAGCAAAGGGAGGAAGGAGCAGGAGCAGGAGCTACTCGGTCGGTTTGCTCGGTCATCTTTTGGCCAACTCTGGGGGGCAAAATGCCGGGGTCAAAAGTAAACGAAATTGTTGAACGCATTGCAATGGAAGTGCCGGGCAAGGAGCATCCAGGACCAAAGGAGACCATGGTAGTTGCACTACACAAAAATTGCGTTTTTCGGCAAGAACGAGAAGCTGCGCTGCGATTGCGAGAGAGATAGAGAGAGAGAGAGAGAGAGAGAGAGAGAGATAGGGAGCTGAAGAGATGAAGATGGAATGGTTAAAGGAGTTGGCAAATCCGACTTTGGTTGATGATGAGTGTCGTTATCGCTTTTGTGGAGTTTCGTTTTGTCACAGCCGTCCCTCCCCGCTACTATACCTCTCTCTTTCATCTCTCTCTCTCTCTCTCTCTAGCTGCTGTATAGTATTCTATCTACAAACTTGAATTTACATTTCGATATATGTCTCTCACACAAACACAGAGAGAGAGAGAAAACAATCAAGAAAAGCAATTGGTGCGTCTGCAACTGTGAGAGTGTGAGGTACTGTGGCAACCCTGGTGGCTGCAGTGGCACCCGGAACCAAGTCGTCGTTGAACGTTTCGTAGTTGGGACTACGATGATGTAGCTGCACGGATTGATTTACGTTCGAAAAGATTTCTCAAGTGCGACAATGTGTGTGTGTATTTGTGTGTGCATAGCACAGTTATACAAACTGCTGACAGTGTTGCCACCCCTTTTCGTTTTATCCCCCCCCAGGCCAATCTCAATTCCAATCCTTGGTCCTGGAACATTTTCCATTCCTTTCATTCATTCTCTGTTGCCATTTTTATATATGTTTTGCATTTTGTCCAACAGCCAACGACGTCTGAGATTTATCAAAAGGTAATTTATATATGTGGGTGCGTTATTTATACACACTATGTGTACATTCATACACATATAGTACACATTTCCCCTCCACCTCCACCTCCTCCTCTTGCTCTTTTGTTTGCTGTTTACATTGCCTGCTGCAATCCCATTTTGCATTTGCAACTTACGCAACATTTTTAAGAGTATTTCGTCGCAAATTAATCGCCTGCCCAAGCATGACATACGACCCAAAGCCGGAGTCACAGTTGGAGCTGGATTTCAAGTCGAATCTTAGAGTTAGACTTACAGCTGAAGCAGCTTCGGGCTGTTTAGCAAATACAAAATTGATCGCAGAACCCTTGTTTCTGATACTGCAACCCTCTTTTGATTTCACATTTTAGATATTTGACATTTGAACTTGGTTTCAAGTACTACTCAGTACTGCTTACTAAAATTAAATATACGATATGGGCCTTTCTAGACTACATATATTTTGGTACACCTTTTTAGTAGCTCTATAATAAAAAATTCATTTTATCAAGTCGACTGAAATATACAAATACAGTCGTTGGTGCTACGTGCTACAATAGTTACTTTTGAACTTTTCTCATAAAATCGCACTTTTAATACTAAACTATTGTTGCAATAAGCCGAAGAATCATAGTCACTTTTGACATTAACTTAAATTTAAATATGTTCGAATTTTGTAAAGAAATCTATGTAACAGTCAGAAGGAGACATCTCTATATCAAAATAAGTAAGATAGCCTTTGGTATATTTTAGTCATTATGCAGGTAATTGTTATGTTAAAATTTGCACCGCATTATTTTACGTTTATTCAAAGTAGGTAGTGAGTATCTAACAGTGGAGCACACTCGACTGCACTTTATTTTGTTTGATTTATGTTTCATATTGCTTTGAAAATTTCTAATGAAAACTGGCTTATGGAATTCATGAATCTCATGAATTAAATTAAATAATTTTGCGCATTACATAAAATACTAGATTCTAAAAGAAATACATGTTCACAATATATTGGTTATAACAAATCATGGATTTATATAAAATAAGTAAATGAATTTTAGCATTTTTAATATTAATAGAAATAATGTTTACCATCTTGTTCATATACACAAATAGGCACATGTTTGAAATGAATAGAATTTCGTTTAGTATATAATAAAATTTACATTGATGAGAATATTACTATAAAGAGAATAACAAGGGTGAGTAAACTATCATATTAATAGATATGTGACAATATGACTTTATACTTTAATTTTGTCTAAAACTCGAACAAACATTGTTAGTCCACAATAGATAGATGGTATAGATTAATAGAAGTAATATGTATAAGAGTAAACTGTGCTAATAGCTTCAAATACTCTACATATGAACATAAATTTGACAATTAAAGCTTGGCGAAAGCAAAAAAACTAAGTTTCGTCTATTCGCCGTGTTCATATTATTGTCAAGCATTAGCTCAAATAATCACAGTCAGAGAGTCATGAGCATCGTCTGGCACTTTGATGTCAAATGTCCCAGCAAAAGGGGAAGGCAACGTCATCCTGTTGCGCTGTGGCGCGAGTATAATAAACATTTCTTTGGCATTGATTTAAATGCGGCCTAAACAAACTTTGGCTGGCCTAAATGGATGGCTGAATGCTTGGCTGAATAGCTGGTCGAGTCTCCGTCTCCGTCGCCGCCGTCTTCGTTGGCGTCTTTGCTCGTTTGTCTCATAAATAATCAACCAATTATTTTGCTGTCAATTTCAACACGGCCGGCGAAAACGCAATGCCAACGCCTACCAAGCAAAAGTGCAGGGCTCAAAGGGCCAGAACGAACGGACAAGGAGCATGGCCAGAATGGCGACGGCAGTTGGCCGTGGCAGTGGCAGTGGCAGTGGCAGGGGCAGAGGCAGGCAGGACATGCAACCCGCTGTGTCTTTGAGCTTTTGTGGACACGCAACACGGCACAGCGTCGCAATAAATTCTCTCGGCTGCAGCGATAGCCGAAAAATCCACGCGAATGCAAAATCCACACAAAAAAAAAAACAAAACAAGTAAGAAATCTAGAGACGAGTGTACTCGACTGTGAGATACCCGCTATCCGAATATACTACAAATGAAAAATATATAGTACGGAGTATTTTTTTTTAATTTTTTAGTATATTAATTCGGTATATTTCAAGAATCAGAGAGTTGCAAATTTTCCAGATTGTTAAAGATTCTAGAGACTGAAGTCGTGGTATTGTTTTGAAAATATACCAAATATATATACTGAGAAATACCACAATATACCCAATTCAATATTTGATATATCGATAAACTACCACACTCTAGTATATTTTGGATGTTCTCCATCGATGTACCAAATACACATTGCTGTAAATTTTAGTTTTTTCAGTATATTAATTTAGTATATTTTAAGAATCATAACAATTAAAATTTGCCAGATAGTTAGAGATCGTAGTGACTAATGTCCTGGCATTGTTCTGAAAATATACCAAACAAATATACTAAAAAAATGCTGGAATATACGGAAGTTTACACTTGGTATATCGATAAACTACTACACTATAGTATATTTTGAGTCTATTATTATATTGATCTACTAAATATGTATTTTAGTATATTTTGGTATATGTATTCGGTATATTTTAAGAATAGTAGAGTTTAAAATATGCCACAGATCAAAATACCCTTCTACCCTGTGGGCAACGGGTAGAAACAGTCTGAGAACTAGACTAGAGTGAGAAAGTCTGTTGAATTTGTTCGCAGTAAGTTGCCAAAGCAAAGCAAAGACACAGCCAGCAATGTCTTGAGACAGCGGCAAGCACTTAAAGTCTTGCCTTCGATTTCACGGCAGTATATCATTGCGTTTTCAGTTACAGTCAGTCCAGTCCCCCTCCCGCCTCCTGTTGAATTTGACTCTTTCTTTTGTTGCCGCCAAAAGGTTTCTCGAAATTCGTTTTTCCTTTTTCGCTTTTTGCACGCAGCACACGCACCGTGCGGAAGTCCTTTAGCAGATTATCTGATGGAGCAAAATTCGACTCGCATTGGATTTGTAATTGAAGGGCGTGTTCTTCGTTCTTCGTTCATCGTTGCTGCTGCTGCTGTCGCTGTTACTGTTGCTGTTGCTGCCACTTGACTCTAGCAGCAACGGAAGGGGCCATTAAGTGATGCCAATGATTAACAACGGAAGTATAGATTTCGAGCAATGCTTTGCCAACTGTGGCTAATCGATGCCCAATGGCCGGGCCTAATGGCATTCGCCCATAAATCAAAGCCGCTCTCAATAATGTCAGTCGCTGCTCTCTTACTCTCTCTTACTCTCTCTCTCTTTTACTCTACATAGAATGAAAAATCACGAATAAATACATCGTATTAAATTGAAAAGAGGTAAGTTGAAAGAATTAAAACCATACTTGGTATTATTACTATGCCACTTTAGTATTTGAATTTGTTGTAAGTGTGCCCATAATCACTTTATTATTGTATGCATTGTTCAGGCATATTAAGTCATGTTGTATGGTCACACTTTTAATTTTATTTTGGTCGCGTCTTCTTAAAGACATTGTGGCTAAACACGCAGAATAAATAGTGGCAATAAATCGGTATTGTGGTATTATATTATAATATATAGTATTATATTCAAAACTAGATTTTTACAACCCATATTAAATTTGTTAAATGCTGCAAAGTTTTTAGCACTTTAAATAACGAAGTTATTCAAATGAAAATTGGTTGTTCCTCATTCAACATAAGAAAACGGAATGCCAGAGTTAACATCAAATCTTAACAGCGTGTCTACTATATTTACAGAATATAATATAATATTTGATCTCTACTTAATCCAACATTTAATTCTTCTTTTTACGAAATACTTATCACCGCGAATCACTCAGCAGTTGAACACAGAACCTTAAACCACATTGGTATGGATGCAGAAATTTATGGTATTGCAGCCAAAACAAACCTAAACAAAATAAGAGTAGCGCAAGCAAAAATATTACGAAAACTATGTAATGCTCCCTGGTACATGCGTACGAGAGATATAGAGAAGGATCTCAAGGTTCCCAAGGTTGGCGATGCTATTCAGAAGCATTCTAATAACTTTCTTTTGAGAATGAATTTTCATCCCAACCCACTAGCGAGAAGTCTAAGATATGCTCCAAAAAAGAGAAGACTAAAGAGGTGCCATCCACAGGACCTTCCTACAAGGTTCCTTGTGTAACTTAATATATATATTTATATAGTATATTAATACATAGTATTGTAAGAATTTACACATAACATGATTTATTGTTAGTATTTTTTTTATTTGTTAAGGTATAACTTGTCAAGCTGCCAATAAGGTAGCAGAATACTTGTTAAATAATAAAATATACAAATTTAAAAAAAAAAAAAAAAAAAATGGACGCAGAGAATAGGATGAATTCTGTTTGAGAACTAACTTTTATGTCTTAAAATCCTATATCTTATATAGCTAATAATAATTTCATATTCGTTCTATTTTAGTGTGCAATGTGATAGCACCCTCTCTTCGATATGTCAAGTGCCTCTTTGATTATTGAAAGTAACAAAACGAGACAGCGATTAACTTTGATGTCTCCATTCTATAATAATTGATGGGGTTTTTGAGTTGATAATCGAAAACTGTATTTAATCGTATCTTTAAGTGTGTTTATGGATCTATGTTATAAATAACTCTACAATTTGCGATGTCTTTAGGCTAACTCAGTGCATAGTAACGTCTTCATATTCATGCTTGAATGATCGTCAAGATCGATTGACGACTAATAAACTAAACTAATCTAAATTATGAGGAAAGCACTCTGATGAGATTTCAATTTTTGTATAAAGGAACACTTCATTGATTTGAGAATTTTGCATTTATAATATTTTTTCTGTGTTTAAAGAGTGAAATTTCTGCTCAATTCTAGCGATATACCGATATATAATTAAGGTTAAGCTTGGAATATATGTGTATATACAAAATCTTAATTTGAGGATGTCAAGTACTCTTCTTATTTGTATACAAAGTGGAACTGCAGCTGTATCCTTACGATATACCAAATTGATATACGAAAAAATACTGAAATATACCGAATGCTATACTTAGTATATCGACACTCATAAACACTTCGAGTACGTTTTTCCTGTGTATAGAAAGTGTAATTCCCACTCAATTTTAACGATATACCAAATTAATATACGAAAAAATACTGAAATATACTTAGTATATCGACATACATAAGCAATTTGAGCACTTTATTCCTAGCATAGAAAATGGAATTGCAGATCACACTTATGCTGGCGTCTAGCGTCTTTGCAGTCGCTAATCAGCGATTCATTTAAAGGCCAACACACACACACACACACACACACACACACACACACACATACACACAAACACACACACATACATACGCATTCCTTATGTGTGTACATGTATGTGAAATGTTTTGCCAACTGGCAGTGAATGAAACAATAAACGTAAATAACTTTCAATTGAATAGTTTTGTGGTGGCAAATTTACGTACGCCACGACGCCAAAAAGGCCCCCGTCAGTTTGCTGGGCCGCTTTCTAGACCCCGGCTATAAAATGTGAGCCACTGAGATCCGCAAGAGGGGGTGACTGAGTGGGGGGGGGGGTGGCTAAGGGGAAGGACAAGGGGCAGCATACAATGGCGCGCCATTAGCAAGCGCCCCATGCATGTGACATTTTTGCAAATATCCCGCTTGCTATGCAACTGTCTGTGTGTGTTTGCGTATGTGTGTGTGTGTTGATTGTAATTTTGTAATTTTCCGAGTTTATTATCTGTCAACATTATCACACACACACACACATACACACACACACAGAGAGCAGCATTTCGTATGGGCAACTCTGCAGCAGTTAAACACGCAATACGCAAGCCTTTGGATGAGCCAATGGGGGGGAGAGCGAGGAACTGCGGAGTCCATTCCAAAGAATGGACCAGGGACCAGGGACCAGGGACCGAGTCTGGGTCTGGGTCTGGGTCTGGGTCGAAAGCGGAGCATTAAATGTTTGCCGCTGTCGCCATAGCTCTTATCTTGTCTCGCATAAAACGCAACAACACCAAATAAACTCATCGAATTTCTGTTGTTAATTGAAATAAAACTATTTTAAGTGTCCTTTGTATGTGAGTGAGTGTGTGTGTATGGTTGTGGCTCCAACTCCGATCCCAACTCCGATTTGAACTCCGCTTCTTTTGTCGCCTTCCTCCTCTCCTCAGCTGCTCTGCTATATAATATTTTATACATATAAAGGATGGCATTTCTCTTTGTAAGTTATTTCCAACGTATTTAATGCCAACAGCGTCTTTTTGCTCATTCTGTTTACTTATATATATCTACATAAAGATGGGCTATATATAACAATGTATAAAGGATAATATATTAATAATTATCATCTTGCGAGTCAAAACCGAATATAAATAGTTTTAAAGAACTAGTAATTGTCTGTTCTTCCTGAATATCTAAATATTTCTTGTTCGATATTAACAATTTAACATTCTCGTATATCATATTTAAGCATATAAATAAATAACAAAAACAATCATATTTAAAAGGTAGAAGAAAATGTTGGTAGTCTATGGTATAATTTGAATGTAATAGTACATCGATATACCAAATATTTGTTTCACATATTTGGTATATGTATATTAAATTGGTATATTTTTAGAATAATACCGCATTGTTTTACTTTTATTAGAAATGTATAGCTTTCTTAATTGTTTTAATTAAAAATGTTCCAATTAATGATAGATTTATATGTTTACATCTCTTAATAAAATATTTATTTATTTACCAACTCCAATATATGATATATTATATATATATATTATATACAAATCCTAGTGAGAGATCGACATAATTATAAACTTTCACATTTATAAATAATACACATATAGATAATAATAATTAATAAATAAAACAATTATCTGCTTATAAAATATCATCTAGTTTGCTTCAAATAAATAAATGAACACACAAATCTATCATATATTAATCTCAAATAATTTATCAATGCCTAATAGATTTTATCAACGTTTTCTTAAATTATTTATTTATTTGTTACAGAAGTTTTTTTTAAACTCTATTATATTGCGAGTTTTAGTTGATTTCAAACTGATCGTATAAAATGACAAATCTTAAGACTTTTCAATTTCGTAATTTGCTAAAAGCTCCGATTGATCTAGATTCATTATCTAACTGCTTCTTTAGCAAGTCCAAAACAAAATTCAAAAGCTTTAGCGTTGAGCGCTTCTGCTTCTTTTTGGTCGTATTTGAGCAAATGGCCAGCGGCAAGAAGAAACTTTTGGCATACTAAGTAAAAGCCACTTAAACGACAACAATAACAACGTAACGTAGAAGCTGAAACAGAAGCAGAAAATAGAAAGAGATAGTGGTGAGTGAAGAAGGAGGAGTAAGGGAGATGGAAAAGAGCAACCGTCACATACACGAAACTCATAAAAATGCTTTGTGGTTGGCATTTTTTTTGTAGTTTTTTTATTGTGCAGCTCGACGAGCTTTTTGTGCTAACCTCGTCAGCAGGTGGCTCCTCCACCCTTCGCTTTGCCCTGCCTTCCGTTCACCACAAGTCGCACTCATACGATATGCTTTAACTTTTTTTTCCGTCATTGTTGTCGTCTTTGCTGTTGTTATTGTTGTTGTTGTTGCTGTTGCTGTTACAAACTTTAGAAAGCATTAACACCTCATGCAAGATGAAACGTCGCAGCACAGACACATAGTGGAACGTGCTAGAGGACAGTAGTGGAGGAGGGGGACGAAAAGGAGGAGGAGGAGGAGGAGAAGGAGGAGGAAGAGAAGGAGGAGGAGAGGAAGGAGGAGGAGAGGAAGGACAGTGCAAGTTTGGTCTTCAATGCAGTCCAAGCAAAGCGACGCGCAAAAAGAACTTCAAAACTCAAATAACATATACGTCATGGCAGCTACTGTCATTGGCCGCCAGGTGGCGCCTGCAGAGCGAGAACGCAAGTGCTCAAAGACTCTTGACATAACTCTATCTTGCTTTCTCTGTCTCTCTCTTTCTCTTTTACTGCCCCGCCTTTCGCTGTGCTGGCAGCTGTCAAACTTCATTCGATTCAATTAAAACAAGCGCGCACAAAATTCCCGACAAAATGCCTAATTGTTGCAAATTATCAATTCAAATCACGTTAAGAACGCTGTCAGCCTCCTCGCATTGTCCATATAAGAGAACATAAGAAAAAAAAAGAAAAAATTATCATGCAGCACGCTTAAATGGCTTTTCAATTAGATTATGTCATTCAAGGCAATGACAAGCAGCGACCTACAGCCACACCCACACCCACACTCACAATTCACCCCCCGCCACATAAAGCGTATCAATTTCCGTTAAGGAATTTGTCGGCAACAACAATGGGGAAAAAATACAGAAAAAGGAAGCCCTAAGCTTCACGCAAAATAAAAACAACACAAACAACTTGAGTTCATTAATTTTGTGTGAGGCGCAACAATTAACACGAAACCGAAGCGAGCCACGTTTCGCACCCGCACCCGTCCCCGCCCCCATCAGCTGCCACCAAAAATGAAGAAGAGAAAAAGAAAACAATATTCAACAATATGGCAGGCTGGAAAGCACCCTACACACACACACACACACACCTCCCCTCGAGCATTCCCTTTCCAGGCCTCAGTTCCCAGTTCAGTTTTATAAACGTGACGCTGCTAATTAAGTTGACGCATTTGCTGCCTGGCTAGCTATTTTACTTTGTAACGGTTTCTGCTCTCTCTCCTCCTTCGTTCGCTCGCTTCTGTTTATCGTGTTGCGTGTGCCTCGTTTTCGCTTTTGGCATTCGCCTCTGCTGCTGTCGTCTTGCGGCGAGCTTAGGAAATTTGCATGGTTGATTTGGTGTTAAGTTCGGTCGGAAGAAAGAGAGAGAGAGAGAGTGTGAAGAGGGGAAAGAGGGAAATGAGGGAGCACACAACAACAGGTGCGTCTCAATGAGTTGAAATTTGCGGCTGGCCTCATTATCATTACTATTTCCAAAATGTAAGTTAAACATGTTTCTAACCAACTTTTTGAATTCCGACTTTTATCAGCTTTTAGAAACTTGGCAACTGCATTTACGAGGGTGGGCTGATAAATAGTCGGCATTACAAAGAAAAAACATTTTTTTTTTAATTTTGCTTTTTTATTTCTCAACATAATCTCTTTTTAGACGTATGCACTTGGACCACCGATCCTCCAGTTTCCCAATACCTTCCATAAAATAGGATTTGTCCAGGTCCTCAAAATAGGCGTTTTTTCACAGATTACCTGTTCATTTGAATGAAATTTCTCGTATATGCTTTACGTTTTGTATGCCTTATTTTTAAATACACTTTGAAATAAAAGGTAATCAAATATAAATAAATTAGCTACTGATTTATGATATTCCCGATTTCGGCATTGTAAATTAACTTCTTATCTTACAGTTTTCATTTCAAGCTTCTTCTAAAAAGAAGTCAACTAAACTTTATAAGAGTTTCGATGAGTGAGGAGCTTTTTTGCAAACTAAAATTATTATTTGATGATCCACAGAAAGGATTCTCGACATTTTAAAGCTAAAGACACGATATTATTTCATTCTTATGAAAAACTTTCTTATTTCTTTTGCAATAACTTCTTATTATAATTTTGTTTACTTCTACTTACAAATATTTATAAGTAAATCTAAAAATGTTTCAAACAAGACTTTAATAATTATAAATTTAAGTAGTTAGTACGAAACACAATGAACTTTTTTTTGATTTTGTCAAAACGATTCGATAAACTTGACAACTGTGAAAGCAAATCTGCTAATTATATCCTGGAATGGGTTGTTATTTTATTTTACTTTGCAATGAATAATTGTGTTTTTTTTCAATATTAACTTATATTTATATTTATTATATTACATTTTTATATTTATATGTATTATATTTTAACATGTTTCGTATTTCTTATTTTACTGTTTCTTACTTTCTTTTTATACCCGCTACCCATAGGGTAGAAGGGTATTATAACTTTGTGCCGGCAGGAAATGTATGTAACAGGTAGAAGGAGGCATCTCCGACCCTATAAAGTATATATATTCTTGATCAGCGTCAACAGCCGAGACGATCTAGCCATGTCCGTCTGTCCGTCTGTGTGTCTGTCCGTCTGTCCGTCTGTCCGTATGAAACACTGGATCTCAGAGACTATAAGAGATAGAGCTATAATTTTTTTTCGACAGCATTTGTTATGTTTGCACGCAGATCAAGTTTGTTTCAAATTTTTGCCACGCCCACTTCCGCCCCCGCAAATCAAAAATATCGAATAACAAGCGTAATTTTAAAGCTAGAGAATACAATAATAATTATAGTATTTATGACTTCTGAAAGTTTGGTTGCAATCAGATAAAAATTGTCGAAGTTATTAAAGAAATACTTTTGTATGGGCAAAAACGCCTACTTACTAGGGGTCTTAGTTGCTTTGGCTGGTATTTTTGGTATATTTTTAGTATTTTGCAGTATATTCGGTTTATTTTGAGAATAATACCGCAAAATATATGTTATTGCTTTTATTCAAAATGGGTAGCGGGTATCTAACAGTCGAGCACACTTGACTGTAGCTTTCTTACTTGTATATATAATAATTTTTAATTTTGTTTAATCTTATGTTATTTTATTTTACTTTTTTTATTTTATTATCATTGTATTTTAAATATTAACTGCATAATAATTTATTGGCTCAAGTTCAAGATTGTTTTGTCTGACAGCTCTTTGATGACACTGTCTTCCATAATTTGTAGTTTTCTTTAAAACTTGTGGCATCTTGTTTGTTAACCCGCATGATTTGAGCAATTGATAAGCAACTTGGCATTGAAAATTCAGCGTAATTCGCGGCATTCAATCAATAAAGCTAAGTCCATGCGCTTACTGAAGGAGAATTGGCACAATTGAAACACTTCAAAGCCGCACAATTGTTGCTTTAATCTCTGCTGAACTCATTAGAATAACAGATGGCTTCTGCTTCATCTGGCCTGAGTCTGAGCCACCCACCATCCATCTGAAAATAAATTCACACTCCACTCACACGCCACACTTCAAAACAAGCGAACCACAACAAATTCTTCGACAATAACGAACACAGTCTGAAGAGCTTGAACAGCAACCTACAAAAAAAAGGCAGAGAATTTATTGAAAATGCGTGCGAAAAGCACTTGAGAATTTTAACAGCCGTCGCTTGGAAATGTGAAGTGGCAAGCCAAGGACTGAAGGTTTGCTGGCCAAGGCTTCTTTCTGCTTTACGTATTTGCCTTTGATTTTATTAAAATTTTTTTTTTTTTGCATTGTTCAATTGTTGTCGATCGGCTTTTTTAGCTGTTGCTGTTTGCAGTTGTTGTTTGGCTCACATCAAAAGCGTGTGGTGCACTTGTGTGCGTGTGTGTGCATGAGTTCTCAAGTGCAACGGGCTTTGATTTCTTTCGGTTGCAACATCATATATGTAATTAGTTTAGTCAAAAGTTGGAGTACTACATTTTTCGGAGTTGCTAAAACTTGGCTGCTTGGCTGCTTGGCATCTTGTTTTCTTTCTTTCTTGCCGCCAGCTGCAAATTCGACTAACAAAAGCGAGGAAAAAAAGTGTTGCATACAAGCAGGCGCCATGGACAAGCAACTGAGCTAAAGGTGAACTAAGATGTGTGAGTGTGCATGTGTGTGTGTGTTGGAAAAGTTTATCAAATGTTGCGTACCGACCGCTGCTGTCCCTCCCTCCCCTTTCGCACCCTGATTACCCTGCAACCAATGCTAAGAAAAGCCTGGCACCTGCCGACGCCTCGTTGTTTTTTCAACTGTCATTTTGACAGCTGCTACGGCTACAGCAACGGCTACGACTGCTGTTGCTGTTGCTGTTGCATGTAGCAAGCAGCAGCAGCAGACATGTTACACCTTTGCTTGGCCCCAAGTTTTTTCTGCTGCTGCCAACTTGACTGACTGCATTTAAAAGAAGCAACCAAAGTTGTGCCTCAGATGTGAGTTGATTTACAGAGATAAGACGAAGACGCCGAATCGGACGCGCTGTAGATGCAGCTGTCAAAGCTCTGCTGCCAAGTTGCCGCACGTTGCACTTCTCAAAGTTTCAAAACAACACAAATATGCAGGTAGCCCAACAACAGCAAGAACGAGATGATCCGAAGGAAAGAGAGGGAAACATCAAGTCTTTAGTCCGAATAACAATGTCCTCAAGTATCAATTTCATTTCAAATCTTATTATCGAATAACAATCATTAATCAATCCGCATAATTTCATAATTGTGAAACTATTTTAAAATACTCAAGTGGAAAATGCTTTAAATATTTGTATAAACAACAAATTATACATAAATATCGTAATTGAGAAATAAATGTAAGGTGCTACAATGGCCACATTTTCAATCAAAATAGTCAAACTGCAAATAAAATATAGATTATAATGTTAACCCTGTTTTTCTAAAATATCTTAAAAAAAAAAGAAAGAAAGCTACAATCGAGTGGGCTCGACTGTGAGATATCTACTACTCATTTTCAATAAAAGCTAAACAGAGCGATACTATTCTAAATATATACCAAATATACCAACAAATTGAGGAATATAAAAATAAAAAATAAATGTATAAAATTACATTATTACATTCATAATATACCAAATACACTTGAAAAATACCAAAGGGTGAATTTGGTATATCAATATATTATAACATTCAAAATATACCAAAAACTACTTACATTAACCGTAGGGTATATTTGATATATGAATATATTATTACATTCGAAATATACCAAATATACCAAAAGATACCCGCTACCTATTTTGAATGAGAGGAAAGCTGTTCAATGTTTTTTATTAAAATATACCAAATCAGAATGCTGAAAAAATACTAAAATATACCGAGCACCATATATGGTATATTTATATAGTATTCCCTTTGAAGTGCATCATTATATACCAAAATACTGAACTATATTGAACAGTTTATTTGGTATATTGCTATACTATTACTTTCAAAATATACTAATATACTAATCTATATAAAAATACTAAAATATACCGATTTCTATATATGGAATTTTGGTATTATACAAATACAATGGTATTGCGTATCTTTAAATAACCATAGAGTACAAAATATAGTGGATTATTATTATTTCAACATTTGGTATATCAATATAATATTATATTCGAAATATACCAAAAAATACTCACATATATTTTGTATATCAATATATTATTACATTAAAAATATTCCAAATGTACCATAGAATACAAAATATACCAAGTTGCCAAGCAAAGAAACTGAAACCTAACTCGAGCACCATCTTCTTTTATGTCAAATTATTTCTTAAATAATTTCCGCAATTTGTAACTAAACGCAGCCAAACTTTTAGGAATCATAAATACTAAAGCTATTATATATTGATGCAAAACAATGTAAAATTGGGCACAGAAAGAAAATTGTTACAAATTTATTTTAGTTCAAATAATGATTTACATATTGTATTTTATATTTTAAATTATTTTCCTAAGAAGCATTCTTTGCTGCACTTAATCCAATTTCTTTTGTTAAAAGCTATTCATCGAAATTGATGAGACATTTGGCATTGTTGCCTCGAGCATGTTGTTAACATTCTGTGGTTATTTCTGTGTGATGTTTCATTAAAGTAGCAGAAGAGGAACCAATAAAGAAACTCATAAATATTCTATAAATTGGAATAAGAGCACATTAAAAAAAAGTTCTGCTGCTGCGGTCGTAGTGCAAAAGATGATGTGAAACACGATTTTTATCGTGTCAATAAATAAACAAGAAGCTAAGAGAACATTTTAAGACCAGGCCAAACTTCAAAAGGCAGCACACGAACGAATCGGAACCGTAAAGCGGAAGTAGCTCAACAATTTTCAACACGTTTGTCGGTTCGAATGTGTGTGTGTGTGTGTGTGGTCTTTTTTATCACACACTCACACCGGGCGAAAGAGTGAGAGAGGGGGAGAGGAGAGAGAGAGAGAAACACGCACACAGGGAGCCGACACGGGAAAATCATAAAATTTTAACGAACCTATTGAAAGTTTACACATTGCCGCTTGATTTCGCCAGGAAACGTGAGGCGTGATAGGTGGTGAGGGGCAGGGCGAGGGGAGGAGAACTGAAACTTGTGCCTGGGCAAAAGGACATGGCGAAAGTGTGAAAAGCACCATCGAACGGCAAAGATTTTCACACTTGAACATTAAGGAAATTTATGAACACACACACACAAAGCAGAGACAGAGACAGAGCGAGAGCGACATAGAGAGCGAGAGAGAGAGAGAGAGAGAGAGAGAGCGACAGAAAGAGAGTGAGAGAGAGAGACGCACATGTTTCATGCATGCGCCCCGAAAAGTATGCTACAGGAAAATTAAACTTACCTATGTAAACAAGACAAGAGGCAAGTCAAGAAATGGTCGCACCCAAGGAGTGTGTGCGAGTGTGTGTGCGTGTGTGTGTGTGGGCGGAAGAACTGTGCGGAAGTTATGCTCAAACTTAATTTAAGGTTCAATAGCGTAACCAAAGAAAACCGCAAAAACTTTGCAGCGTCGAGCGAGGAACGAGTTTTGTGTTACATAAAATCTTGTCGTTTATTAGATTTTAATAATTCACACGATTCACACAACCAAGCTGAGCTGAGCTGAGCGGAGCGATGTGTGTGTGTGTGTGTGTGTGTGTTGCAGATACCTGAAGAAGACACATGACAGTCAAGTCGAGCCAAGTCGAAGTCGGAGCAGAAACTGGAGTCAGTCGTTGTCGTTGTTGTTGGTGTTGGTGTTGTTGTTGAAGACGCGTGCATTTGAAGTCAACAAAAAACTAACTTTTATCTAGCAACTTCCTCTTCCTCTTCCCTCTGCTCATATGAGCAACAGCAACACTTCAACTCAGTTTCTTTGAGCTACCTCAAGTTTCTCTGGCCCCTCCATCCCTCCCTTGTGGTGCACAAAAAAGCACCCGAAGGTGTGTTTGTTTGCACAACAACAAGAAGAACGACAAATTTGTGGCATATCAGCGGCATGTTGCGTGGCTTGTTGCAAGCTCCTCTGCCAGATGCGGTGGCCAGGTGGCCAGACAAACTGGCTTGCTGCTGGCGAGGATGGATTAAGTGAGCATACGAGTTACGCCAAGAAATGCCACTAAAGGGAATTGATTTGCACAGACGCTCGCTCGCCTCGTCTGCTCTCTTTTTTTGCTACTTGCAAGTGTGTTGCAAGTAGTAGTTGAGGCTTGCCTGTACGTGGCATATTGGCATATTTCAACTAATTTCCCATTAAACATATTTGATTTAGAAAGAGAAATTGTTAAAGAGCTTTTAAGGCTTCTTAAATATTGTTTTCCTTCTCATTAATAGTAGTTATTTATTCATTTTATTTATGTTAAATCTACAATGAAATACTAAAGAGAGAACTGGTTGCTGAGACCTTTGTCTCTTTTCTTAGTAATTATTCTTAGTAAAATCAAAGAAATTGTTTTTATACCCGATACCCATAGGGTAGAAGGGTATTATAACTTTGTGCCGGCAGGAAATGTATGTAACAGGTAGAAGGAGGCATCTCTGACCCTATAAAGTATATATATTCTTGATCAGCGTCAACAGCCGAGACGATATAGCCATGTCAGTCTGTCCGTCTGTCCGTCTGTCCGTATGAAACACTGGATCTCAGAGACTATAAGGGATAGAGCTATAATTTTTTTTTCGACAGCATTTGTTATGTTTGCACGCAGATCAAGTTTGTTTCAAATTTTTGCCACGCCCACTTCCGCCCCCGCAATAACAAGCCTAATTTAAAAGCTAGAGTTACGAATTTTGGTATATATAATAACTACTATAGTAGTTATGATTCCTGAAAATTTGGTTGCGATCAGATAAAAATTGTGGAAGTTATTAAAGAAATACTTTTGTATGGGCAAAAACGCCTATTTACTGGGGACCTTAGTTGCTTTGGCTGAATATCTGGTATATTGTGCCGTTTATGGTATATTTTGAATGGTGTACTATATCTATCTATCTGTTTGGTGTAAACATGCCATTTGGTATATTTTTAGTATTTTTTGTATTTTCGGTATATTTTGCCTTTATTAAAAATGGATAGCGGGTATCTCACAGTCGAGCACACTCGACTGTAACTTTCTTACTTGATAAATTTTAAATTCTATTATTTTTGTCAACAGGTATATTTTAAATGTATTTTGACTTACCAAGTGTGACCATCGGTATTTTTTTTAGTAATTTTCCGCTATTTATTATATTTCACATTCAACTGTAGCTTTCCTATTTGATCAACTCGAATTATGATTGTATGAATGATTATTGCAGCTGGATAAACAATCAATGTTAACATAATTTCGATTAATCTTTTACTCAGTTCATAAATTTACTTGATTTTCACATGCATAAATAATGCAGTATTCGCAGTCAGTTGACCAAGTCAGAGGCCAGAGCAATCCCATCAATATGAAGTCTCAGCCATTCGAGTTGCGCAAGCTCTATAAACATTTGTTAAACACAATGCAGTTCTTAAGTTTCCAAGTAAAGCCAAGCCAAGACAGGCAAAAAAGTATAAATCAGTGGAAAAATGTGCAACTTATGATCAAGTGTTCCCACAAGAATTGCAAACTTTCCATCCAAGTAGCTGCTCTTCTGCTACGTTTTTTTTTTCCAGCAGCCAGCAGCTAATGTTGTCAGCTTTTGTTTGGATGCCTTTGTTGTCTGTCGAAGGCATCATCGAAGTTATGTGCTGCTCCCCCGCCTCCCCCGCCAGCCGAAAAAAAGGTTATGCTGCAAAAGTTTGCATAGCTGCGGCCCTGAGACCCTCAGAGAGAAAAAGAGATTGAGAGAGAGAGAGAGAGAGAGACGAGTTGACAACATTGACCTTAGACCTGATGGGAAAAGCTAGGCGAGCAGCAAGGCAAAGGCATTGGGATCGAGCTGAACTACGACGACTTCTGGTGGCCTCCACTGTCATCCGGAGATAAGTGCATAAATAGTTCATAAACTATGTGTGCACAACAAAGTTGAAGAGCGTCCATTGAGAGTCCATTGTTTGTTAGTTGGGGGCTTCTTTTTTACTTTTACTGCGTAGATCTTTAAACAGAGGCTAATTGCATTTTACACCAATTAATTCGCTGAGCAAATAAATCGCGCTACGACATCTGCAAATACTGCCACAAAACCAAGAAAAGAAGTCGCATAACGAAATGCAAACAAAACATTTACGTTTAAGGTTGCAAATCAATTTGAATTTCAAATTAACATCGAGCGAAGGGCAAGCAAATGAAATGCTTCCTCAACTACACAACATTTCGGATAACTCTCGAGATTTGCGACTTGAAACTAAGAGTATGGGAAAGGGGCAAGGTGATTGCCTATTGAAATGCAATGCTTGCGGCAGGCGGGCAGTCGGACAGGCGGGGGCGAAGAGGGGGGAGCAAACAAAAAGCATTGCACACAGCAGTCGAAATATAAATTGAATTTTCTACTTAAAGACAATGGCTGGCAAATTTTTAAGCAGCCAAGCAAAAGAGTGGAGTGAATGGAAGAGACTTTGTCGTCGTTTGTTATTTTGTCGAAAAATGAAAATATTAATTCCCAGCGGGTTATTTGCGCTCCTTTTGCCAAAAAATGCTGTCGTCGATGCTTGGCGAGCACAGAGAACAGCACAGCACAGGACACAGAAAACACAATGGAAATGCATTGCATAGACGCACTCTAGACATTTGGCTATAGACACAAACGATTGCCGGAAGTGACAGACAGACAAAGACCGAATGACAGACAGGAGAGCGAGAAAGGTAGAAGATTTTGAGAAAAAAAAAACAATGATGATGAACAACTCACAAATATCCTGGAAAACAGCAGATAAAAAAGAAGTTCTTAAAAATTACATTTAGTATATGTATATTAATAATAATAATTAATAATAATCAATGGTAAGAATTATGTTAGATATTAATAATGAATTTACTCTACTTCAATGTTATTAAAATATCTCACAAGAAAAATAAGTACAGAATTAATGGTATACAATTTAAAAACAAATCGAAAATTAGTTAATCGCAAAAGAAATTCAAAGCGATGTTCATGCATTTTATATTCTTTTCATTCTCCATTATTTTAAAATGCATTAATATAAATAATAGTTAATATATAAAAGAATTCCCCAAATGAATAACCCAAAGAAAACAAAAATAGTATTTTACTATTTAAATAATTATGTTAATTTGAAGACTATTAACTATAAAAAATATTGACTGCTACTACTTAAATATGAAAAAGTAAAGTATTATATAATAATTTTTAGTTTATATAGTAGTACTTCTGAAACTTGTGATTTCTTTACCCATAAATAATTAATTCATCAACAAAATGTGTTTAGCAAAGTTGAGTACTGAAAAAAAATTAAAGTAATTAAAATTGTTATTTTATTTAAAATGAAAGTAAAAAATTTAAAATATAATTATTAATAGAGCAACATTGCATTTAAGAACGTTTAGTTTGTATTCTTATAAATTATAAATAAATATAATACTTATATCGTTATTTTACTAAATATCAAAATAAAATGCAATAATGATTCCAATTTGAACAACTATGATATTTTCAATCAAGTCTGCTCGACTGTGAGATGCCCGCTATCCATTTTAAATGAAAACAAAAGAGTAAAATATACCAAAAATTCTTTTAAATCTTCTAATCGATGTATATGGTATATTAATAATAAAATGGAGTGCTTCACTATTCATAAAATATATAATACTAATAGGCTATACTTGCTATATCAATAATAAAATGAAAACAGTGCGGTATTATTCATAAAATATACTAAATTAATATATCATAATATATTTTGAAAAAAATTATCATTAAATGTATGTGGTATATTTATACAAAAAAAAAACATCAGTACTATTCATAAAATATTCTGAATAAATATATTAATAATAAACGAAAAAAAAAGTGTTTTACTACTCAAATAATATACTGATTGAATATACCAAAAATTCTATAACATGCCATAGGTTATATTTGGTATATCAATAATAAAAGCAATAGAATGCATTAGTATTTATAAAATATACAACATTAATACAACAAAAATTACTTAAGCATATGTTACCATTTATAAAATATACAAAATTAACATACAAAAAAAAAAAAAAAAACTAGAACATGCAATAGGATAAATTTGGTATATCAATAATAAAAGCAATAGATTGCATTAAAATTCTTAAAATATACAAAATGAATAAACCGAAAAACTACTAAGATATACCCAAAACTATCTTTGGTATATTAATAATAAAACAGTGTGGTATTATTCATAAAATATAATAAATGAATATATTAAAATAATTCTATAATATACCAAAGGCTTCACATTAATAAACTATTCATATTCATTATACAATGGATAACAGGTATAACATATATAGCTTAAAAATGAGAAAACTGAATGCAAACATTCATATTATCACGATGAAGAGAGTTTTGAATGAGACTCCCCATCGAAGTGCCCCCTTCGTAGTCAATCGGCTGTTGGAAGGTTGCTTTTGATATGGTTGGGCCCCATTGCAATGTTTTTTCCATTCCATGAGAGGGCGCTCAATCTTTCAATTTAGCAAAAATTAATTTATTACATCAATATTTATGTTTCACTTAAATTATAATGCGTGAATGCAGTCAGCCCCTGTCTAAACAGTTTTTTTTATTCCATTTCCATTCATTTTGTCGGTCAGACAACAAAAGCCAACAGAGCCATGAACGTAGAATGGGAAGAGAAAGATAGAGAGAGAGAGAGAGAGAGAGAGAGAGAGAGAGAGCAGTGCATAGATAGAATGGAAAATGGGAAATGGGAAATGGAAAATGCGACCGCAATCAGTCATAATAAATATTAAAAATAGCGCATAAAGTCAAACATTGGGGAGCTGAACGCTCGCCACTCAGTCTCACAGTTCAGAGCAGTTAACTGTTAGCCGCTAACAGTTTTCAGTTTTCAGTTCTCAGATCTCAGCTCTCAGTTTTTCAGTTGCATTTGTTGTTGCTGCTGTTTGGAAAAACTTTTCTAATAAAATAGTGGGGATCATGGTTGAAGGGGAGGCGGGTGGGCGTACGTTCGGTCGTTCATTTTTATTTTTTTAAGGGAAAAAGCAATTGCAATTGCAGAACTTTTGGCATATTCAAAAACCATTTGCCTATCAAAAAGTGTTTCAACAAATATTGACAGACTGCCACAGGGGCGATACCGAGTCGAGTCGAGTCGAGTCGAGTCGAGTTCCGTTTTAGTCGAGTTGCGTCACAGAGAGTCAGAGAGAGATGAGGGGTCGGTGAATGTGCCATAAACTGGGTCGGTTGACTGCAACGAGCGGGTTAGATGAAGAGAGTGGGGAGAGAGGGAGAGGTTGATGGAGAGGGGTTTGAGGGGGGGCGTTTTTTCACGGCTTTTGCTCCCATAATTAGCAGTTAATATTGCATAGCGGCAAAAAGTTTTGCACTCGTCAGCATAGCGCGCAATACTTCTTCTCTTTCTCCGCCTCCCTCCCAAACCACGCCTTCAAATATGGGCGTCAGTTATATTTCTATTTGCGCTATTTGTCTACAAAAACGGGAGAGATGGTGAAATTTTTGCGAAATGGAGAAAATTTGTGAAATGCCAAGTGCCAAAGTGGCCTGCGAGTATGGGTAAAAATCTGCCGTTTAATAAGCTCACAGTTTTTGTTTGTGTTTTCCAACACTGCAAACAGGCAAGTGTAAAAGCATTCTGAAGCCGCCTCATATGAGACTCACACACACACACACATGTACAACTTGCTAGCACAAGTCAAACACACACACACACACACACACACACACACACATACACTCGCATGCTCGCTAACACTTGAGCTTTGCTTGGCCTTTTTTTTTTTTTTTGTGTAGTAGTATTTTCTCCTACAGTGGAGTGCGCCCTTTGCCACCGCCGTTCACTGCTTCCTGTCCCTTTCCAACACTGCTATTTTGCTCATTTTTTGGTGTCAATGAACAGTTTTAACATATTAGCAAAGTTTCTTAAAGTACACACATATAAATATATTTGATGTGTGTTTAACTACGAGCTGAGTTGAGCAGCCAACTTGGCAACAGAGGCAAGCGGTGTGGAGGGGAGAGTGACAGTGGGATGCGAAGGGGGCTATGCAGTGTTGTATTGGTTGCTTGTACATTTGTGTATGTGCATGTGTGTGTGTTGTGTGTTAAGTCAACGGCAAATTATGTAAGATGCCATAATGAAAGTCAGCCAAGTGGCTGACTTTAGTGATCCTTTGAACCAAGCCAAGCAGCGCAGCTTAGCTCAACTCTCAGCTCTCCGCTCTCTGCTCTCCGCACTGTGCTTAACAATTCATTTCACATGTTGCCCTCAATCCAAAGAAAGTCCCGGCGGATTGCTCTTTTTATTCTTTTACAATATACCACTAAATTACTATTCTTAATTCACATTTCGTGCTTTAAAAAAAATACTTAAGAAAAAGTTAAAAATGTTTTGACACATTTTTATACCCGCTACCCATAGGGTAGAAGGGTATTATAACTTTGTGCCGGCAGGAAATGTATGTAACAGGTAGAAGGAGGCATCTCCTCATATATATTCTTGATCAGCGTCAACAGCCGAGACGATATAGCCATGTCCGTCTGTCCGTCTGTCCGTCTGTCCATATGAACACCTAGATCTCAGAGACTATAAGAGATAGAGCTATAATTTTTTTTCGACAGCATTTGTTATGTTTGCACGCAGATCAAGTTTGTTTCAAATTTTTGCCACGCCCACTTCCGCCCCCGCATATCAAAAAAATCGAATAACAAGCGTAATTTTAAAGCAAGAGTTACGAATTTTGGTATATACAGTAATACCTATAGTATTTATAATCCCTAAAAATTTGGTTGCGATCAGAAAAAAAAATTGTGGAAGTTATTAAAGAAATACTTTTGTATGGGCAAAAACGCCTACTTACTAGGGGTCTGAGTTACTTTGGCTGACAATCTGCTATATTGTGCCGTCTATGGTATATTTTGAATGTGGTACTATATCGATATCGATATCGATACCGCATATACCATTTTGTATATTTTTAGTATTTTTGCAGTATATTTGGTATATTTTGAGAATAATACCGCAAAATATATTGCTTTTATTCAAAATGGGTAGCGGGTATCTCACAGTCGAGTCCACTCGACTGTAGCTTTCTTACTTGTTTTAATTTTAAAATGCAAATATAGCATAAGAATCTCGATTTAAGATTGTTTCAACCCAAGATTGTTTTTCTAATGATTGAAAAAATCTTAAATCAAGATTTTCCAATCTAGATTTTGTTCTCTCTATGTATGGGCAGCTGGTATAATAATACAGCTGAGAGATCCCAAAAACAATTGTTTACTATATCGCAGCCCTCACACACACACACTCAGCACACACTCACACATCCACACACACTCACCCTCTCACCTATGGTGCTTACAAATCAACTCAATAAAAGTAATTTTCGATATTAAATTATCATTTTGCGCAATTCTCTTGTGCAGCTCTAACAACAATCAGACGAAGCCTCCTTCTAAGGAATAACTACAACAATATGAAAGGGGGCAATACGAAAGCGAAGACGAAGACGAAGACGAAGGCGATGGCGAAGGCGATGGCGAAGAATAGAAGTTAGTTACAACAAAAGCATGTCGTGTCGTGCCATCGCTTAATCATGTCAATGATTTATAACGCTTTCAAGGAGCGCGCCAAAGACTCGAAGTTGTCGACGGCAAAGTCCGCAATGAGGTGAGGAGTCTGTGTGCCCCGTGGGTAGACAGAAAGAGAGCGACAAACAGTAAGAGAAAGAGAGAGAGAGAGAGAGAGGGATAGGAAAAGGGGCAGCTGATGACTTGGCAGACAAAGCGAAGCAAAGTATGGGAAGGATAGGGAGGGGGAAGTTTTGTGGTGGGTCGCAACATAAGTTTTGCAGCTACTTATATGATGGCAGGCGAGTCGGAAATTTATCTCACGAGAAATGATTTGGCTCATTATCAACAGCAGCCAAAGTGCACGGAATGCGCACGAAAGAGATGCAGACATATAGCTAGAGAGAGAAAGAAAGAGAGAGAGGAGCAAACACATCGAACAAACGCATAAATCAACAACAAAAACAGAAAAATGATTTATTTTTTTCTCGAGGAAGAGAAAGAGAGCGACAGAGCGAGAGAGGGAGGGAGTCAAGGAAACTTGCCTCGAATATGATTGCTTCTAATAAGAAAAGTGGCAAAAGTGTGTATCACTTGGATAATGCTGACAACGACGATGGGGCAAGCAACAGTGGCTGCCACAATCATTGTGAGTGCTGCTAGGCAGAGGCAGAGGCAGGAGAAGGGGCGTGGGCGGGGGCGGGAAGGCAAGGTAAACAAAGTCACAGCAGCAACATGCCTGCTTCCAATAATAAAGTAATCAAAGTGATATGGTGCTGAATGGGGAAGGAGCTGCAGCTGAAGCTGAAGCTGAAGCGGCGGCATGCCTCCTCTTATGTTGCCATGCCACACACAAACACACAAACACACACACACACATATCGCACATTGTGTGTCCAACTGTTTGCCTTCACTTCTGTCTCAATGTGTGTGCCCTGCGATTATGCCATTAAGATATTCCCCAGCCCCCACTGCCAATCGAATTATGGCCCCTCATCTGACAGGCTTTGTTGCCAGGATAAGCAACAACAACAAAATAATATAATCAAATACCGAACGTAAGCGTATGTTTACCACGATGCTTAAGGAACACAACAATATTGCTGTAAATACTCTTGTTGAACGATTAATCCAGCAACATTTATTGATTACGCGACATTTCAACATTCTTACGTATTTTAAAACACTTTCAAGTTTAGAAAAACAAATTTCTATATGCCATCAAATCTAATTAAAACTATTCAAAATTCCATAATATTAATTTATATACAACACTTAAAATTCTTTATTTATACTATATTCTTACCATTACTATTTTTACTATATTAAACCATTCCTTGAATTTCAAAATACAACTAAAATATGATATATTCATTATCTCTAAAATATAGAAAATGGAAATATGCGAAAAATCCAATGAAAATTAGTTTAAATTTTGTAGATATGTAGTAAACATATTCATCTTATTGTAAATTAATTATGTGAAAAATTAATTTACAATAAGAGCAATTCAATAATCTTTGGTTTTTTTTTGTAGTTCTTAATCTAAAATTAAACGAATCCTCGAAAGTTGTGTTGTTGCCATAAAATTTTGGAAATCTAAAAAAAAATATAAGGAAAATTATACCAAATCGGTATATGAAAAAATACGAAAATATACCAAGGTCAAAATATGATTGAAGCTAAATAAGTAAAAATACAAATAAATGAGAAAATCATAAATAATCATGTAGATTCAATTCAGTTGTCGTCATATGCAGAAGATTGTTAATATTATGAATCAACAGATATGTGATAAGAGAAATGAATTTAGCATTTCCACTACATTTATATATGTATATATGTAGTTTTACATATCGAAAGAAGTGAGTTCATTTTGCCAATACTTAATGGATCCGAAATAAAATTATTGATCACATTACATTAAAAGAAAATGTAAAGACATTGTCTCTTAAATGTTTATGCTTCTTAATGGCAAGCCGGATGTTTCTAGAATTCTAATGAGACTTTTTTAAAATAGCATTAAACGTACTCGTATTTTCGTTTTTGCAAAGCTCCTGGACTCAGTAAGTTTTTTTCTCATTTTCAAATCGCACTTTAAAGAGAACAAATTTGTTATTGTACTCCGAAATGAATTATTTAAAATGAATTTTGAAATTGAAGCTAGTTACATAAAATAAAAATGTTAATTATTCACTTATGTATATAACTTTTTAATGTTTAGTTAAAGTTTTAGTTGTGTTCCAAGAAAATCTAAAAATTTTTGTGTTTGTCATTGTCTTTGTCTAACTTTTAAGGTAGTAAGTTTTTTTTTTAAATGAGTAGTAGTAGTAAATGAGTAAAATTGCAGATTAAATATATAAACACGATCTAAGACGAATCTTTGTCCTTTCTGTTGTTGGGTTGTTGCTTTGTGTTCGTCTTTTGTAGTTGTGTTTTTGCAAAACTATTTATTTGTAAATTCATAATTGAATATTGATTATTTTTCGCTATGAATAATATTTGATTGTGTGTTGGTTACATCATTCTGTTTGTTACGAACATTTTCTAAAGACACAAAGTTATAATAACTTCAATCCTATAGGCAGCGAGTATGAAAATAATATTATATATTCTGGTCTTGATAATTGATTTGAATTAATTCATTCATAACATAGTTTTCAAAATATTCCACATACAACTTTCCGAGCTTATTCCAAGCATGCTCAGCTCTCTATAGTAAATACCTTTGCTCTAGCTTAAGACAAACAATACACTTCACGAGAAACAAAGCGAAGCCAATCTCCGAAGTTTACCTGTCCCATTTCATCGAAAACTCCATAGAACATATGTTTTGTCTGTCTTTCTATGTGAGTGTGTGTGTGTGTGTGTGTGTGCGGTTGCAGTGCAGCACTCAGCCCATAAATAGTTGCTTAATTACCTTCTCAAGTGCCAAGTGCACTCATTCCTTCGGCGACCACGAAGCAAAAAACTTGTCGAAACAAAGCTGCAAAAGAAAGAAACTGTAAAGGGCGTGGAAGGGGGAGGAAGGGCGAACCAACTGAAAACATATGCCAAAACACCGATTGCAATTAATCTTGTGCATGTTGAGTGCGAGTTCCCTAAGAACTTCAGTTCCAACTTGTAGTCAAAGTCGAAGTCGAAGTCGAAGTCGAAATACACACCACGCATCTCCTTGTGGCTGCAGTTTTTGCAGGTGGCAAAGCTTCCTCTGTTTATTGGTAAACAACACAAGTTTTCGCAGCAGAAAGAGAGACAGAGAGAGAGAGAGAAGGAGATAGTGGACAGAGAGGTGTGTGTGTGTGTGTGTGTGTGTGTGTGGGGTGCTGATCTATTGTCTCTTCTTCTGTTGGCAGCACAAACTTTTGCTGCATACTTCAAGGCGCAGCCAAAATAGCTCGACTTGTTTGCCTGTCTCTTTGTCTGTGTGTATGTGTGTGTGTGTGTGTTTGCCTGTTTCCCAATCTACGTACGTATGTGTGTGTGTGTGTGTGTGTTATAGACATTTGTGAGGTATCCCTTAAATACCAATTTATGGCACAAGCAGATAAAGTCCCAAATCTGCACTTAATCTTTAGCATTGTTTAATTTCGACTCATTGAGTTAGCGCTCCCAAAAATGCTCCACACACACACACGCATACCTAAACAAACAGGCAAGCCACAATCAGTGGGCGTGGCACGCCCCCCTTCCACAACAGCAACAGCAGCAGCAGCTTCAATGGAGCTTGGCATTGTTCAAAGGCGCGCGCGCTTTCAGTTGCTTGGAAAATAAATCGTCGTCGACGTTAACAATGTGTGTGTGCGAGTGTGCGCGTGTGTGTGTGTGTGTGTGGGTGAGTCCCTTAGTTGGCTATATGTGTGTAATATTCGATGCTTCATTGCAACCGCAGCAACAGCAACAGCAACGACAGTTCAACAGGCTGCGTCCTCTTCGCATGCCCCGAAAGCCAATTCTCCCAAAGTTGTTTGCTGCTGGCTACAAACTTACAACTTGCGCGTTATTTCCTGCCACACACACACACACACACACACATCGTAGATGGGAGCTACCTATCCCCTCACACTCACACACACGCACACACACACTCACCGTAACCACAATGCCCTGCGTACTTAAGGTGTTAACGCAAAAGCTTGACTCATAAAATATTGAAAAAGCCGCAAAAACTTTGCACCAAAAAACGTGGCAGGCAAACGACGCTAGAACACTACACACTTTCCCCCCTTCCTCCTTCCTTCCATCTCTCCACCTGTTCTCTATTAGTCTTAGCCAAGGCTAAAGAAATGCAAGCAGCCAAAAGAAAAAACAACACAACAAAAAACATCAACGAACAACGTATCCAACAACCATAAAGGTCGGAACCCCAAATTGAACGGTTAAGTGGCGAACGGCAAAACTTTTTCACCTGCCTCCGCTTTTGCCCCTTTCCCCCTTTCCCCCTGCACAACACCACAGACTCTGAGTCAGCCTGATCCGCTCCTGGAGGTTTTGTTTGCTTGACTCTTGGCACTTTTGACTAAATGGATTTATTGACTTATGTTATTAGCACTATTCGCTACGCCTGTGCTTCCTCAACAAGTTAATTGATTGCCTTCGCATTCAGCTTCACTCTGCGTTCGATTCGACTATGAAAACTTTGCAAACATTTTAAATTTCGAACAAGTTCAATTATCATTTCTTATTAACTAAAATGTGTTCATTGTTAGTATTGATATTTTTATTTATCAAAATAAATATTAATCATTATTTATGTACAATACACGCATGTACATAAATAATGATTAAAATTTTTTTTTGCTGAATCAAATTGCGTTCAAAACGAGGTTAACAATAAAAGTTTAAATGTACCTCCAAAAAATGTTAAATTTCTTACAAATTCTATTAAAGTTGTATATTAACCAAGGCTTTTTCATTGTTAATATAATTTAGAAGCATTTAAAGTTAATAGTAATATTTTTTGTATTTTATTTCATTTTAACAACAATACAAAACTTGTTTAGGTTTCATCTGAATTTTAAAATTTAATTCTGATTCAATTTTCGATGCCATACAAAGTCACTTAAAATTTCACATTGACCAAAACTTATACATTGATAATATTATATATTATAATATTAAAATCGAGAGTGCTCGACTCGACTTTCAGACCCTCGTTACACATTTTTCATAAAAGAAAAAAAAAACGGTATTATTCTTAAAATATACCAAATCAATATATTGAAAATACTAATATATACCGAAGGTTGGAAGTGGTATACCAAAAGAATACAAAATATACCAAACACGAGTAAGAACGCTACAGTATACTGTGCCCGACTAAGCGATAACTGCTCCACATATTTTTCATAAGAGCAAAACAGTACGTTATTTTTAAAATAAACCGAATAAATCTACTGAAAAATACTAAAATATGTTGATGTCTAGAATTGGTCCATCGATATAGTACTACGCTCAAAATATACCAAAATGCATAAAGTATACCAAATATACCAAAAAAAAAAAATAAATAATTAAATAAATAAAAAATAGAAAGCTAAAGACAAGTGTACTCGACTATGCGATACCCGCTAGAATACATACATTACTGCTACTACATTCAAAATATACCGAAAGGTATAAAATAACCCAAATATTCCAACAACAAAAATACCACCATATTTTATAGTATTTATATACTTCTTACAAATTCTATTGTTGGTATTTAAATAAATATTGTACATTATTTATTTTAATTAGTGCACTATTTTATAGACAAATCGGGTCTTAGATGTTTTGACTGACAATCTGGTATATTTAGTATTACTCTATAGTATATTTTGAATGTAGTACTATACCAATATACGACATATATATTTTGGTGTATTTTAGTATTATTGTGGAATATTATTTAAGAATAAGTACACATGTATTTAAGTACAAATAATACCGCACTCTTTTACTATTATTCCAAATAAGTAGCGCGTATCTCGCAGTCGAGCACACCCGATTTCATACACTTTTTTAATATTTCTTTGGACTTTTACCGATTTTACTTCAGTGAAAACAAAACTGTTTATGTTTCCGATATCTCTTTACAAATTTAAGTTTTAAACTAACAATGTCATTAATGTTTGCAATAAATTTGTGAATAAAAATGATTTGCTTTAGCAACAGTTGCTCAACTAGTTACAGTGCTTGGGGTAGCTGCCTGCAGTTGAAATAATTCATCAAATTATACAAATTTGCCATATAAATGTGTAATACAAATTTTTGCAGACGACAGGCAAAACGAGCCGAAGGAGCGATAAAAAAAATATTATATAGTAATAACAACGAACGAACGAACGAACCAACAAAAAAGAAAAAAGGGCAGAAACGGCGGAAATTTAAATTACCTGTGCCGTAATTACACAAAAGAATATGCCAATAAAAATGACTTATGTATCAATTTCCTTTACGACGACGACGACGACGACGACGACTTCGCAGGACGAGGACGCAACGAGGACAACGATGATAATAATAAAAGCAGCGGCAGCGGCAGCGGCAGCGGCAACGTTGAGGCACAAAGCGAAAATTTCAATTTTATTTTTATTGCCTTATTGTGTATCAAATATTTACAATTATTTGCCATGAGCCATGAAAATGAGCCATTCAGCCAGACAACGACAGAGGGTGGGCGATGGGCGGTGGGTTGGTGGGTTGGCGGGTTGGTGGGCGTGTGCATGCTGATAAATTCAAATAAATTGTGCAGTGTAACCAAGGTGAAAATGATAGCAAAGTCCCCGCACAAGCGAACAAGCTACGAGTAAGCTAAGCAGGCAGGCAAAAGTTTTCGATCAAAGAGCGAAGGAAAATTGCATGGAAAATGGCTTCAGCTTCAGCTTCAGCTTCTACTTCTGCTTCGGTGTCTGTCTCTGTCTCTGTCTCTGAATTGAGGCTCAGCGCCGCGCCACTTATTCATGGCATTAAAATTTTATTTTAATGTCATCGAGTCGTTGATTTACAGGCAGCAGCCACTGTAGCATGTGAACTCCGTAAAAGATTCATCCGAATATAATTTTAATAATATTTTATTGCCTTCGAAAAAGTGGTAATAGCGCGTAAAATGCCAAAGTCAAAGCCAGAATAAAAACCGAAATGAATGCCAAAGCCAACTGTAATATTTGCTGGCATTCAGAGCACTTTTCACTCTTGGCTTCCTTCCACACTTCCCACTTTCTGTGGGTAAAACGCAGTTAAAGTGACGACAGAACTGCAACTACGGCAGCATTTTAAAGTAGTTGATGTATTCAGGAAAGTCACAATTTACTTGCGATTAACATAACGAATAATTTTAAATATATTTAAAATATATAAATAATAAATATAATGAAAATATATTTATTATTTTACATATTTTTATATGTTATACTTTTTATTTAAATATTTTACTTCTTACTTTTTACATATTTTGTTTGCCATAGTTAATCTCTTTAAGTAATAAAAACCAAATTGCTCCGTACTTTTTACTGCCATTTAGACTTAAGCATTTTCTATCAAAGCGTTCAATCAACATATTATATATAATTATATATATATATATATATATATATATATATATATATATATATATATATATATATATATATATATATAATCAATGTTACTATGTAGCATTTCAAATACTTTAACCTAATGACTTAATTCAATATCTACATTATTTTCTAAATTTTTAAGATAATATCTAAGTAAAATTATTAATAATTAATACTAAATATTATATACTCTCATACCCAAAAAATACCAATTTTATTATATTATATATTTCAGTTTTCAATCAATTTAATTAAATTAAAAGTTAATTTAACTATTTTCTATATAATATATAAGATAATAATTTAAACTTAATTTAGATAATATCCAAATAAAATTATTTTTAAAAAATTATTAAATAAATAAATTATTAATACTTTCGTATACAAAATTCTTAAATTTTTCTAATTTATTTTAATGTTCGTTAAAGTCAATTAACTGCACTTTAGTTAATAGCTTCAAAATTGTAACCTTTAAGTGAAATTAGAAAGTTTATATAATTTCTCAACTATAAACAAAAAAAAAGGAAAACTAAATACAACTTAAAATCTAGTTGTTCTTAAATTATATTTAAATTATACCGAATATCCAAATAACTCCCCAACTCATCAACTTAAAAATGCATCATGAAAACATATTGCAAAAGTTCGCATCTATCCTTAACTGAACTGAAACTGAACTTTTTCAAAAGTTAAGCACTTCCATATGTAATTGCAATTCACCTTCTGCTTTATTCTCAGCAAAAGCATTTGATGTTATGACCAATATTATTGGGCTTAAGTAATGATGATAAATGCAACAACAAAAATGATCATTTCTATTGATTTTGGTTTCATCCTTTTCAGCAATTGGTTCTGCTCTTCAAGGGTACCAAACTCCCATCAATTGGCATCTCATTAACACATCTATTTGGTTGTTTGTTTGTTTGTTTGCTTTTTGTCTGTTTGTAACGAGTTCTTAGACTTCAAGTTGCAATCGCGTTTGTGTTCAGCTTATTGTTATGGCGTCTGGATGCTGTTTCGGAAAGGGAGAGAAAGTGTAGTTCAATTAACAACTGTCGGTGTAAGTATTCTCTGCGATGGATCCATTATGTCTAGTGGTTTTTCTTGGTCAACGCACAATTTTAGTTGCAATTTTTGTCTGAGTCGAATTGAGAATCTCGTTAAATGTAATGAAATGAAGCCATAAGAAGGTTTAGCCATCCTGTCGACTGTTCAAATTGATGTTAGCTGCAATAAAATAAATACGGACAAATTCCAGATCTGTAAAATCGAAATATTAATAATCATAGATTGATGTGAAAAATACTAGATTTTATACGGAAATCTAGGTCGAGAAGGAATGAAGAAAATATGAATGAAATTCATTTTTATAGTTTGTAAAGCTTTATAAATACAATAAGTAAATGCTGTAGGAGATTCTTATACCATTTTTAACAGCAGAAACGAACAATTTTAAAAGTTAATATCGCGAATTTACATACATACATTACATAACTATATTTTTTTTGATTTCTTAAAATAGATGTAAATTTATAGAAGTTATTTAAGAAATATTTTTTTATGAGCATAAACAACTTCATACTACGTGCTTTTTGGACTCTTTGGTATATTTTGAATGTAGTACCGTTGCAAAATACCTAAACCTGCCTTTGGTATATTTGCAGTAGTTTTGTAGTATATTAATTTGCTACATTTTAATTTTAATACCGCATTATTTTGCTTTTATTCAAAGCGGGTTGCGGGTATCTCACAAGCGAGCATACTCAATTATGTTATAGTTCTTTCTCTTATAGTATCTGAGATCTAGGAGTTCTTACGGACGGACGTGCAGACGGACAGACAGACGGACATGGCTAGATCGTCTTGGTTATTGATGCTGATCAAGAATATATATACATTACCTGTTATATTCATTTCCTGCCGGCACAAAGTTATAATACCCTTCTACCCTATGGGTAGCGGGTATAAAAAGACAAAGTAAATTCAGTAAATATCTCCAATTTCTAAAGCAAACTTAAATTAAAAAACAATTGCAGAATGCGTTCTTTAGTATATAATCCGATGACAAAGAAGATATATTATCACTCCAAGGACTTCACTAAAGCTGAGATGGAAACTCTTTAAAGCGAACAAAAAATATAATTTAATTAATGTGAATGTATGGTCTGAACCTAAAGAGTGGATTGGAAGTTTTCATTACTGAATTACCACTCATATTATAGATTTATCTAGTAGATAATTACAAGATATTGAAAAAGAGGATAAATTCCAATTCCACAATTCTCATGTCAAAATTATTTAATGTTCGGCACTTATAAAAATTTCTGTGAAAAATTTGGCTGCTATCTGATAAAAATTGTAAAAGTAATCAATAATATGTTAAATAAGAAATAATAATAATAATAATAATAATATTATATTATTAGGCAAAAACACCAGCTACTGAGGCCATGTCTGAGCTTCTTTGGTGGACAATCTGTTATATGTTTAATGCAATAGTATATCAATATACCAAATGAATGTATATATTTAAGTATTTTTTAGAATATTAATATTTTAAGAACTATTTTGCTATTATCGAAATGGAATAGCAAGTATTTCACACTCAACTGTATCTATTTTACTTGTTTTTTATACCCGCTACCCATAGGGTAGAAGGGTATTATTATACCCGCTACCCATAGGGTAGAAGGGTATTATAACTTTGTGCCGGCAGGAAATGTATGTAACAGGTAGAAGGAGGCATCTCCGACCCTATAAAGTATATAAGTATATAAGCCGAGACGATCTAGCCATGTCCGTCTGTCCGTCTGTCCGTATGAAACACTGGATCTCAGAGACTATAAGAGATAGAGCTATAATTTTTTTTCGACAGCATTTGTTATGTTTGCACGCAGATCAAGTTTGTTTCAAATTTTTGCCACGCCCACTTCCGCTCCCGCAAATCAAAAAAATCGAATAATAAGCGTAGTTTTCCGAATTTTGGTATATACAATAATAATTATAGTATTTATGACTTCTGAAAGTTTGGTTGCGATCAGATAAAAATTGTCGAAGTTATTAAAGAAATACTTTTGTATGGGCAAAAACGCCTACTTACTAGGGGTCTCAGTTGCTTTGGCTGACAATCTGGTATATTGTGCCGTCTATGGTATATTTTGGATACGGTACTATGTCGATACACCAAATATACCATTCGGTATATTTTTAGTATTTTTGCTCTATATTTGGTATATTTTGAGAAAAATAAAATATATTTCTTTTATTCAAAATGGGTAGCGGGTATCTCACAGTCGAGTACACTCGACAGTAGCTTTCTTACTTGTTTTTTATTAAATTTGTTTATCCTGAGCTCAACCAAAAGAGCGTTAATCAATAATTTGGAAGCTAGTGAACTGATTATTTGACAACAACTTTTACAACATTCGCTATGAAATTTCTTAGATATCGCAATAGAAAGGATTTTGGGCTACTCGCAGCGAAGAGCTGTTTAGATAACATTTTAGTTATAGATTCGAGGTAACAACCAGTTGCAGAGTTGCATTTGATAAATTATAGAAACGATTCGCAGGCGTCTAATGAAAATGGCGTCATTTCATTTCATTTGCGTCACTTTCCTTATTTTTTTTTAAAAATATTTTTTAAGCAATATTTATGGGCATTGTTTTTTATACACACATTCTTTTTGTTGCTTCTTTGGGGCTTCTTCTTCAGTTGGTCACCAATTAATTTTTATTTATGTGCTTTGCGTTTTTAACTTCGCTTCGTTTTTTTTTGTCTTTTTTTTTTTGTGGTCCCCCTTATCAAACAAACAGTTGGCAAAATGATAAATGCCGTTGCTTTTGTATATGTCCCGGCAGCACCCTTGCATCAGCCACCCCACTCCATCCACCTCCCGTTCCCCTTTCCCATCCTCTTCCCTTAACCACTTTTCGCTTCTCAGTCCCAGTCGCAGTCGAACGCGGACCAACCATTTGGTAATTTAATATTTTTCCAGCCAAAAGAAGAAAAAATCCAAAAAAAAAGGCAAGTATAAAAATTACAATGGAGTGTACTCGGCTAAAAGATACCCGATACCCATATTGAGTAAAGGCAAAGTATAGTGGTATTATTCTTAAAATATACCAAATTAATATACCGAAGTATGACAAATGGTATATTTGGTATGTTGATTTACATTCAAAATATACCATAGAGTACTAAAATATATCATATATGATGGCGTGTTTTCCCATCCAAGAGAATTTATTCAATAACTTCTACTATTTTTATCTGATCACAACCCAATTCTCAGCAATCATAAATATTGTTGGTATTATTTTATGCACGGAAGTGGGCGTTGCAACAATTTGATACTAACTTAATTTGCGTGCAATAGTAAAAAGTGCTGTCGAAAAAAATTATATCTCTATTTCTTAATGTTTCTGAGATATAGGTGATAATACGGATGGACAGACAGACAGACGGACATAACTATGTATATCGCCTCGTCTGATCTAGAATATATACTTTATGCGCTCGGAGATGCCTTCTTCTTGTGCACAAAATTAGAATACCCTTTTACCCTAGCGGGTAGCAGGTATAATGAATGAACAACTCGGAGAGTATATGAGAAAAATGATATTTGAGCGGAGAACGCGCTGCTAAAAAATGACAATTTTTAATTATCAAATGCGTTTAATGATAAAAATTGTTTATTCCGGGTATGAGAGGGTTTGTATTTTCTTCGTTTTTTTTTCGTATTCTGTGTAAGCGGAAGTCGGATTGGGAGTTGAGAGTACATATTGTGGAGATGGGCGACAGGATAAAGGAGAGTGAGGAGTGTCGAGAGTGTGGAGAGTGTGAAGAGGGAGGGGAAAGAGGGGAATGTGGTTTCTACTTAGCCGGCGCTTTGCGTCTTGGCTTTTAATTTATGATTTATTTGTGTGGGTGGCTCGCCTATAATAATTAATATTGCACACAAGCAAAAGACACTGCTGCTGAGCAACACAATCCCTCAGGAGTGTGGAAGGCGAAAGGCGAAGAAGCAAGGAGGCGAAGAGGACGCAACAACAACAACAACAGCTTCAACGTGCGAGCAAACGCAATTTTTTCATAAATCTTTTGCCGCGACGTCGTGGCAGTAAGTGCAATGTCATTGAGGCAGAAGTGGCAGCAAGTAGCGCGGGGAATAAGCAACATAAATACATACACACCCATACATACACACACACACACACACACACACATACACATATGTTAGCAGGCCAAAAGCAAGTGTCGAGTTGACGTCTTTGCAGCTTTCTCGTTGTCGTTGTCGTCGTCGTCGTCGTCGTCTTGAGCCGAGAGCAAGGGCAAAGCAAAAAAAAATTAAAAGTATTTCTCGAATTATTGTTAATGATGATTAAAAATATATGTACCTACATATAGTACATAATACACACAGCACACCTCAGCACACAAGCACGCACACACACACACACACACTCTGGTTTCCCCCCTATTCGGTTTTCTTTTTGGCTTCACGTGTTTCACAAACACATTTTCTTTTGCGTCCCCAAATGTCCTCGTCTTCCTTCAGCTTTGACTCGAACCGAGCTGGGAGCAGACTCAATAACAATCACTGAAGTAATGTGCGAATGGATCAGGCAACTTCAGAGCATTTCGAGTCTTAAATATTCTAACGAACCAGCGACATTGCTCAGCATTAAAAACTAAGAACAACTATTGTCAACAAACACATTCTATTAAATCTATCTTTAAGGAACAAAACAAAAGTTCTTTATTAATTTACTGACATTTTAATCAGGTTTTTAATTTTTTCAATGATTATTATATAGTGAGGTTAAGGTTGATGATTATGATTAAAGAGCTGTTCCCAGATGAGCAAAATTTTTGACATACTGACATGCAATATATTTCGCAAATAGCATTAATTATTGAATTAAATTTCACAAGTCCTTTAGTTGTCGCAGAAGTGCTTCACAAAGATTGCAATAAGCGATATAATAAAGAATAATAGCTTTTACCTTTTACTGTGAATCACACTCGATTGTAGATATCTTACATTTCTTTACTTATTTTAAAATATGTATAATGTAACATATATAATATATATATAATAATCTGAATGGTATTTGTGACAAGTTGCAAACTGAATTTTATTTCATATTGAAATTTATGCCCGAATTTGCATTTGAATTAAATTTTGTGCCCTTGACTTAGTATTCGAAATCACAATCTGACAACTGGAAATATAGTAAATGTAATCTGTTATAAGATACAATAAAAATGGTAAGAAATATTTGATAAACTTGCAAAGTATTATAACGTTTCATTCGCTAGACGAAGCCACTTCAAGTCAATAAAAATCGCTGCATTATTGGCAACTATGGACTAATGAGAAAGATTTCTGTGTTGAGAATTGCTGAGCAAATCCATAGACAAAGAAAAAATTCAGTGGTAAACAAGTCTATCAAAGATTTATACGAGTTCCATGATTTCGATATTGACTGCGAAGCAATTCCTCAAAATGTTTTCAATATTGATTATGAATTTGAAATAACCCCAAGGATGAACATAGAATTTCCGCTGTGGACTAATTTATCCACCGAAATAAAGAAGACTCCATTCAAAAAAAGATCATTGCTTAAACTCCTGGACAATAAATGTGTCAATCAAATTTCCCCGCAGCAGTTGAAAGATCGATTAAGCTCTCCGCACGCAGTCAATCTAGAGAAACGAGGCAGAATAATTAAGGCAAAGGAACTATGCGATCCATCTTATAAAAGCCGAGAAAAGTTAAACGCCAAATTAATTCTCCAAAACAACAATCGCCCCAAAAAGAAAAAAAATGAATATAATCCATCATTCATCTCCAATCTTCAGATTGTGCCCATTGAAGATCTGTTGCCACAATTGGCTCTTTGTCTGCCACATCCACGATTTGTGCAACGCATTGAATTCGATTCGCGTCTTTTTGACATCAACTTTATGGCAAACTCAACTCAGAAACTTCGAAGATTCCAACAGATATTGCATTCATTTTATTTCGTTGTTTTCATTGGTTTGACATACATCATTCTTGACACAACCACCGAGATAATTCAGTACGTTGACAACCGGTTGCGATCCGTCACATCGTATTTCTTTTCCCCACCATAAGTCAATGTACTCATATATTTTGATAGATATATCTTTATAATTAGTAAAACCATTAAAAATAAATGAAGAAAAAATGAAAGGAAAGAAAGAACAAAATAAATTAATAAGGAAATAAAGAAATATGGAAATTATTTAAGAAAGTAAGGAAAGAAAAAAGAAACAAATTGAATACAAAATAATATTTTTTTTATTGCTATTGATACTAACAAGTGAATATTTCAATGATCAAAAGGTATATAAGACTTATTCTACAGTATTAAGCATAATAATTATTATTGGATTTATTTTTATTGGCCATATTTCAATGATTAACTCAGCAAATTTTTGCTTTTATATTTTATAATATGCTTATAATATTATAAAGTTATTTATTTCTGTCGAAACTAAAACTAAATTGCATTCTTTCATTGAATTTTAGATTTTGTTGTAATGTAATTAATATAATTCGATCTCATTATAAAAATATTCGATTCAATTTTAATTGAACATATTTTTCTTCAATTGGAGCTATGACTTTGAAATTATTTCCCTGTTTTAAGATAATTGAAAAATGAACGAATTCCTACGAAAAATAAAAATTTAACGAATTTGTATATTTCATCGTAAAACAGAAAATGTTCCTAAAATCTCTATCTAAAATATTGTGCTAATCCAGAGCCATAAAAATAACCATTGCTTATTTTTATACCCGATACCCATAGGGTAGAAGACTATTATAACTTGGTGCCGGAAGGAAATGTATGTAACAGGTAGAAGGAGGCATCTCCGACCCTATAAAGTATATATATTATTGATTAGCGTCAACAGCCGAGACGATATAGCCATGTCTGTCTGTCCGTCTGTCCGTCCATCCGTATGAAACACTGGATCTCAGAGACTATAAGAGATAGAGCTATATTTTTCGACAACATTTGTTATGTTTGCACGCAGATCAAGATTGTTTCAAATTTTTGCCACGCCCTCTTCAGCCCCCGCAAGTCAAAAAATCGAATAACAAGCGTAATTTTAAATTATTAATTTTTTAATTTTTTAGTTGCTTTGGCCGACAATCTGGTATATTGTACCGTCTATGGTATATTTAAAAGGTGTACTATATCGATAGACCAAATATAGCATTTGGTATATTTTTAGTATTTTTAGTATATTCGATATAGTTTGAATAATAATAATAATACCGCAATATTTTGCTTTTATTAAAAATGGGTAGCGGGTATCTCACAGTCGAGCACACTCGACTGTAACTTTCTTGTTGATATTAAAATTTATATACATATTTATTTGTTGTTTAATATACTTTTCTTATTGTTGTTTAAGTTTTTATTTTTATTGAATTTTTCAATTATTTGAATGGTTTCATTCATTGAAGTATTTAACGAATATTAGATTGAATCCGTTTCAAGATCAATGTGCAGGAGTATGTGATTATGATTTGGATAAAGATTATAGAAGTTATTTAAGATATACTTTATTATGGGACTTGACTGACAATCTAGTATGTTTTGCACTCAACGGTATATTTTGAATTTAGCACTGTATCCATATTTGTTAGTATCTTTGTGGTATATTAATTTTGTATATAATAATAATAATACCGCACAGTTTTGCTTGCATTCGTACTTATTATTTTTATTAACTGTTTTTTCAGTTATTGATTCACTATTATTCCAATAGTTTGTTTCATTGAAGTATTTAACGAGTGTCAGCTTGAATTTGAATCCGTTTTAACATCAATAAGCAGAAGTGTGTGATTATTGTTTTGGGATACAAATTTAAGAAGTTATTTAAGGAATACTTTTGTCTATGACTTTGGCGAAGAATCTGGTATTTTCTGAAAGTATACTAAATATAGCATTCGGTATATTTTACTATTTTTGTGGTATCTTATTTTTAAATAAGTTTAGAATAATACAGCGCATTTTTGCTTCAATTCAATATGACTCGGGTATCTCACAGTCGAGTACACTCTACTGCAGCTTTCTTAATTGTTTTTTTTTACTATTTTTTCACTTATTGATTCTGTATTATTTCAATAGTTTGTTTCATTAAAGTATTTAACGAGTGTCAGATTGAATTTGAAGAAATCAACAATGAAATACTTTTGTCTGTTACTTTGGCTAAAAATCAGGTATTTTCTGAAAATATACTAAATATGGCCTTCGGTATATTTTAATATTTTTGTGGCATCTTATTTGAAATATTATAAGAATAATACCGCACAGTTTTGCTTTCATTTACCATGGGTAACGGGTATCTCACAGTCGAGTACACTCGACTGCAGTTTTCTTTATTGTTTTTACTTTTTTTCATATATAATAAATTTTTTGGTTGTATTATTTCAATAGTTTGTTTCATTGAAGTATTTAACAAGTGTCGGATTGAATTTGAATCCGTTTCAACATCAATGCGCAGGAGTGTGTGATTATGATTTGATTATGATTCACATATCTGTTATGTATATTCGTGAGTGGGTATCGTGGTTACTCAACAGAGAGCGAGAGAGTGTGCAGAGGTGTATGTGGGTGTGGGTGTGGGTGTGGGTGTGGGTGTGTGTGTGTGTGTGTGTGTTTGTCTATTTCTGTTTCTGCTTCTGTTTCTGTTTCTGTGTGCATCCCAGTGGCATGCAACTGCTGTCGGCTGCTGTTGCCACACTGTGGGGGTCGCGTGTGGCAGCACTCGATAACATAATTATCTGTCATAATCAGTAGGCGTTGAAATGTGCAATTTGAAGTGCAATTTAATGTGCACCAACAGCCAAAAACAACAACAACAACAACAACTACAGCCATGAGAGCAGATAGCACAGAAGTGCGTAGAGGGAGGAGAAGGGCAGGGGGATGGGGGTGTGTTAGGGTTGCCAGGTTGCGGCGCTGCTTGGGGCGTTGCTTGCCATCATCATCATCACCATCATCATCGTCGTCGTCGTCGTCTATTCGCATTCAGTTTGAGCTGCGCGCAAAATTTGCATCAGATTATTGCAATAAACATAATTATGCGCACTGCATATGATTTTTCAATTAAACACATGCAACATGCAACTCCCCAAATGCTTGCAACGCATCGCTGCTGTTGCTGCTGTTGTTGCTGCCACGCGGGTGGTTGACGCTGACGAGGCAAATAAAAAGCCATCCATACACTTATACGGCCTACTATATACATATATATATATATATATGTGTATGTGTGTGTGTGTGCGTGTGTGTGGCATGGGTGGCACGGTCGAGGGGCATATTCTGTTGGCATGACCAACCAATTGCTGCTCGTTGCGGGTGTTTGTAATGCATATTTGTTAATTAAGTGTCGTGTGTGACTGTCTCTCTGTGCTGAGCGTGTGTGTGTGTGTGCGTGTGCGAGCGTGTGTGTGTGTGAGTGTGGCTGGTGTACGCAATTGTAACGGTGCTTAAGTGGAATCAATGGATTGTAATGCACAGATAATCATTTTTAGCAAAAACACAACGCAAAGTCTCTTTTTCCTCTCTCCCTCTCTCCCCATCTCTCTCACACTCACTCGCTCTCTCTCTCTCTCTACAATCCGTAGCATATGCTGGGCGTTGCCACTCTGCTTGTCAATGACAAATGGCACAGCGTGAAACGGGACAAACAACAGCAGCAATTGCAGCCCGGCAATTGCAAATTGCAATTGCAAATTTCAATTAGACGAGGTGTTGATGCAGAAACTGCAAATTTGTTGTGTATTTGGCATTTCAAGCATATAGAACAAGTATAGCATGTCACCCACCTACCCAACCTCCTCCTTCTCCTCCTCCTCCTCTCACTAGATACTCGATGCGGTATCAACATGAGGGGAAGGTATTCTACTAGATGCATATTACCACAGCGTATTGCATAGCCTACAACAGAGTCAATAAATACAGGGCAGAGTCCATGGTAAAGCATCTAGGTTTTAGATATATATATATAGATATATGTATAGTATATACCTATTAATACTACTTTACTAGTACTAGAACTCCTTCTTTTATAATTGTTATTATTTGATTGTCAAAAAACACACACACACATAAGTGATTTAATTTAAATATATGAACTTATATTTTCGTATCAAACCACACCGTATAGCCAAGTGTGACCATAAAACAAAATATAGAATAACTATAACTTAATACGGTCACGTTTGCTATGTTATTTATGATATATACGATATGGGCACATTTACAACAGTTACTATACACACTTATATATATTGGCTATTTTGTCTGTAGTACTATATCAATATACCAAATATATCATTTAGTATATTTGTAGTATTGTCGCTAATATAATATATATAAAATATATATATTTTAAAGTATTGTAAATACCTCAATATTTTACTAAAAATAAGTAGCGGAGAGGAGTCGAGCACACTTGACTGTAGCTTTCTTCCTTCTTTTTAATGAATAATGAAACAAATATACATATGTTACATATATGTACATACATATGTATATAAATCTTTGATGATTGATTTCAATACAGCACTATGACGATAATTACAAAATATACCTGTAACTGTAAACTAACGTAACAAATAAAGAACAAGTAAGAAAGCAACAGTCGAGTGTGCTCGACTGTAAGATACCCGCTACCCATTTTTAATAAAGGCAAAATATTGCGGTATTATTTTCAAAATATACCGAATATACTAAATAAATACTAAACAAGTAAGAAAGCTACAGTCGAGTGTACTCGACTGTGAGATACCCGCTACCCATTTTGAATAAAAGAAATATATTTTGCGATATTTTCTCAAAATATACCAAATATACTGCAAAAATACTAAAAATATGCCGAATTGTATATTTGGTATATCGACATAGTATTGTATCCAAAATATACCATAGACGGCACAATATACCAGATTGTCAGCCAAAGCAACTCAGACTCCTTGTAAGTAGGCGTTTTTGCCCATACAAAAGTATTTCTTTAATAACTTTGACAATTTTTATCTGATCGCAACCAAATTTTCAGGAAACATAACTACTATAGTAATTATTGTATATACCAAAACTCGCAACTCTAGCTTTAAAATTACGCTTGTTATTCGATTTTTTTGATTTGCGAGGGCGGAAGTGGGCGTGGCAAAAATTTGAAACAAACTTGATCTGCGTGCAAACATAACAAATGCTGTCGAAAAAAAATTAAAGCTCTATCTCTTATAGTCTCTGAGATCTAGGTGTTCATACGGACGGACGGACAGACGGACAGACACACAGACGGACAGACGGACATGGCTATATCGTCTCGGCTGTTGACGCTGATTAAGAATATATATACTTTATAGGGTCGGAGATGCCTCCTTCTACCTGTTACATACATTTCCTGCCGGCACAAAGTTATAATACCCTTCTACCCCATGGGTAGTAGGTATAAAAATATGCCAAATGGTATGTTGGGTATATCGATATAGTACACCATTCAAAATATACTATAGACGGCACAATATACCAGATTGTCGGCCAAAGCAACTCAGACCCCTTTAATAACTTCCACAATTTATCAACAAAACAACCAAATCGCAACCAAATTTTCAGCAATCATAACTAAAATAATTATTATTGTATATACCAAAATTCGCTTGTTATTCAATTTTTTTGATTTGCGGGGGCGGAAGTGGGCGTGGCAAAAATTTGAAACAAACATAACAAATGCTGTCGAAAAATTATAGCTCTATCTCTTATAGTCTCTGAGATCCAGTGTTTCATACGGATGGACGGACAGACGGACAGACGGACATGAGTAGATCGTCTCGGCTGTTGACGCTGATCAAGAATATATAATATATACTTTATAGAGTCGGAGATGCCTCCTGCTACCTTTTACATACATTTCCTGCCGGCACAAAGTTAAAATACCCTTCTACCCTATGGGTAGCGGGTAAAAAAAGATAATAGTTATTTAAAGAATCATTTTATACGACAAACGGATTTTAATATCGCAATTTTAGTGCTTTGGTTAACAGTCTATTATATTTTTAATCTATCATATATTTGGTGAGATTCCAAATATAGACTTCGATATATTTTGTATTTTTTCGATATTAAAGTGGTATATTATTTAAAGTGTGTAGATCGTATCTCACAGTCTTCACTGTATCTTCCTTACCTGTTCTTTTTTATGCGAATCTAACATTTGAAAGTCAAACATGCGACATCAAAAATGATCCGAAATTCTCGCTTATTGAATGTGCAATGCAATATTATCATTATTTATTCAGTATTAATGAAGATTCATCAACTATGATTGAGGATCAAAAGTATTGGGTTTTATATCTTTTATCTTGATATTTGACAAAATATGTATTTACTTTATCAATGTTTGTAATATTTTAATATTGCAGCAGTCAATTTATTTGCTGTCAATTCAAGAGTTGGCTTCAAATTAAATTATATTTTAATTTTACCCAAATTGTCAAACTTATATTGTAATTTGAATTTGTATGATGCATTATTTAAAATTTGTATAATTCTGAAATCACTAAAAACAATAAAAAGTGAAATGAAAAGCCATTTGAAACATTTCTTGGTCCTTGAAAGCGAAAGCATTTTTTGTATATTTGAGCGATGAAGAAACTGAGAACAAACTAAGTCTACCTTAAGAGACATAAGTACACATATTCAGATATCATATATATAAAACGCTTGCAGTGTCAAATGGATCCACCCAGAAACAATAGAAATAGAAATAGAAAAGCTGAACTAAAACAACAAAATAACTAATAATAGTAGATGATAAAAAAAACAACTGAAAATAAACGAGTTTCCATTAGGTGAGCGTAACGGAGGCAAGAAGTCCAGTGACGGGCATGTCCTTATCGAGGGTGTTCAGCTCGATGAGATAATCGCCCTTGGGAGCATCGTCGGGCAGAAATGTTGTCTCCAGCTCGTACTTATCGATGGTGTAGGTGCCCTTTGGGAAGGGACAACCGCCCTGTTCGGGCAAATCGGATGACTTCTGCAGATAGGGATACGTGTCCTCGTCCTCGTTGACGAACTGGCAGAACGGTTTCTCCACATTCATGACCATCGCACCCTTCTCTTGTGTGGAATCGTCGTACATGAAGACTTGCATCGATAGCTAGAATAAATATGTATGTCAATGTATGGTAAATCGTGATCGATATCCTGATCAGCTTACCTTTTGCTCGTCGCCCATATTCCGTTTGAACTCAAAGGTGCCGGTCAAGGTGAACTTATTTTTGGAGACCTTCTTCATGCGCAAATCGCCCCAATCGACCCATTTCTCATCGTCGTTGATTTTGGGATTCTTTTCGAATGAGTTCAATTCGACATTGTAGGCTTTCTCCTCGGCAGCCACAGCCACAGTGCATACCAAAAGTATCAACCCAAGACAACCCAAAAGACTACATATACGAGTACGAGTCATACTTGCCGCAACCGCAACTCCACACTGACAATCTCTCTCGACCCGCTCTACACTATTTATACTATATACTCGTACATATCATATATGGATGTAGTTCCTCAATTCAGTTTATCTCGCATGCAATATCGTTGTTCTGCATTGCAATTTTACTAACATTGTGTGCACTTGTTGGGCACATTGTAACACATCGATTTGCGAATGTTGTATAAACAATTTATTACAGATAACTTTTGGATAATGTTATAGAGAATTAACTCACTATAAATCGGAGGTCATAGCTAATACTTTGAAAGTTCAGCAATACAGATGATAAACTCTTCAGCTTAAATAAATCTAATGCCATTTCAAATGTATTAAGTTTGATTTCACTTTCTTCAAAATTTAAATAATATTTCATAGCTTTGTGTTTAAAATGTGTATAATATGAAGTGTTGTTAAGGTTATATTTATTATTATTTATTATGTATATAATATTATATTATTATTTATTATTCTTATTATTATTATTATTGTACTATTTATTATTATTTATTAATAAAAATTATGTATATAATATTATATTATTATTTATTATTAATCGAATATCATAGCTATGGGATATGAAGCATTAGGGATATTAGATTTATTTATCTCTGTATTTCATTGGCACAATTGGCACATCGATGTATTCGAGAGTACTAAAATATATCAGAGTATCAGCCAATGCAGCTAAGATCCGATTCGACAACTTTTATTCTATCGCAACCAAATTCATACGAATAGACGGACAGGCAGACAGGCGGCAAGATCGTCTCGACTGTTAACGCTGATCAAGAATATATATATACCTTATAGTGTCGGAGATGTCTATTTACGCCTGTTACATACATTTCCTGCCGGCACAAAGTTATAATACACATTCACCCTATGGATAGCGGGGTATAAAAATTGGTTTCAATATATTATATATGTCTATATGCAAATATCATTGAAAGTATATCTTTAAGGCGTGCAATATATAATATTTCAACTTAAGTATAGTCAAGGATTTCTTGAACTGAATTCTTTGATAGCTACTTCATTTGGACTTTTATTATCTTTTTATACCCGCTACCCATAGGGTAGAAGGGTATTATAACTTTGTGCCGACAGGAAATGTATGTAACAGGTAGAAGGAGGCATCTCCGACCCTATAAAGTATATATATTCTTCATCAGCGTCAACAGCCGAGGCGATATAGCCATGTCCGTCTGTCCGTCTGTCCGTCTGTCCGTATGAACACCTAGATCTCAGAGACTATAAGAGATAGAGCTATAATTGTTTTTGGACAACATTTGTTATGTTTGCACGCAGATCAAGTTTGTTTCAAATTTTTGCCACGCCCACTTCCGCCCCCGCAAATCAAAAAAAATCGAATAACAAGCGTAATTTTAAAGCTAATGTTGTGAATTTTGATATATATAATAATAACTATAGTAGTTATGATTCCTGAAAATTTGGTTGCGATTTGGTTGTTTTGTTGATAAATTGTGGAAGTTATTAAAGAAATACTTTTGTATGGGCAAAAACGCCTACTTACTAGGGGTCTTAGTTGCTTTGTCTGACAATCTGGTATATTGAGCCGTCCATGGTATTTTTGAACGCGGTACTATATCGATATACCACATATACCATTTTGTATATTTTTAGTATATTTGCAGTATATTTGGTATATTTTGAGAATAATACCGCAAAATATATTGGCTTTAATCAAATTGGGTAGCGGGTATCTCACAGTCGAGTACGCTCGACTGTAGCTTTCTTACTTGTTTTAACAGTCAAAAGTAGACTTGCGTGTAATACCAATAACTTTTTTAATTGCTATCGAAATATAATAGAAATATCGATATTACTGTCATTTATCAGTCATCAGTCATTCGATTTTTCTGCTATGTGTTGTATTTGAAGAATTTCGAAATGTTTTTCAGATAATGCATTTCCAGTTAACAGTTCAGTGTTGCATTTCATTATGTTTAGGGAACTCTCTGTTAACCGTTATATAACTGTAACGAAGCCACTTGAAAAGTCTATCTTTTGTCTATCCATTTTATTTTCTTCTTGTAATCTGTCTTCCCTAAAGGCGACTTGTAATCGTATTTGATTACTTTCAAATTTGTTATTTCTAGGTCAACTTGGGTTCAAGTTTTTCTTGAATTCGTTAACTTGAGACGGTTCAAAATTCCCCGAATTTGGATCGCCCCCACTAACTAATACTGTAACGGGGAAAAATCAGCAAATTGCCAAAACTGTTCGTTGCTTAACTTTTCAACAAGGCCACTCGCTGTTTGCTGTTTTTGCCCGTTGAAATTCTGCAAATATTTTATGGCAACTAATCTCTTAACACTCTATTGAGACATGTAAACTTTTAATAGCATTTGCTGTGCCAAAAACTCGATGGGTTCGCCTTCAGTTCAGTTTAGTTCAGTTCAGTTCAGTTCAGTTCAGGCGGGGGGTATGGGGGAGTGTGGTTTACTCTGGTTTAGGGCGGTCTGGGGTTAATACTTAAACATTAGGCTGGGGCGCTGCGCTTGTCGAAAGTTTGGCACTCTCTTCTTTGCTTGTTTTATGGCCTGCAGCAGTTTTCGTGTTTGAACATCAAAAGTAATAAATTCATCGAACCAAAATGTTGCACGCCAAGCAAATGGCGACAACGACGAAGACAAAGACGATAGAGGCATGTGGCAGGTGGCAAGTGGCAAATGCTGCCTTGATTTTGTTGTTGTTTTAGGTCGCGCCTTTTGCCGTACTCAATAACTTCCGCCGGAAACACACACCGCCACCCTCCACGCTCTCTACATCTCCTCTACATCTGACCCATTGCCAATTCCCACTACAAAGTTATTTAAGTAACTGTCTTGACTTGTTTTCGCCTTTACATTGATTTTGCCTGCCACAACACACACTCACACACACACACACATACACTCAAGTGGGGGCGGAGAGGCGTGTCTCCATAAATATCCATAATACAAGAGAGTGCGCTAAACGTGTGGGCTCTTTGCTAAAGTTTCGCCCAAGAATTTTGGAACGGAGTCCAAGACTCTTTTGTTATTTATTTATTCTATTTGTGTGCCTCGCCTCAAATAGTATTTCGTCTTGTGGTTAGTTCCACTAACTCGTATGTAGTACATACATTTTGCGCTAAGTTAGCAGAAGTAACAAATACTGACGCATTTAAGTGATACACTTCACATACTCAAGCACAAACTAATAAACTAACACTTAAACCATTTTGAATAAATTAATGCTTAATCTTTACACTTGACTTCTACAAAAAATGCATGTTCTACTCACTCTCATTGATTCCCGAAAATTTGTTAGTGATTAGATAAAAATTGTGCAATCAGATCTTTACTGCTCTGCATGATAATCTGGTATATTTTGTACTCTATGGTATATTTGACAAGTAATCGATTTACCAAGTATAGTCATTGGTATATTTAAGTATTTTATAGGCAAACCAATTTGGTATATTTAAAGAATAATACCGCAATGCTTTGGTTTTATTCAAAATGGGTAAGAATTATTTTCAATTTGAATTTAATTACAGTGCTGGTAACTAAATTCTTTGACTGAATTGCTCATTTCACCCACTGTGTAGAGAGTGTGTACAATAATTACAAGTGAGTACTAAGTATGTACTTAAAGACAAAACAAAACGAAAAAAATGGGGGGGAACATGGGTTAAATAAGAGTCACGTAAGCAAATGCACGGCGTGTCATTTCAATAAAAGCCGTTCGCGTCGCAGTCGCAGCCGCAGTCGACGTCAACGTCAACCTCGTCGCAGTCGGAGTCGCAGTCGCTAATGCTGATACTGTTGTGTTGGGGTTCATAAAAATGGCAGAGCATGGGCTCGGTCAGATGACAAAACACAAAATGAAGAGACGATGGAAATAAGCAAAGCGAAGTGTATGTGTGTGTGTGTGTGTGTTAAAAGAATTGCAGCAAAATTAAAATAAAATAAAATTTACGTTGAATTAAAAACAAGCAAAGGCAACAACAACAATGTGAAGAAGGCAGAGAGCGAAACAAATAACTGAAACTGAGTCGACGACGAGTCGTGACTTCATTTGCTTGACACTTGCACACCAGCGAAGAAATGTGAAGGGCATCGGCGTGGCGTTAGCGGAGCAGAGCAGCGCAGCCCTGGCATCGTAAAAGAAGAGCAAAAAAAACGGGAAAAAAGTGCTAGCTAAAGAAAAGGCTGCAAACGATTCCTAATTGAAAACTATTAAATTCTGCCTCGTTTTTTTTTGTATTTTCACGCTACTTAATTTTCTTCTTGCGCTCGCCTTTGCTCCCTCCCTATCTCACTCTCTCTCTCTCTCTCTCTCTCTCTCTCGCTCACTCGTACCAATGCCTTCGTCCCAGCTATTTGTCCCGTTTCTGCCGGCGTCTCTTTAGTGCTGTCGTTCGTTCGTTCGTTTGGTCCAAATTGGAACTTGAATTTCATTTCGAATGACATTCGCTCCATCACGCGTCAACTGCAGTCAGCGTCGACGTCGGCAGAGCACGTAGTTGTCAACGGCAATGCGAAATGCGCAAAAAAAAACGCGGACATTTTCATTTGAGCATATTTAATTAGATGCAATTATTTATGGTATTAAATAGATGAGGCAGTAAATGTGCTGTACACTGGCGATGTCTCTTCACTCTCTCTCTCTCTTAGGAAACGATGTGAAATGCAAAGTGAGATAAAAAAAATTGAAATAAAATGCTAAAGAATTGCGTCGTCTTTTGCCATCGTTCGTCTGTTTGTTAAAAAAAAAAAAAACGAAAAAACGGAAAAAAGTAGCAACAACAAAAAATTTCAATTCTTGGCACAATTTCTGCAGTGATGCCACGCCCATTCCCCCTGCGCATCATTTACCAACACAACCATAACAATGAGACATCCCAGCGAATGACGAGAAGGAGGTGGGAGGCAGCGAGGATGATAGGACATAGGACCACTTGGCCGAAGGAGTGCATTTAAATGGCAGGAAATTTGAAAAAAATTGAAATTTAAGTCTTTGATATATGGAAGTCGATTTATTTGCCGCCTTTTTACCACTCCATCGCTCTTCCCATCCCCATCCCCATCCCCATCCTCAGCATCATGCGTATTATTTCTTTAAACTTTGCCATCGCCTTGACCGATTCCCTCTCTGCACTCTTCTTCCACTTTCCGACTCCTGTTACGAATAATGTTCATTGTTATTGTTCTTCTTGCTCCTTGTCAGCTTCACTCTCTGATTGAATGACGTCACTACTGGCCCTTCACAAAATGTACCGTTACTAACTAGTATATGTTACAATAGAGTTCTACGTTTCTCATCATCTATTTGATGTTAGTTCTTTATCTCTCCCCCTCTCTCTCTCTCTCTCTCTCTCTCTCTCTACCTCTTCCTCTCTGCCTTTTAATCCTCTTTTACCTTACTAATAAAATTTATTTAAATTTGGCTGACTCTTTGATTATTACATTACCTGATACCATTACCCTTACTTTATAAAAAATAAATAAATAAATTAAAATTATATCATTATATAAAGATAAATATATATCAAAACCCATGTATATAAATGAATAAATAAATTTAAAAATCTATCTTGAAAACAATTAATTTTTATTTTAAATTAGCGAGTGAACACGAACCTTCAATGTTGATAGAACCTAAAATCTAAAATGTGTGTGTTTACATACATATAATAATCGAAATATCGAATAAGGGAGAGTATTAACAAGTTATAATGAATAATAATAAGCTTGCCGTAAATGTAGTTTTAATAATAAATCTGTTAAACCTCTGCGAAGTTAATAATATAAACAGTTTCTTTAACTAAATAAATACCAAAGCAAAGGCTAAATATAGCATTTCAATTGAACTTTCATTACATTCAGGATTCACTAAAATATATTTAAATAAAACAGAAAGCGACAGTCCGTCACCAATTTTCAATAAAGACTAAACAGTGCAATAGCATCGTTAAAATATACCAAATAAATATAATATACAAAATAATGCAATTTACCGAAAGCTATATTAGGTACATACATAGATATAGTAGTACATTCAAAATATACCATATCTAAATGTAGCTGATAAAAAAAAAAAAATAAAAAACAAAATTTGATGCTATTTTCAATTTGGCATCAGTATATTCAAAATTGCACATCCCATTTATACAAATAAATAATATATATATATATATATGGAATCAGTTTATACATTTAATTTAATACATTTTTCCTAAATCCATAATTTCACAATCACTCTCTCTCGCTCTCTCTCTCTCTCTCTCTTGCCATTCAACACATTTTTATTATATAATATGTTAAATAGCTCATTTATTAACCTTTTGCCATCATCAATAAAATAGAAGCTTTTCTCTTTTGGGATATCATACCAACCGACAATGTCCAAGTGCTGATAAGGTATCTTCGAATTGAATAATAATAAAAACACTTCAGGTAGACAAGGCTAAGCGGTCATTTTGGGTCGCTCTCCCCCATTTGTGTTGCGTGTTTTCTGTTTTCGGGGGATGTCGCAGTTAATAGCGCGTGACCATGGCATGCCAGTCAACCCTTTGGCACCTTGGCTAACGATGGTCACATCCCCAAACTGGACAAGACAAATCACACACAAATTGACAAGCGTTTAACATAATTTACACGCCCAATTCCAAACCCAAACTCAAACCTAAACCCAATGACTTGCAGTTGACCACATTCCACATAAATGCGATACGGGACACTTTGCCCAAGTATTGACCCTTTGCTCTTCTGGTCAAACCCTTGTCAACGTTGCGTAACCGAAACTATTAAAAATATCATCACAAAAAAGCAGTGCCCAAGACTTTGTCCGTTGTCATTTTTCACACGCTGAATGGCGTTACATATGTTCATGGTCAAATCGATTAAATAAATCATTAGCATCTTTTGTAGCCAATTTTCTTGCCCTCCGTCGTTTTTTTTTTTTTTTTTTTTTTGTCGTTTCTTTTCATTTTTTATGGCGCGTGTCGCCAGTTTTACGAGTCTTTTGCCATTTTTTTGTTCTATTCCATTTTTCTTCAGCTCCCTAGTGTGCGTGTATGTGGAAATTGTTTTTTAATACGAGTATGACCGATTTTGGAGTTGGGAACTCTGTGTGTGTTTCGGCCCCCACGAAAAGTTGACATTTAATTTGTTGAGCTTTTGTTAGAGAAAGGCAACTTTGCGGTTCGAGAGTCTGGCCAATTTATTAGAGCAAAACTCCCAATAAGAAAACGCCCCATAAATATCGCAAGTGATTCAATTGCAATCTACAAGATGAATCCGTTTCTATATACCCTTTTAAAACATTCGAAGTAATAATGATAATGGTGATAATGATAATGATAATGATAATGATAAATATTATATATAATGATAATGATAATGATAAATATTATATATAATGATAATGATAATGATAATGATAAATATTATATATAATGATAATGATAATGATAATGATAATGATAATGATAATGATAATGATAATGATAATGATAATGATAATGATAATGATAATGATAATGATAATGATAATGATAATGATAATGATAATGATAATGATAATGATAATGATAATGATAATGATAATGATAATGATAATGATAATGATAATGATAATGATAATGATAATGATAATGATAATGATAATGATAATGATAATGATAATGATAATGATAATGATAATGATAATGATAATGATAATGATAATGATAATGATAATGATAATGATAATGATAATGATAATGATAATGATAATGATAATGATAATGATAATGATAATGATAATGATAATGATAATGATAATGATAATGATAATGATAATGATAATGATAATGATAATGATAATGATAATGATAATGATAATGATAATGATAATGATAATGATAATGATAATGATAATGATAATGATAATGATAATGATAATGATAATGATAATGATAATGATAATGATAATGATAATGATAATGATAATGATAATGATAATGATAATGATAATGATAATGATAATGATAATGATAATGATAATGATAATGATAATGATAATGACTATTATTATTAATATTATTATTTATATTGTTATTAGAATGTCTTCCACAATATAAAATAGTATAGTTTGTATAGTATTATATTTCTAACCTCATAGTATACTATTTATTCTTGTGAGCGTATGTGTAATTCGGCTATAGGCATATTATTTTATTATTTGTATTATGAAGTAGACTTTTTATATGTAGTCTCTGGCATTTCTTTGTGCGTCTTGGGGCAAATCAGACCAGTGTTTATTTTCTATAAATATAAATTAAATGGGTGGCGTGCAGATGTCCAATAAATTTGGCCATTTTCTCTTTTTTCTGTGTGTATTGTGAGACACCTTTTTATGCGGCATTGTGACCGTTGCTTTTGTGTCGCATCCCTGTCGCAGTCACGTCGAACCCTTTTCATTGTAACCGATACTCGGACCGGGTTTCAAGAATCCAAGCATTGTCATCGTCATCGTCGTCGTCGTCGTTGTCCTCCTCGATGCCTTTGAATTCGAATAGGACAAAATACCACAAAAAAAAGAGAAAAAATCATGTGACAATAGTTGTTTTATTTTTTGGCCTTTTTTCTGACGTCGTTTGTTATGTCGCCGGCCATTTCATTTATTTTTATTGTTTGCTAATAAAACGCAATTTGTTTTATAGCCTTTGCCATTGGCTGAGCGTGCAACAAGTCTTACATCATTTATTTCCAATTAAATTCTATTTTTGAGTCTTAAAACTTGCAATCGAACAATTTGCAATGAACCAACTCATTCTATATAATACATATATATTAAATCCGGCAATGCTTTTGTTTTAGTTGCTATTACAACACACAAAAAAAAAAGAATAAAATAAATAGGAAATAAAAGCAAACAATTTCTTGTAATTATAATCCATGGCCTTTCGAGTCAGGCCAAGAGTCAGTCAGGTGCTCAGCTGCGCCAATCAGTCACAGCAAGAGTCAACCACCGAGAGGAGGCAGCATTCCGATAGGTGAGCCACCCCACCACCCAACCACCTAACCATCCAAGCATCCTTGCAACATCCCACATCCAACCACCGATTTCTGTCAGCTGCACTTGTCACTGCAACGCAGACCCCAAAGGCGAACCTTTTTAGCTCCCTCTTTCTCTCTCTCCCTCTGCATTTCTCTTTCTCGTCTATGCAACTTTTTCGCCTTTTTTCATTCAAAATACTCTAACCAAAAATGATTCATAGATCATTTTGTATATAATCTTATAGCAGTTATTTATTATCCTAATAAAATCAGCAAAACATTCGACTTTCAATTATATATTAATGAATAATTACATCGTTTTCGAAAATTATTGCTTTAAAAAACACCACATGAAACAGCTAAATATACAACTTCAATTTTTGCTTTATCCCCAGAAATAAGTAAGATCTTTTTAAGTTTTATTGCAAGAAACATTAATTATACTATCAACAAAGATTTTGCAAATATCAGAGTAATTATTAATTATCAGAACTGTATACGTTTATCTGTTTTCAATTCATTATCTTCTCATCTTAAGCAATGAATATTTTAATATCTTGTCAATATTGTTATATTATTATTTGGCAACTTATTTTCCATATTAACAACAGATTATTGGCTTTTTATCTTTAACATGAAAAATATGTTTTCTAACTATATTTTGATTTCTTACCACTCTTTATACGATGAAATTACCATTAATATATGTATATAATATAGTGTTAATACACACATTATTTTTTTGTAGTTCTTAACTCCTCATCTTTGGCAATGAAAAGTGTGATCTTATAACATTTTAATATCTTAACAATATCTATTTTCCATACTAAAAGCAGTTTAATGCTTTTTTAACTTGAACTTAAAAATAAATGTTTTCTTATAATATTTTAATTTCTTATCATTATTTATATGATGAAAATACTATTAATATATAGAGTTATAAATATATAGAGTTTTTTTTTCAATTATTTCTCATCTTTAAGAATAAACGAATATATTCTTACAATGCCAAAGAGTATTAAAACTTCGTTGGATTGCAAAGTAGTTCAGTTTTGGCATATTCATTATTTTTTCTGGATTTCCTGTTGGCGCGCTTTTTTTGTATGCATCGTTTTTTGTTCAAGAATTACTGATTATTAATTCATTTTGAACCAGTGAGGCATTCATATTTCTGCGGAGCAGTGGGTCGACAATGTCCTTCGACAGAGCTTGACGTTGTCTGTCAATGTTTTGCTTTCGTTTCGCTTCGTTTTGTTTTGTTTCGCTTCTATTTTTTTCCGTTCGTTTTGCAGGTACAATCGTAGTCTGTCACTCTTTCTCGCTTCCTCCTCCATACACTATATATATATATATATATGTATTTGTATCTATATTTGTATAGCCTGGCCGGACCATCGACTTGAGAGGGAGGCGGACACAGAGAGAGAGAGAGGGAGAGAGAGAGAGAGATGTCGCGAACCTGGCCAGAAGGCGACGCTGCATTCATTGTTAAATCATTGAGTTTTTACTGCAGTTTGGCAACGGGATTCGACGAGCGTCGTCGCATATCCAACCTCAATTTTGCGACTGCTTATTGTTGTTGTTGGCTCGCTTCGCTTTCAAGTGCGAGCTGTGGGGTAGTGGAGAGAGATGGAAGGAGAGAGGATGCGAGTCCTTTGCCTTTTGCTTCGCCATGTCCATGTAAACAAAGTCAGTCAGCAGTAAGAAAACAAAATGTGGAAAAAAACGAGAGAAGAGAAGAACCTCGTTCCTCACATCAACTTGGTCTCATCTCTCCCGCTCCCGCTCTCCCTCTCTCGCTCTCTCGTCTGCTGCTGTAACGAGAGGAGGACACCTGCTCTAAAATGCAAGCATCGCCTGGCCGAGGCCTGGGCTTGTTAGTCTGATTGGGTGGCTGATTGGTTGGACTGGTTGACTAACTGACTAACGGACCAACTGACTAACTGACTTTTTGACTAACTGACTGACTGACTGTTTGAATCTCAGCTTGTGCTGCTGCTGCTGCTGCTGCTGTGGCATCAAGGCATCAAGGCGTCATCGTCCTCGTCCTCGTCATTGTCGGCCCATTGCAATGCCCAGCGACAGTTGCTCTGGCCCAGCCACCGGGTTCCTCTAACAATGAAGCGGAAACAATGTTTACAATTTTTACTACATACCTACCGTATATATATATATATATATATATTTAGATATCTATATAGAGCTATGCATGTACACTTGCTTCTGCAACAACAACAACATTCATTCCAGTGACAGTCGGCGCACTCTCTTTTTATTTTTTCAGTTCTTTTCCTCTGCATTTTGTGTTTGCCTTGTTATGCTTTGTGTATTGTATACACATTGTACTCTGCCCCCTCCCCCCCTCTCTATAGTATCAGCATCTTTTACCAGTTACCTGTTAGCTGTTACCTCTGCCATGTTTGACTGTATTTAGCCAGCGGTCATAAAGTTAATTTGTACAAAACTTGCAAATAATTCAAACATTTTCCTACATTTCTCTACTCTATCCTCTTTCCCTTGTCGTGTCCCACAGCCTCTCGCCTTTGGAGAGCCCAACAATATGATCACATGCCATACGACCTTATCGAAAGTGACTTGTATTCCAGTAGCTGCTCATCAAATTCATTTGTAGACATTTTTTACAGGTTTCCTAAGTTATTGTTGACTTTGTTGAGCAGCTTTCCTTAGGAAACTAACCCTCTATTTCTCTTACTCTAAGTACAACTTATTGAGTGAAGACTTATTTTAAATAAAAAACAAGTAAGAAAGCTGCAGTCGAGTGTACTCGACTGTGAGACACCCGCTATCCATTTTGTATAAAATAAATATATTTTGCGATATTTTTTCCACAAAAAAACCGAATATACTGCAAAAATACTAAAAATATACCAAACGGTATATGTGGTATATCGGTGTAGTACCGCATTCAAAATATACCTTAGACGGAACAATACTATATACCAAATTGTCAGCCAAAGCAAATAAGACCCCTAGTAAGTAGGCGTTTTTGCCCATACAAAAGTATTTCCTTAATAACTTCCAAAATTTGTATCTGATCGCAACCAAATTTTCAGAAGTCATAAATACAATAGTTATTATTGTATATACCAAAATTCGGAACTCTAGCTCTATCTCTTATAGTCTCTGAGATCTAGGTGTTCATACGTACAGACGGACAGACGGACATGGCTAGATCGTCTCGGCTGTTGACGCTGATCAAGAATATATACTTTATAGGGTCGGAGATGCCTCGTTCTACCTGTTACATTCATTTCCTGTTGGCACAAAATTATAATACCCTTCTACCCTATGGGTAGGGTAGGTAGATACAGATCTATTAAATGACAGTATTATCATTAAAACATACCAAATTAGAATAACTAAATAATATTAAAATGTATTGAATGTTATATTTGGTATATGCATATACTGGCCAAAATACATATATTATTCTTTAAAAATACCAAATTAGAATACATTAAATACTAAAATGTACTGAATCTTATATTTGGTTATCCGTAATTAATCTTAAATCAATCAATTAGATCTTAAGTACCTAATCAAAGTGCAAAAAAAATACTAAAATGTACTGAACGCTATATTTCGTATATTCATATATATAATAATAAAAATACACACTAAAAGCACTTGTAATCTTTGCCCGCAGATCAGATTTAATAAAAATTTCGCCACGCCCACTTCCGCCCCCGCAAATCGACAAAATTTGAATAACACGCTTAAATTTAAAGTTAGCGCGATTTTTGGTACATACAATATTAACTATATGGTAGTATTTACGATTCCTGAATTAGGTTTTAATCAGGTACAAATTGTAGAACTTATTAAAGAAATACTTTTGTATAGGCAAACAATCTGGTATATATCGCACTCTATGTCATGTTTCAGTATTTTTACGGTATATTAATTTGGTTTATTTAAGGAATAATGCCGCACTGTTTTGTTCTCAATTTCAATAATTGGATAACGAGTATCTCAGAGTCGAGAACACTCGACTGTAGCTAATATTATAAATAAATAATAATAAAATAAATGTTGCCACTTCATTAAGCTGTCAATATTTGAATTGAATATTTGAAATAAATACATTTGATAAATCAATTTTTTCACTCATTTTGCATTTTATTAAAATGCAATGTGATGTTTCTAAATTCAAAAATTTGTTGTCACTTCATTGAGCTGTCAATATCTGTCCGAAATATGCAAAATTCTTGATCGGCACGTTATATATGATAATACTCTGTAGTCAGTAAGTAAGTGTCTCGGCAGCGTACTTGGTATTTATGGGAGAGTGGCAAGTGCTTATAGTATTCAACATCGACATTCACATAAAATTTCTAATTAACCAAAAAGCCTATTAAGGCCAACAAGGCTAACAACAAGCCCAACACACACACACACACACACACACACACACACATACGCAGTGGAAAGACAAACCAAATGTCTCTCCACAGTGCTACACTATTTTATGATTAGGCAACTGGCAAACATTCAACACCTTTTAGCGGTGCCTAATGAAATACTCGCCTCTCATTTTCGTTTCGTTTCGTTTTCGTTCTCGTTAGGTTCTCGTTTCGTTTTCGGTCCTCGTCGCTTTGCCTCGCTCTTGACATAATTTTACTTATTACAATTTTATATTTTATAGATGGCAGCGATGGGGAAGAGGAGAGGGAGAGGGAAAAAGGGTGTCAAGGAAAACATATTCCAAAAATTACCAATTTTGTTGCTTACGATTATTACCATGACAATGTGCGAGTTGCACTCTCGTTGCTTCGTTTTGCGTTTTCCGTTTTGCGTTTTCCGTTTGGCGTTGTCGGTGTCGCTGTTGTTGTTGTTGGTGTTGTTATTAGGCTTGGCTTTTTGCTACACTCTGGAGATGACTTAACACGTAGCACATCATTAAAAATTTGGTGCCATTAATGCATAACACACACACGCAACATGATCAAATTGCCAATATGTCACACACACACACACACACACTCCGTTGGGGTTGACTCGGAATGCATGAATAAGCAAGGGAAAGAGGAAGCGAGGGTTTCAGCGGGTAAACTAATAACGGCAACAACACTGGCGAAACATCATCATCTTATTTACGTCTTTTTAACACCTTACCTGGGCCCAAGCAACACTCAAGGCATATGCTTACCCACACACACACCCACACACCCACAACCCACACACAAATCCTGGCATCGTATGCCGTTGAACAATTAACAAAAGGTAATGTAAAATTATAATTATCACACAAAAGCACATTTGTTAATTTAAGCTAAAACAAACACCGAGCCAAGCTCACCATATATGTATGTATGTACATACTTCTTCTATATGTGTGCTGTAATCTGCTGCTGCCTTTGTGGGTCTAATGGGTGGTGCAATGGTTCACCAACTCCCCCTCTTACCCTCTTCCTCTCTCACTGTCTCTCTCGCTCAAGTCGCTTCGTCTTGGAAGACAAATTTTGTCGCCTAGTTTCTTGGCGCTGGGCAAAACGACCGATGCGTAACAATGAAAACTCCCCAATGTAATAAATATAAAAACAGCCGAAAAATATGCCATAAAATTATTTCGAGCCGCAACATCTATGAAACTTTCAACTAGAGGTGGTCGCAAAATGCTACCAAATAATACGAAAATTTGTAAAAATTGCAATTAGAAAAAATCAATAATGCAGAGTTCGCTAACATTTAAATTAGTGAACAATTTAATTTCAATGTATCATTAACAACTTAATAAAATATCCATAAATTAAAAATGTGGTATTAACAGAATTTATTATAATAATTATGGAATAATTAACAACAAAAAACATTTAAATTAAAATCTTTACTTAATTCAAATTTATTATAAAACGCTTAATAAAATACAAAAAATATAACATATTTGAAATTTTAATCTAATTTACATTTATTATGAGACGCCTAATAAAAATATATGTTGAATTAAAAAACAAATATTTAATTAAATATAAAACAAAACATTCAAAGTATAATTTTAACTTAATTTCAATATATAATGAAACGCTTATTGAATTTTTCATAGTTTAAAAATGAGTTAAATAAATGTAGAATTTTCTAAAAAATATAAATTCCTACTTTATTTCATTTTTTTAAGAAACACTCAATAAATTATACATTATTTAAAAATTCTAAATAAATTTTAATTCATATTTCTGAGATTCGAATTATTTTATATTTATGTTCAATTTTGAGCCTTAAAAACATTTAAATTAAAATGTTTATTTAATTTCAAGTTATTAAAAGCCACTTATTAAAACTAAATTTGCTAAAATAAAAAAGTATTTCAATTTTGTTGATTATATTTGAAAATTTGTATTTGATATAAACTTCATATGATAAATGAATTATTTTGTCTACTAAAAGTCAGTTTGACATATATTTTTAAAATACATATAGACAATCTTTTTTTCTTCAATGATGTAAATGCGATATACGATATGTGTAAAGGCACGACTCACGCGACCATCGCTAAGAGCGTCGCTGCTTAATGGGCACATGGCGGATATGGCACAGGAACAAGTAGATTTAATAGATATAAAAAGAAGGAGGAAGGGAGTCACGAGAAGGGCAGAGGGGAGAAGCTGAGATGCGAAAGGCTTTAGACTTCATTGCATTGATAGCCAGTTGCTCAGCTGTCGGTTGATTTTTGGTTCGTTTGTCCTTTTTGCGGCACATAAATTTTATGTGCCAGGACCTCTGCCCTATCCCATCTGAAAATACACGCAGACACATACGCACACGCATTAAACCCTTTTCGTTATACATCACATACACACACACACACACACACACACACCCACACACACATGAACGCAGCTCATTTATGGCTCGGTCTGATAATGTATTATCATTCTCAAACAACGCGGAGGCCGCTTATAGTTTTTGTTCTTGTCGCGCTGTTTAGAGACGACGACTCGAAAATATTCACACCCACACACACGCATGCACACACACACACATATGCACACGCCTTTGAGGCGTTAATAATTTTTGTGTTTTTATTGTTGTTGCTTTTGGTGTTGCTGTTTTTTTGAGTATTTTTCTTACTCTTTGCCGTAATTTATGGCCGTTACATTGTGGCGCTTCTTTGCATGGCAAACACTTTGGCATTTTAATGGGCATTAATGGCATGGTGTGAAGTAGTAGGTGGACACCAAAGGGGAGGTGGGGATGAGGGGAAAACAGGAAGGAAGTTGTGCGCCTTCTCGCAGAACACATTAAAATTATTGAAGCCGACAATGGCCATTAATTCGTTGCGCTTAGCGCGCAATAATGCCGCACATAATTGTTTATTAATGAACTATAAGTATTTTTATTGACAACGCAGTTTCAGTTTCAGTTTTCGTTGTCATTAAAGCCAAACTCCATTCATACTTTACCACAAGAATGTTGAAATATTCTTCCAAATAAACAAAAAGAAATACTGAAATATTTGCATTTTCATAATATTTTGGATCATTTTGGATTTAGATATTTGAGAATTGCAATCGATATTTGTTGTAATTTGATTATACGTATAATTCAACTGCTTTGTAATGTAATTTGTTTAAATCCGAGTTTTTATTGATCTATTAAAATTATATATAGTAAAGTAGTTGCATTCAGTTGCGTCGTGTATAGAACTTAAAAGAGACTCTAACCTCAAAGATAATTGTAAAGACGTATCGATACTTATTGCCAGTGTGCCCAGATGAACTCAAGTAGGATTGCCAGTTTCATATCCAACAAAATTTTAATTGGATTAAAATTATTTCGTTGATTTATATTGAGAATAGCAGTGGGGAAATGAAAATAGTTGCAAGTCATAAAACTTGCTAAATTAAGTTCAACCACATATTTTCGTTTTTTTGTTTCTTACTTATATGTGTTACGATTTAATTTATAAAAATAAAACAAAACAAATTTTTAGATGTCGATGTGTAGTTCTCAATTTATATACTCTCAATATATTACACTTTTAGCTGGTTTGCTGCAGGAAAAATAAAACACAATGATAATTTAAAAATTGAATTACTTGACAACAATCATTAAGATCATTCGGGTGACATATTGTTGACCTTTTCTTCGAAGACTGACTAAAGGATCAAATCATTTTTGTCAGATATTTAGTTGCATTATAACTGCACTATTACGGTTGCATAATTCGATAAAAATGCAAAGTAAGCCAATTCGAAGAGTTGGACATGCTTGACATCTGACCTGTCAAGCTGCACACAAAAATAATTCTACGCTCTTAAATCGGTAGTGGGCCTAAGGACATTAAAGATGTATGCCTATGAAATAAGAAGGAGACAACTGGTATATATTCCGCTCTTTGGTATGTTTTTAACGTAATAGCACATACGATAAATATACAATTTCATATATATTAGTATTTTTTTCGTTGTTCATTTGGTAATAGAAAATGGCCGCCGAGTATCCCATAGAAAAACATGAGAGTATTATTCTTCAAATACCGCAAAAATACTAAAATATATAAAATTCTATATTCTATATAGTATCAGAATATATTTAATGAGAAATAAATCCAAATTTTAAAGATTGACCTGTAATCTAGAGGAGAAATGTACAAAATAAATCTCGTTAAACTAATATTCTCTCTGTATAAGCAATCTTTATAAATTGTGACTGAGCTCTCCATACCCATACCCAAAAAAAACAAGTAAGAAAGCTACAGTCGAGTGTACTCGACTGTGAGATACCCGCTACCCATTTTGAATAAAAGAAACATATTTTGCGGTATTTTCTCAAAATATACCGAATATACTGCAAAAATACTAAAAATATACCAAATGGTATATTTGGTATATCGACATAGTACCGCATTCAAAATATACCATAGACGGCACAATATACCAGATTGTCAGACAAAGCAACTAAGAGCCCTAGTAAGTAGGCGTTTATGCCCATACAAAAGTATTTCTTTAATAACTTCGACAATTTGTATCTGATCGCAACCAAATTTTCACGAATCATAACTACTATAGTAGTTATTATATATACCAAAATTCGTAAGTCTAGCTTTAAAATTACGCTTGTTATTCGATTTTTTTGATTTGCGGGGGCGGAAGTGGGCGTGGCAAAAATTTGAAACAATCTTGATTTGCGTGCAAACATAACAAATGCTGTCGAAAAAAATTATAGCTCTATCTCTTATAGTCTCTGAGATCCAGTGTTTCATACGGACAGACGGACAGACACACAGACGGACAGACGGACATGGCTAGATCGTCTCGGCTGTTGACGCTGATCAAGAATATATATACTTTATAGGGTCGGAGATGCCTCCTTCTACCTGTTACATACATTTCCTGCCGGCACAAAGTTATAATACCCTTCTACCCTATGGGTAGCGGGTATAAAAACTTAAATATACAAAAGCATATATTTGATACCATATCAAATACTCGAAATTGCGCTTCAAAAAATGCAAATTTTGAAAATGTCACCAGATCCCAGAAAAGAAGTGCAGTGAATAATGTTGTTATATATAGTATCAGCAATCTTGATGTAAATTGGGAATCCCGCATACACACACACACACACAATCACATGCATACATATGAATATGTACATATATACATATATACTCACACCCAACGATGCGAAAGGGTTGCTTGAAAGCAATTTTCCATCCCCCATATGAATGCGCGCGTCGAAATCTATTGAATACGCATCAGATATCAATACTTGGCCACGGTCACGACCACGCAGAGAGAAGAGTGCGTGCGTGTGTATGTGTGTGTGTGTGTGTGTGTGTGTGTGTGTGTGTGTGTGCTACCCTATGTGTGGAGGATTCGATTTCGGTGCCACAAAATGTGGCAGCCAATCGCATGAGTGCAGGCAGCTGATTGGACAAATTTCATGCGACTTTGACTAGTCAAATGGACAAAAGAACAGAGAAAACCAAGGACCGAGAACCATATAGTAAAAATACTATAATATATAAATGTGTATATATGTGGGCGTGTGTGTGTGTGTTTGTATTATAAATAGGAAAGATGCTGAAGCTGTACGGAAGTCGGTTGCAGTCGGCTTGGGTCGACTCCGAATGCCGCGCTGTAAGCTGTTGGAAAATGTGAAAAATTACATAATATGCGCTGAAAAATGTGCGTACATTTTTTGTTTGGTTTCTTTGGATGTTGTTGCTGTTGTTGTCGGGCTGACCAGAGTAGCTGTTTTGTTTTTTCGTTTTCGTTTTCGTTTGTTTTATGCAAAACTTTTGCGTTTTACAATTCATTGCATATTCAATTTGGTTGGGTCGACAACGAGAAAGACGACTACAACGATGAGGAAGCTGAGGACGAGAACGAGGACGAAGATTGCCACAAGGGCACCCAAAAAAAAAGCAAACAAACAGCAAAGGTCCGAAGCATATTAATAAGGATTTCATTAGTTTTATAAATTTCCTTTTTTCTATTTTTTGTTTTTTTTTTTTTTTTTTTTTTTTTTTTTTGTTTGCGTGTGTTTGTTTGTTTGTTTTTTTAACGACACACTCACACATTTACTAATGGGTCGATACTTTTTATTTTCTTTTTAGAAATTTTCTGTTCGTGTTTTACTTTGGTCATCAGTCGAGTCTCAGTCCTAATAAATGGCTGAACGTTTAGATAAATGTCTGTTATTTTGTATTATCGTAGTTTGTTTGATATGAAAAGTTGAGCAACTGAGCGATGAAGCAACCAACAGGCCAACAGGACAGCTGGAAAGTCAGAGGTCAGTTGAAGTAATTCGGATATTTGTCGGAAAAGCTGCTTTCCAGGGGAAAACGCACTCTATGGGGATCAATCAGCCATGCGTTGGCCGGCAATCATAACAAGCAATATGCTCAGAATAAGCTATGTCTACGTAAAGATACCCTGTAAATGAGACAAAAGGAAATTTAAAAGATAATATTAATTGGGAAGTGCAAAAAAGAAGATGTACTATATTTATTATTATTATTATTATTATTATTATTATTATTATTATTATTATTATTATTATTATTATTATTATTATTATTATTATTATTATTATTATTATTATTATTATTATTATTATTATTATTATTATTATTATTATTATTATTATTATTTCTTATTACGTATTTATGGTGATCTTGATAACCCTAGCTAGGGTTGTCAGACTTGTTGCTGGTCTCAGCATTGGGTCAGTTCTTTGGGGATCTCCAGTCAGTCTTCATCATTCGCTTCCCAAGCTAACTTCTATTACCATATCCATTGTGGACTTTCGACTCAACACATACACAAACTTTGTGTGTGTGTGTGTGTGTGTGTGTGTGTGTGTGTGTGTGTATGTGTGTGTGTGTGTGTATGCGAAGGCTTTTTGTCTCTATTAAATTAATCGACGCTCATTTTTCCAACTTAACAAAACACAGTGAAAAAAAGTATAAACGATAAAACATTTGCTGGCTGCTTGCCCACTGCCTCCCCTTCCACCATTCCCCCCACCGCCCACACTCTTCGACGCTGCTACTGCATCCACTTATTTGCCAGTGTTGTCCCACCCATTTTACATTTTTTTCTACGTCGGTTTGTTGCTTTTAAGTAGCACTATTTTTTAAGGATTCTGTTTTGGGCGCCCCCAACCGCCGCCTCGCATCTAAAACAATTTTATTTTCTGTGCGTTTTTCATGCTTATCAAATACAAAACAAACGCACACGAGGGTTGACTATGGGATTGTGTGCAGGGTTGGGTATGTTTTTTTTTTCCTTGTTGCTGGGTTGTTGCGGTTGTCGAAGAGAGAAAGGGAGGAAGGGAGGAAGGGAGGAAGCTTGGTGATTGTGGCATTTATGTTTCATTTGGCATTTTTGATGCGTTTTATTTTTTAATTTTTTGTCGGTTTTCTCATTCGAGCATCACATTTAAAGTGACATTTCAATCAATCAGCGCGGGTCACTGGCCATAATGGCTGCCAGGGGTCTGAGACATTTAAATGCACGATTTATGGCTGGCCATAGATTGTCCGATTAGTCTGTCGAATAATGAGCCCAAGGCCAACAAAAAAATGGGTACGTGGAATTCATTTCTCCAAAAAAAAAGGGAATACAAAGAACACAATTTAACACTTTGCACATTTCGTAAGCTGTCTTATTAATTAAAGTATGGCTGCATTCACAGTTATGCACCTTCATCATGATTTGAAAAAATAATAACAAGTGAGAATGCTACATTCGAATGTGATTAACTCTAAGATATTTAGCCACTTTCAATAAAGGCAAAACATTGCGATATTATTGTAAAATTAATATACTGGTAAAATACTAAAAAAAAATCTATAATTGGTATATCGAAATTGAAAATTGAGTACAAAATATGTGACAATCAAACCAGATTTTTCGAATATACTTAAAATATACTGCAAAAATACTAAAAATACCAAAGTCTATATTTGTTATATTGATTAGTAGTACAATCAATATATACCATAGAATGTAAAATATACCAGATTGTCAGCCAGAGCAATTAAGATTCGTAGTACGTTGCTGTTTTTGCCCAGACAAAAGTATTTTATAAATAGCTTCCAGTGCTTCAAAACTAAAATTATATCTCTTATAGTCTCTCAGAGCCCTATGTGTTCATGCGGACAGTCGGACGGACAGACGGACGGACAGTCGGACGGACAGACGGAAGGACATACATGGCTTAAACGTCTCGGGTGTTGACGCTAATCAAGTCGGCATTGTGCCTACTTACTTACCCTATGGATAGATCGTACGAAAATTGAACTGTAATATATATCGAACAGCAGCGTGTTTCTTGTATTCTAGAAATCTTAGCAACACGCATGCAATGCAGGGGAAATCAGTGAAAATCATAAGAAAGACAGCATAAATAAACACATCAACGCAAAGGCAAAACTTTTTCTGCCCCACGGCAGATTCTACAGTTCTATGGCGTCGCCAACTTTGAGTTGGCATTGCTGTATAAAGGATTCAGTCCCCCTTCCCCCAAATGCTAATCCCCTTCACATGTGTGAGTGCGTATGTGTGTGTGTGTGTGTGTGTGTGTGTGTGTGTGTGTGGAATGCTCTTTGGCTTTGTCTGAAGACGACGACAACGCAACGGAAGTCGAAAACAAAAAACATTTTTTAATTGCTTCAGATAAGACACAGCACACATAACTTGTCCCCCATACCACAACAATTCCCCCCTCTCCCACTCCTGCCACCCCTATGGGGCAACAAATGAAGAACACAGATGAAGAGTTGGACAAAAAAAAAAAAAAAAACGTGCAAGACGAAGGCAAAGCAAGCGGTAATTTTACAATTCAGCGCACATTTTGATGAGCTTCATAATTTTTGCTGCTCATTGACGTTCCCACTCATATCACTTTGAAAATAAGTTACTCCTTCTTCAACTTCTTTTGTCACTTCCACTTCCACTTCCACTTGCAACTTGCCACATGCCACTTTCCACATTTGCCACCGCTCGTTGGCTAAAGCTGAGCTCCTCATTTACACATTTGAGCTACGAAAGTAGATAAGCCACATTTCAGAAAAAAGCAAGTCAAAGACAAAATATTAATCGATTCTATATATGGAAAGTTGCAGAGAAATGCCAAAATATAGAACTATAGAAGTAATATGGAATTGTCAACTAAATCGAATGCCGAATAGAATAAATTGGATTACCTTCACTTTCTTTGTTTCAACATTCCATATAGTTGAAAATTCCCTATTCTTTCATTTTCTATAACAAATAAAACTTACAAATATGACATTATTTCAAAGTATTTCAAGGTATAAAAAAAACAAATGTTTTAGAATGTAAAGTAAATTTATAAACAAATACATTTTTTGTAAGTGATGTAATTAAAACACTCAAAAATAAAAAAAATTAGTTACACGAAAATATTGAACTGAATTTACTAAAATATATAAAAAAAAAATGTTTCATACAAAAAGAAAACGATGAATTAAAACTAAAAAAGCTGCGAAAATTTTCGAAAATTTCTTTAAAAAAATTTATTTTATCAAAATATTTTGTTAAATTGTGTAATAATTCATTTTCAGAATGTGTTATATTGTGTGCTCAATGGTATATTTTTAACGAAATAGTATATTAGTAAAAAAATTAAAATGTTTGGTATATGTTCGAATTTTTTCGGAATAATTATATGCTATATTTTTAGAATATTACATTACAGTTTTGCTTTTATAAAGAGTGGGTACCGGGTATCTCATAGTGGAGGACACTCGACTGCAGCCCTGTAGAAAAAAATAAAATTTCAAGTTTCCAATCTTAAATAATGAAGCCATATTTTAAGACATTACAAAAAAGATTCTGTATTTTATAAAGGATAATATAGAATGGAAAATAAATAAAGTAAACAAAAAAGAAAACTAAATTTTCAAGCAAATGTAAGAAAAAAACAACATCTATGTTAAAACATGAAATAGTCAAGGTTTGATAAAAAAAAAAGAAATAAAACAAACCGAATATGCAATTTAATCAGTATCCGAGGCATAAAAAGTTTCTTATAAGAAAGTATTTAGTAAGAAATTAACAAATTGTACTTTCAAATAAATAAAAATGTGTTGTCTTCAGTTATTGAAGAGTATTCAGAGATACAAATTTATTTTAAAATTTATAAAAATAAAATGTATTGCCTGCAGTTATTGAAGAGTATTCAGAGTTCTTGAAGATGCACCAGAAATAGTCGTCAGACTGCTCGAATTTTATGGTACAGGTCTTGGCGCTGAAATGTCGTACATTCGTTGCGTGAACTCGTCTGTCACACAATAATCAAAGACTCTATCTGTGCATCAGTCAGTCAGTCAGACAGACAAACAGACAGACAGACAGTCGCAGTTTCACGTTGAAGATGTGGCACCTCCGCCCCTAACTTGATGGTAGGCAGGCAGTTGGTGTGTTTACACAATTACATGCATTTTACGCTACATAAACGAGATTAGTGCGTCGCTTACTTTTGCCTAACTTCTTTTGACACAATGCCACACACACACACACGGTACGCGCAACGTCACCCCCATTAACAGAAGTCCTCCTCCCACTGCTCTCCCTTGGAATTGCTGAACAACAGTTCAGCCTAGACGAAAGTTGGCTAAAAAGATACGAGCCAACAACTCTTTGAGCCTTGAATGACTCTGACATGGCATATAAGACCATGAGTAGAAGTAGTAGGAGATGGTAGCGTCAATTGCTTTTGTTTTTTACTTGCCTTGAACTTTTTTTCACCCACCCCCACCTCGATGGGAGGGGAATGTTTATCATTGTATGTGTGTGTGTGTGTGAATCGTGCGTTTGCATTGTTAACAAGCACAAATTTTGCACATCTTTTGTTATACAACGAAATTTATAGAGAGAAAGAGATCCGAGCACACTTATACGACGACGAGTATTCGAGGGGATTCATATAATACTCCTCCTACTCCTCACATATCTATATTTTTTATGACTTTTTGTTGATCTTTGTCCTCCTCCCCTCACCTCCCAGGCTCGTAGTTTATGTGTTTAACAAGCTCTATCAGCGCTTATAAACGGGACTGCATCTTCATTATAAGTCTCTTTATTTAATTTTTTCCCTTCATTGTGGGAGTGGTGATGAGGCAATGTCTTAAAATAACACATAGACACATCCTCGTTCCATTGTCCGACTTAATTCCCCTTAGAATAATATAAATATAGATAATCCTGAGCTCAATAAAATTTGTATTTATAATGTGATGAAGACTGTCTGAGAATTAAGGAAGTAAAAAACATATACAGTAAAACAATTGTGTAATTCTAAGATGCATTCAAAATATATTTATAATATATTTTAAACACACTAGCTCTTATGCTAAAATTATACTAAAGAAAATATACTAAAATTATACGGAATGTCATATTTGTTATATCGATATGTATATATATTTATATTCAATATATACCAGAGAGTACAAAGCGATCAAGACCCGACATCAGTTTATCAAATTCAAAGAACGCGATGTAACAAAATTCGAATTATGCATCTAACTGGATTATCTTCTAATGCTCGACCATGAAGTACTCGCCATTCACTTTCAATAAAAGCAGAACAGTCCGATTATATGCGAAAAATATACCAAATTAATATACTTAAATTATACCAAAATATACCGTACGCTATATTTGGTATATCGATATTTTATTACATTGAAAATATGCCAGAGGGTATAAGATATCCCAGATTGTCATCCAAAGCAGCTAATACGCGACATGAGTTTCGAATTATGCATTTAGTTTAACTGGATTTTTTTTAATGCTCGACTATGAGATAACCGTTACTCACTCTCAATAAAAGCAAACCAGTACGATTTTATGCTAAAAATATACCAAATTATTACACTGAAATTATACCAAAAATATACCGAAGATTTTATTTGGTATACCGATATACTATTACATTCAGGAGAGTGCAGAACAGTGCGATATTATACTAAAAATATATAAAATTGATATACCAAAATATACAACAATATACCATGCGCAATATTTGGTATATCAATATACTATTACATTCAAGATATGCAAAAGAACACAAAATATGCCAGATTGTCAACCAAAGCAGACATCAGTTTATCAAATGTAAAGAACTCTGTGTACCAAAATTCGAATTATGCATTTAGTTTAACTAGATTTTTTTAAATGCTGTTACAAACAACAGTCAACTGTCAACAGCTGTTGGACGCGGTGACAAAAAGTAACTGCCAAAGGCGAATGAAACAAACAAACTAAGTGAACAACGAGGTGGTGAGGGAGAGAGGATGATACAGAGGAAGGGGAAGGGAAGGAGGAGGGGGAAGAGCTCAAATCAAAATGCCATTAAAGCGTATGACGTTGTCGCTTAAGTGGAAGTAAATATTGTCATTACTCAAGCTTAAAATTAAAATTACCCACCTGGATGGAGCAAAATGATAAACTGCATAAGCCAACAGCAGCAGCAGTAGCAGCAACAGACCAAAATTTCGAATGCAAAACTTTTTCGCACAAGTGTGTGTGTGTGTGTGTGTGTGTGTGTGTGCATCCCCAACTCTCCCCGCCCCCAAAACTTGGTTGCCATACAAAAAACAGCAAAGAGCAAAGTCATTTTCATAACGACAACGACGCTAACTTCTTGACTAAGGTGCGACGCTTTCCTTCTCTCTCTCTCTCTCTTTCTCCTTAGACCATCTACCTCCCCCCTCCTCATAGCCAGCTGATGAGCTGTAACCCTGGTAAAACGAGGGGGGAAGAGGTGAGGGAATCGGGGAATGGGAAGTCGCGTAAAATGTGCTACGTTAAGCACATCTGTTTTTTATTGCTTTTAATTTGCCATTAATAACGCATTCCAAGGCAAACGGCCGCCGGCCGCCGAAAATGCTAATTTATAAGCATATAGATAGATATTGTAGTAGTAGTAATAATAATAATAATAATAATAAGTATATATACAATTTATATGTATATAGAGCTATTTTGGAAATCCAATTTTAATATGCCCTTAGCCAGACAAACATTAACTCGCTGGGGGCAAAAGTCACAGCCCAGCTCAGCCCAGGACAACTGCAATTAGAGACGCTGCGAACACAACAAGCCTTGGTCCATAAGTCAATGAGTTTTTGGCACTTTTATGGCCAAACATTACGCTGATGCTGTTGCTGATGCTGATGTTGTTGCTGATGGAGGAGGAAGACCGAATGGAGGCAAAAATAGAGTTCATAATGTGGCAAGGTGGCCAGAATGCCAACCTTTGGCTTCAACTGGCAACCAAAACCACTCTGACTTCAAATTTGAGCTGATCGATTGATCCATTCATAACAAAAAAACATATGCATACACTCATCAAAATAGACCAATTTCATTTGTCTTAAAAAACTGTACTCTTAAAACAAGACAGCTTTAAAACCAAATTCTTTAAACTAAGAACATTAGTATGAAAAGTGCATTAAGATGTTCATCTACTCGATATAGTTTTAAGTCAAAAATTCTTAGTACTAAGACCGCAATATTGATTTTATAAGTTTTTTCTGTACATATGTAAATAAAGTTAATAATTTTGAAATATTTTTAAAATCAAAATTATTATTTGAGTTCGATAAAATGCGAAATACACAATTTAGCAAATTAAACATATTAATCGCAAAATTCCAATTATTTTTTTCCATTTTTTAGTTGATCTTATAACTACTGATTCTTATATTCTATTATCCCTTAATTATGTAATTATCCCTTAATAAAATGAAAGTTAAATTGAAATGTTATGCAAAGGCATTTTTGCTCTCTGCATAATTTTAGGAAAACAAACTTCTAATGTGGTGATATTTTTATATTCTATGGCATATTTTGAATGTAATTTGGTAATGAATGTAAATATAGTTCATTAATTTGGTATATTTTGCGAATAATACCGCACTGTTTTTCTTTAATAGAAAATCACTCGATTTCAGCATTTATCAAAATATTTATTTTCATAAAGTTAGAAAGAAATCAGCTTTAAAAGGGTTTTTGAATATTATATAAACACAATTATAGATTCATTTTTGTATTTGAGTATATCGAGCTTGCTGCAATTATGTAAATATGGAGAACAAGTTCATTAACAATTGAGAGGAGGGTAATGCACAGGGCATTTCGATAAAATGCGAAGAAAATTGTTGGGTATTAAATAAGTGTGGGCATTATCAAAAGCATTATTTGCATTATTGTGAGGGCTTTTGTATCCTGCACAGGGCTGAGGTCTGTGAATTATGCAATAGACAAAGTCAGAAACGAACTGAAGGAAATAAAGCTGATGGGTGGGCAGTGAGAAGAGAGAAGATTGAAGAGGGGGGAGGAGAGGAAAGGAAAGGGAATGCAATGGTTTGCCACTAACCAACCCGTTCGTTGTCGTCGTCGTCAAATGCAAAAATCGCGAGGCGAGCTTCCTTTTCCTTTCACTGGCTGTGCAGCAAAATTTCCAAAAATTCTATTATTATTAATAGAGGCGAAAAGGGGAGCAGAGCTAGTGAGCGAAAGGGATTGTGGAGGGAGGGGCAAGTGGTGGAGAAAGCGTGAAAGCTGGCAAATGAATGTGCAGACAACGATGCAAATGCGGCCATGACGACTGCCACCAGAATGAGAATGAGAATGAGAACGAGCATGAGAATGAGAATGAGAATGACGATGAGCTTGAGCTTGAGCATGGAAATGTAGAAAAGGAATGTCGAAGGGGTTAGGGCAGAGAACAGGGGAACAGGGCTGACTGTCGTCGTGGTATGCGTTTGTCTTTTGCCCAAAAGTAGACTACAATAACCCGAAAAATGCACACAGTTTGCATTATAATGCGAAATTTTCGATTGCTCATTTGTGGCATTTACTTTTTACTATAAAAGTTTTATAGTCAAGCGGCTGAAGATGGCGCGACCAGCGACAGCAACAACATCGAGAGCAACAGCAACGGCAACGGCGAAGACAACGACGACAGCTACAAAATTTTACACAATGTCATCAACGTCGCTGACAATGTTGGGCTGCTTCTGCTGTTCCTTGGACAGAGCTTTCAGTCGGTCCGGCTTCTGAGCCACTATTCGACTGACACCCCCTTTCTTCCCTGCCCGTCCCGTCCTGCCAATGTATCTCTTTTCCTCACCACTCACTTCTGTCTGTCTACGCCCATCCTCCCAATTGTGTGTGCAATTTTTGCGCTCTAAACTTAAAGGATTACTTTTGGCTAATTTCGCAATGGAATGGGATAACAAGAAGAAGAAGACAACAACAATTGCTTTTTGGCCAGGTCCGCTGAGAGCTTAAGAATTCGTCCAAATGGTCGTGCTCTTGTTTAGGCATTGCCACGACAAGTTACTTTGATGTTCTTGAAAGTGCATTCATTGGAATGGTGCATAGCATCAGTTATAGATTTAGATATAGATATAGATATAGATATAGATATAGATATAGATATAGATATAGATATAGATATAGATATAGATATAGATATAGATATAGATATAGATATAGATATAGATATAGATATAGATATAGATATAGATATAGATATAGATATAGATATAGATATAGATATAGATATAGATATAGATATAGATATAGATATAGATATAGATATAGATATAGATATAGATATAGATATAGATATAGATATAGATATAGATATAGATATAGATATAGATATAGATATAGATATAGATATAGATATAGATATAGATATAGATATAGATATAGATATAGATATAGATATAGATATAGATATAGATATAGATATAGATATAGATATAGATATAGATATAGATATAGATATAGATATAGATATAGATATAGATATAGATATAGATATAGATATAGATATAGATATAGATAGATATAGACATAGATATAGATATAGACATAGATATAGATATAGATATAGATATAGATATGGATATAGATATAGATATAGATATAGATATAGATATAGATATAGATATAGATATAGATATAGATATAGATATAGATATAGATATAGATATAGATATAGATATAGATATAGATATAGATATAGATATAGATATAGATATAGATATAGATATAGATATAGATATAGATATAGATATAGATATAGATATAGATATAGATATAGATATAGATATAGATATAGATATAGATATAGATATAGATATAGATATAGATATAGATATAGATATAGATATAGATATAGATATAGATATAGATATAGATATAGATATAGATATAGATATAGATATAGATATAGATATAGATATAGATATAGATATAGATATAGATATAGATATAGATATAGATATAGATATAGATATAGATATAGATATAGATATAGATATAGATATAGATATAGATATAGATATAGATATAGATATAGATATAGATATAGATATAGATATAGATATAGATATAGATATAGATATAGATATAGATATAGATATAGATATAGATATAGATATAGATATAGATATAGATATAGATATAGATATAGATATAGATATAGATATAGATATAGATATAGATATAGATATAGATATAGATATAGATATAGATATAGATATAGATATAGATATAGATATAGATATAGATATAGATATAGATATAGATATAGATATAGATATAGATATAGATATAGATATAGATATAGATATAGATATAGATATAGATTATAGATATAGATATAGATATAGATATAGATATAGATATAGATATAGATATAGATATAGATATAGATATAGATATAGATATAGATATAGATATAGATATAGATATAGATATAGATATAGATATAGATATAGATATAGATATAGATATAGATATAGATATAGATATAGATATAGATATAGATATAGATATAGATATAGATATATAGATATAATCTTTACTCTCGGCTTACTTTCTTGCTCTGCGGTTCATCTGCAGATGAAAGATGCTTCCCCTACTCCTCGCCCAGGTAGATTAGGCACAGCGACGAAGTCAGCCACATCGTTGTCTCGTCCTTCGCATTCGCTTATATTAAAACCATTTTTCGCTTATTACCAAAAAATTTAAATATTTTGAAAATAATAAACTGCGGGTGAGTTACTAAGTGGCTGGCTGCCTGGTGGGTTAGCTGATGGCTGATGGGCTGTGGAGTTGGGTTGGGTTGAGTGGTTATAGGATCATCATAGCCCCATCGCTGGCATTGGCATTGCCATCGACAACAGTCGCAGCGGCAGCCGCAGCAACGCCCACAAAAGAGCAAACAATGTTGCTGGTTTCGGACCGAGTTGGATGAGTAGAGGAGGAGGATAAAGGGGAGGCGGCAACCAAATGATGCTAAGCATGCGCTGGCCCACCTTTAACCCAACCAGGCTGCTGCTGATGCTGCCTGGCGTCATTACTAATCCTCCAACCCAAAAACCAAACCATTCGCCGACGACGCTCGCTGTGCGCTATCAGCGCGACTCGTGTTGATTGTCGCGCGTTGCCATCAATGATGCCACACACACACACACACACACAACAGGCAACTGCCACCTGCCGCCTGCCACATGCCCCCGCCTATCATGGCCAGCATATCCATTTAGCCGGGTGTTTGTGGGTCTGCTGTAATGAGCATCATGCGTTCTATCTTGTTTGGCCGCGTCTGAGCTTTCCCATCATCGTCATCAACATCATCATCATCTTCAGCATGGCGATGATAATAAGAAGAATCGGAGGGATGGGCATGATAATGATGAAGTCGCATAGTGTCATATTTTTATGATTTTTATGTTAATTCATAACCAGCCCCATCGCGGTTAAGACGAGAGACGCAAAGGCGAGAGACGAGCGCCGTGTTGCTGCCAAATGCTTTTTAATCCTTTTAATGAAAATTAGTTCCTCTCAATATCATTTAATATATTTTCTTTCGCTTGGGTTTTCATTACTCTGCAACTGCTGCTTCCCTTGCCCCAACCCCAACCCCAACTCCAACACCAGCCAGCTCATGCCACCTTGGCCTTTTTCGGTTATGCGCTGTTCTGTTCAGTTGTTTTCACAGGCATTATCATAATTTCTGTTTGCAACCCTAAATCAACACTTGCCCCATGCTGTGCGTCTCGATAAAGGGTTACTGACTCTTCCCCCTACCCCTCTGTACCCGCTTTTCGCTTTTCGGTTGTGGCATATATCACAAGTAGCCGCTGCTAGTTGCCTCTGTTTCAGCTGCGGCTGCGGCTACCGTTGTCTTTGCCTTTGTCTTTGACCTTTTGCGTTTGATTTTCTATGCGGCGTTAAATGCCCCATCCGAGCACCCATCCCCCTCTCTTTCCTCACCCCTCTCTCTCTCTCTCTCTCCCACTCTCTCTCTGTCGCATCATCGTCGTCGTTCACGTGGCTTCTTTGGCAAATTGAAAACCCAAAAGCACTAAAAATTAATGTCCGTAGCGAAGGTGTTGCCATATTTCTTCAAACAACTGCCAGACCAGCTATCGACCGTAAGCGCAGACTGAATTCGCGATGCCACAATAAGCGAAGGCAAGCTGTACTCGTAGTTATGTTACTATACAAGCCAGTAGAAGTTAAACCTTCAACTTGATCTTTCTTAAGCAAACTGCATTTTTAGCAATCATTCTTGGAAGCTATGCTCATGTTTTCATTTCATTATTTCTTTAAGTAGTCAAACATGTGCGATTCCATATACAAATTTCATCATTGCATATACACATACATAAGTAATCTCTCAAAATTCATATATGTTAAATACATTAACCAGTAAGTCCAAAAATTAAGTATAAGTAATTTGAAGTTTCATTTGCTAAATTCATACAACAAAATGATGAAGCTTAACTGAATAGTCAAAAAATACGAATAATATATAATAAATAAACCGAATTAATATACGTGCTGAAATCAAGAATAAAATCTTAAATCAATATTGCTTGTATGTCAAAATTGAACCAAGATCAATACTCTAGTACATTTTGAATGTAGTAGTATATTATATGGTAGTAGTAGTAGTATTATTATATGGAATATTTGAGTATTCTCGGAATATTCATTTAGTACTTAAAAAAAAAATAAATAATTATATATTTGGTATACATATTTGTCAATAAAATAATGTCACGGTTATGCTTTTTTTTTTAAATGAGTAGCCGATATCTCAAATTCAAGCAAACTCTGTATGTTTATTAAGGTTAAACATAAAATGATTTTGGTTTCTTGACCAAACACGGTAAAGAGGCCCAACTGAGCAGCATAACGAAGAAAGATTTCTAGAGATAAACATGCATTCTTTAAAGCATAGATTACTCATTTTCAATGAAATTGTGCATAGCAGCGTTTGACAAAAAGCTTACTAGATGATTACTGACAGCTTACTTCATCCGTGTCAATATATATTTAATAATATATAAAATTCATTTTCCTGACTGACGTCTGCTGGAGGTAACAATTTGGAATCTACTGACGACAAAAATTTATAAAAGAATCACAAAATACATTCACAATCAAAGAATTCATAGTATCTAAAGTTTGACAGAGGATTTTGAAAACGCTAGCAATGTAAATACACCGTCTATATACATGGGGATATATCCATACATATAGTAGACATATCTGTAGCTATTTGTGTTGCGTACATTTTCGTTTTCGTTTCATCTCATTTTGTGTGCATCCACCTTGAATATCCTTATGCTGATAGCAGCGTAAAATGTGCTTTTAATAGCTTCCCCAAACAATAGCAGCAGCAACATTGCTCCAAGTCACTATTCGACATTTTCCATTTTAACTGACATTTAATATTACGAGTAAACCATACGAGATTTTTTTCTGCGGATTTTCGTATGCGCCCAATAAATCTAATAAAGAAAAGTGGGCGTGGTAAGACCTCTACCGCTCACAATGATCGGAAAAATTGAATAATACTAATTTTATCAAATTTTTACACCAATTTGTACTTAAGTTTCAGCATATATCGGGTAATTTTAGAGCAAATTGCTCCATTGCTTGGCAGTCATGATATACATACATCCTAGTCCGGATGTGACCTACAAATTACGTTTTGATCAAAAAAAAAAACCTGAAAGTAATTTAGAAAAGTGAATAACATTAGTCCAGCCTGCTCTTTTCTCTATTCTTTATACAGCACAAATCGGTGTTGGACAACGTGATGTTCTATGAGAAAAATGCAAATTGTGCCAATTGTGCGGAAAAGTACATAAAAAGACAAGTATTGTTGGATTCAGAATTAACAATGCTACATCATACACTAGGGCTTACAACTCAATAATGCTTATTTGATTTCTAAAATCCTTTTTAAAGTTGAAAATTGTTCCTCAAAATGTAGTATTTATAAAATCACAAAATAAGCATATAAACACGCCCAATTTCAACAATTAATTAGATTTAACATACCTAGAAACCTGCAAAATTATTATTCATGACTTTTTTTTTTTATTAATGGTTTTCAACATTAATAAATGAATAAAATATGCAATCTTAGCTCATGAGCTTTCGAATGCAACACCTGATTTAACAGCTGTTATGCTGAAAGGAACTGTTAAGTTCCAATATTTGGAGTATGAGCCATAACAGTTTGATATGTTGTTAATGCAAAAAATAATTTACCGCGAATACCTCATGTACTATAGCTACAGTTACCCGCAAAAATGGTGCGGTATTCATTTTAAAATGTATTAAGCGGATATACCGCAATAATATTAAATTCAATAAATAGCATAGAGTGCAATTAAGACCCATAGTAATAAGACGTTTTCCCTATGCAAAAGTATTTCTTTAATAGCTTCCACAATATTTATTTGATCGCAACAAATTTTTGGAATCAATAAAGGCTATTGTTATATGTATTATATGTATGAGCAGAAATTTGAAACAAACTTGATATGCGTGCAAACATTTCAAAAAATTCGATCGAATATTTTTGCCAGGCTATTTCCGGTGCTGGCTACTTAATCCCAGAGTACCAATTTGGTTTTAGGAGTCAACATGGAACCCCAAAGTAATGCCAAAGAATCTCGCAAACGATATTGAGTTCATTTAAAGACAGGAAGTACTGTTCCGCAGCGTTTCTAGACATAAAACAAACGCTTGATCGTGTCTGGCATTTTGGCTTGCTTTACAAGCTCAAGTCTATGGTACCAGGCTGGCAGAGAGCTGCAACGAGTATGACATTTTTGCTCATACTCGAGTACTGATTCAGTACTCTGTTTGATTTAATGCGTTTGCTTCAGGTATACGTATTGAACTTTTCGTTTCCAACTCATTGCCGACGAACAAGTTTCAATCACGAGTAATCGGCCCATACATGATTTTTGTATGAACGATACCAATACCCGAAGTTCAATCATACTCAAACATGATTGATGTAAATGCCTACCGGTGTTCGCTCAAATTGTGTTCATGTACTCGTACACTCGTTGTATTTCTATAAAGCTCTAAAAGTTCCAAATGATATATCAGCAATCATTAAATTCAAACAAAATATTTAAGAAAATATTGAAAAGGTATGGATGGAAAACCTTTGTTTTGACTTGCACCTGGCTCTGTTGACAGTATTATATTTTTAAATTCAATTTTTAAAAATGAAAATAAATTAGATGAATAATAATCAAAATGTAAGAAAATTAAATAAATTTTATAATGTATTAAATATAATATAAAATGACAATTATAATTATAATAAATTCTACTTTTCCTTTGTTTTATTCAAAAATAATTTTTAACATACATATGTAGACAGACAGACAAAGCACATACTTGTGATGTGCATTTCATCAAACATTTCTATCACACGCATCATAACCTAATCACTCGAGTAAACGATAGATGAATAAAATCAACACAATTATACTCGAGTAAAAATGCCTTGAATTCTGACTTAGCAACAGTCCAACCCAATGAATCGTTAGCAACAATCGCATCAAAGGGTTTGATGCAAGCCGAAGCAGCCCATACTTGTACTTGATTGTGATTGCCGAGCGAAAATCGGTTCGAGTAAAATCAAATCAGCTGACGCTGGAAGTACTTGAGTTTGAAATCTTCGTAGTAAAAGCAGGTGTCCCCCAGGGAAGCGTGTAAGGCCCTATTTTGTATACCATTTTCACTGTAGACATTCAGGTGCTCGAAAGAGAAGATATCGTTTTTGCAACACAGCATTTTTAGCCACTTCAAGCATCAGCAATCTTGCAGCTACAACTCACAAAACTGCAACCGTGGCTGCCAAGATGGAATGTCGCCGTCAACGAAAGCAATTAAGCGCACATAACATTCGCCACCCGCCCTAAAAGCTACTCGGAGGTCCGACTGAATGGCACTACAATGCCTGTAGTTAAAAAAGTCAAATATCTCAGCTTAACACTTGACAGAAGACTAACCAAGGCAGAACACATCAAAAAAAAAAAAAAAACAGCTGAGTGGCTGCTGGGCTACAGATCCCAACTGAGCCTTAGAAATAAAGTCCTGCTATACAAAGTGGTACTCAAGCCCATATGAACTTCTAACATTGAAGTACTGCAACGCTTCCAAAGCATTACTCTGCGAAGACTAGTCAAAGCACCTTTCAATGTAAGAAACCAGGTGATCCACAAGGACCTTGAGATAACTGAAGAGGTTAAAAGGTGCGCTTTGATATACCAGGAGAGACTGGATCGACATTGCAACTCGCTGGCCGCTAACTTGCTTGACAATAGCCAACATCGCCGACGTCTGAAAAGGCACCACCCCCTTGATCATCCCTCTCATTTCCTTCTAAATATCCCCTATATGTACAAAAAAATACAAATTTTCAAGAGTATATATCGGAGATGTCTCCTTCTGATTGTTACAAATCAATAATAAAAATATTGTGCATCTACTTCACACACTACAAATTTAACATGGAATATAATGCATGTTCCGCTTGGAAGCCCAAATAATCTTAAGCAAATCAATATCGTTTCATTAGACTCACTCACGTTTTATAAGAAATAATCTCTAACTATCCAATAAATACAATTTTGAAAATAACTTTTGTTAGAACAGAAAAATGAAGAAATTGTCTTAAAGTAATATTGCTTGTTCTTATTCCAACCGTTTTACTCTAGGCAAAAGATACAATATAACCAGAAACTCTATACTGAGACAAAAAATGTGTTAAAATTTAAAAAAAAATTGAATTGTATGATATCAAAATTGAGCCAAGAAGGTTTATTCTTAAATGAAACCCTACAAAAAAAAAAAAAAAAAAAAAAAAAAAAACTAAATTGTTCAATCTTGATTATAATCAAACCAATCAAAATTAACATTTTGTTTCAAGAATGGAAAAATCTCAAAATTAAACCAATAAGGCAAAATCTTAAATCAAGATCAATCAATCTTAGGTTTAGATTGTTTTTACAACAAAATAAATAAAATGGATTGCGTGTCAATTTTGTACGCATTAATGTATATTGTCTTATTTTTTTTTAATATTAGTTAAAATGGCTCAGGACCATAAAGATTTTCTCTTCCTCTCTACTTACTGAACTAGCAGCAACAAAACCAGAAATAAGGTTCTAATTGAACTTGAACTTGATATATTCTTGATCCTTAAAAAAGATTCATTAATCTCAAAACGATGATTGAACAACAAAATCTTGTTTTAAGATTTGTTCAACCTAAAAATCTTGTTTCAAAACTTTGTTAAGATCGTTGAAAGTTCTTAAATCAAGATTTGCAATCTTCTTTTCAATATAGAGTAAAACATTCTTGTGGCAAGATTTTAATCTTAAATTAAGATGTTTTTAATGTATTGCATAATAGTCTTGATTTAAGACTTAGTTATTCAAAAATCTTATTTCAAGATTGTTTTTTTGTTTTAAGATCAAGAAAATCGTATATCAAGATTTACTTTAAGAATGAAAGCGAAACAAAAAAGGTTTATCGAAGCTTATGTTTTAATGGAGACCGTGTTATCCGTGAGCAGTCCCAGTCCCAATCCCAGTCCATGGAAACTTCCAGATCGTATCGTAGTGCTATCATTTATGCTAGTATATAACCATTTGTTGGCATATAGAAAGCTTGCCGCTTCCAAAATCAACAAACGGTTTGGCCTTTTTCTTCTCACATTTAGATGCTGTTTTTTTTGTTAGGTGACAAACAGAGGCTGAACAGAGAGTTCGGACCGCAACTTAATGCATTTCTAACATGACAAAAAGTGCGTCAAGCCAGCAGAGGGAAGAGAGGGAAGGGGGAAAGGTACCGGAAGACCGGGTCGACTGGGAGATTTGTTGACACAGCGTCGCCACAAAAACATTGGCGGCCGCGTTAAATGAAATGAAAAGCCAAACGAGCGACCGCGAAAATCAAACAACAATAAAAAATAAAGAAAAGTGACGGGGCAAAGGGCAAATGAATGGGTGGTGAGGGGGTTGTAGAGAAGAACAGGTAACCGTGTGGAAAAGGGGTTTTTGTTGGTCTGCTGATGGGCCTTCAGAGCGTGTGTGTGTGTGTGTGTGTGTGTTGTGTGGGTAATGTGCAATGGCAATCGCAATCGCAGCAACGCAACGCAAAACACAAGAACGAAAAAACAACACAACAGTAGCAACCGCAGCCGGAGCCAAAACGCGGTGGCAGCATAAAAAATAGTAGTTAAACCCAATTTGTAATTTGTTTGGCCAAATCGCGTGCGAGTGGCGATAAAAGACAAAAACAACAACAACAGCAACGTGGTAGCTAAACGCCGCCACAAAGCTAAAACAAGTAAAAAAGCTAAAGTCAAGTGTGCTCGACTGTGAAATACCCGAATAAAAGCAAAACAGTGCGGTATTAAATTTAAACTATACGAAAATAATACTTAGATAAAATTATATATTTGCTAGTACTGCATTTAAAATGTACCATAGATTGCAAAATATACCAAATTGTTAGATCGGATAACTTGATCTGCGTACAAACATAAGAACTGCTTCGAAAAAACGTATATCTCTATATGTTACGAGTACTGTCTCTGGGATCTAGGTGTTCATACAGACGGACGGACGGACAGACAGACAAATAGACAGACAGAAAAACAGATAGACGGACATGGCTGGATTGTCTCGGCTGTTGACGAGGATCTAGAATATATATACTTTATGCGTTCGGAGATACGTTTTATGCCTGTTACATATCACAATTCATAATACCCTTCTATGTTACCCTATTGGTAGCGGGTATAAACAGCAGCAGCGGCCCTTGAATCCTTTTCCACACTAATACACAGGCCAGCAACCTGTATGTATGTGCTGGCTCGCGATGAGAAACGTGCCGATGCATAATCATTGAGGCCATTATCATTTATTTTACTCAAAAGCTGCGCTCTTGTTGCTGTTGCCACCTGCGCTGGAAAAATCAAAAGCACACGCACAACAACGACAACAACAATTATTGCCAGTCGCTCGGTTAGTTAAACCAGCGACTAATGCAGCAGCTGATGACTAAAGCAAAGCAACCACGCGCAATCCTCTCAACCCTTTCTATAGACATTTCTTTTCGGTGTTGCTTTCCGCCAATAAGGGACAAATGCTTTAAGACCGGCAATGAGTTGATGTTGGGGTCTAAATGGACAGCAAGATCACTGACGAAGACGTATGTACATACATTAACAAAATAAATATTGTTTTTTAAACAAAAATAAATTATTGTGTGACACGAGTTCAATACTCTAACTTTAAACTATAAATCTTAATTCATCTCTTATGTAGCATTATTTATATATTTTTTATACCCGTTCCTTTTTTTTATAGAATGGTATTATCAGGAAGGAGTCAGATATACTCTTGATTAGCAACCCTGCAGTTCTGAGCGCTAGTTCGTTGCTGGTGAAATAAGCGCTTACCAGGAGCCAGTCACTACTTACAAAGTGGCGTCTAGCCATGCGTTTCTTAATTTCCGTTTTTGTATGAAATGTCCGCAAATAGGGTCAATCGCCACCGCCTCGATTACCACGAACTAGTGAAATAGTGCAACATATTAGGGTCAGTAAAATAAGTGCTTACATTAGACCCCATGGAACGGCCGGTAAAATAAGTGCTTACATGGGACCCCATGGAACGGCCGGTAAAATAAGTGCTTACATGGGACCCCATTAAAGGGTCGGTAAAATAAGTGCTTACATCGGACCCCATGGAGGGGTCGGCCATTATAAATTAAAAAAAAATTTACAATTACAATTACAGTTTTTATTTAATTTTAATTTTTCTTTATTTTAATAAGTCCGATACTTTTATTACTTTAAGGCAACTTGAGTTTTAAAATATCGTTTTTTTTTTTTTTGGAGCTGCAAGGTTTCTCAACTGGTCCTCAGTCATTGAATCTGGAAATAAAGGATTAAAAAGTCTTAATAGATTAAAGTGGATAATGATTTTTAAATAATTACCTTTTAAAATACTCCCCGATCATAACACCAAAGAAATTGTCTTCTTTTTTTGGGCCGCATTCCCCTGTCATTATTTCCATAACGTAGATTTTCCGTCATAATTTCCACTTCCTCTTCTTTAGGCACATTGTCGCTTTCCACTATGCATTATACTAACTGCTTGATATTCTTTTATTATCTGTTTATTTAATATTTTACACATTAAACATATAATGCATACATAAATTATTTTTTAAGTAACTCACCTAATAATTGATCGCGGATCCGCTTTGCACTTCTCAACTCAAATGCTTGCAATAATTTCATCATCTAGGAAACACAGCTGCGTTTGAGTAAAAGAGTAGCACAAAATAAAACAAAGACGCGTAAACAAGCAGCGATGTAAAGCATAATCGAAGTTTTCTCTTTAAACTTGTGTATACTTTTTCCACAAAATAACAAAAACAAAAGCGATGCTTGCCGTTATTTTGTACTTATGCTTTAATGCGCATATATTTATTAACTAGGTGGTTCGACGTTCGATTACTATAGGGTTAATCTAGTAAGTACCCATGTAGTGATCGACGAGGTAAGGACTTATCTAGGGCCAATCGCAAATTCGAGTCGACTAGGTGGTTCGACGTTCGATTACTATAGGGTCACTTTAGTAAGTACCCATGTAGTGATCGGCGAGGTAAGCACTTACCCAGGGCAACCGACACCTCCAGTACTGCAGGGAAGTCTGTCTGTCTTTTTTTTTTTTTTTGTATGTCTGTCCGTCTGTCCGTTCGTCTGTATGATAAGCTAGATCTCACAGACTATAACAGATAGAAATAGAACTTTTTTCGACAGCATTCTTTATGTTTTGCACGCAGATATACTTTGTTTCAAATTTTTAATAAGTTCCGCTCTTTCGATTCGACAACAATTGAATGATAAGCATTATTTGGTACAGACAATAAAACCTATAATATTTTGTATTCCACAGAATGTCTACTTATTTCGTGTCGTAGTTGGTATCTGGTATATGTTTTATTACTATATGGTATATTTTCAATATAGTACTGCATCAATATACCAAATGATCAAACCATATCCTTAGGTATATTTTAATATTTTTTCTGTATATTAATTTGTTATGTTTTAAGAATAATACCATACTGTTTTACTTGTACACAAAATGGGCAGCGGATAACTCGAGCACACTCGACTGTAGTTTTCTTACTTGTTTTATAAGTTACAAATAATGTTTGCGTATAATTCAACATCATCATATAATTCAATATCATTTGTTTAATTCCGAGTTTTTATTGATGTATTAAAACTATATAATGTAGTTGTATTCAGTTGCCTTTTGCGTCGTGTGCAGAACTCAAAACTCGAACTGTCACATTATGGTCCAACCAATCACTTTCGATGGCCAATTATTATTATTATTAGTAGGTGGCACTACAACCCATTTCGGGCTTTGGCCGACCTCAGCGTCTCCTCCAGGTGCCTCTGCTCTTCACGCGCCTCCTCCAATTGGAAATACCCAGTAGATTAAGGACCTGCTCTTCTTGGTCCTTCCATTGGAGATTTGTATCGTGATGCGCCGGACCACGTCCACGTCGTCGTACAACTCGTACAGCTCGTGGTTCATTCGAATGCGAAAGTCGTCCCCAATCCGAACGGGACCGAAGATCTTGCGAAGAATTTTTCTCTCGAACACTCCAAGCGCTGCTGCATCTGTCATTGACACTACCCATGCTTCTGCGCCATACAAGAGCACGGGTAGGATGAGTGTCTTATAGAGTGCTAATTTTGTTCAGCGAGATAGGTCTCTATTTGCACTACTATTTGCCTACTCAGACCAAAGTAGCACCTATTGGCAAGTGTGATTCTTCGCTTGATCTTCAGGCTGACGTCATTTTTGGTGTTAATGGCAGTGTCAAGGTACATGAACTCCTTGACCACTTCGAACGTATAACTGTCTGCTACCACATGGGAGTCTAGGCGCCGCGCCTCCCTGCTTGTGGACAGCATATACTTCGTCTTGCCCTCGTTTACCGCCAAACCCACTTTTGCTGACTCTTTTTCGATAGCGGAAAATACAGCAGTGACATCACACTTGCTGCGGCCAATGATGTCAATATCATCAGCGTAAGCAAGGAGCTCGATGTACACCGGCTTTCCGCAAGACCCCTTCCATCACGAAGTTGAAAAGGTTGCACCACAGGGGGTCGCCTTGTCTGAAACCTCGAACGGTATTGAAAGGTTCGGAGAGGTTCGTTCCTACCTTGACAGAGCTGATGGTGCTGCTCAATGTCATCCTGCAAAGACGTCTCAGCTTTGCAGGAATACCGAACTCAGACATGGTGGCATATACGCGTTCCCTTGTCGGGCTATCGAATGCAGCTTTGTAATCAACAAAGAGATAATGTGTGTCAATTCCATTTTCGTGGGCTTTCTCCAGGATATGGCGCAATGTGAAGATCTGGTCTATGGTGGATTTACCAGGTCTGAAGTCGCACTGATAAGGTCCGATCAGTGTGCTGGTATACGGCTTCAGTCGTTCACATATTACGCTCGATAGGACCTTATATGAGATGGCAATCAGGCTAATTCCCCGGTAGTTGGTGCATATCGTCGGGTCGCCTTTCTTCAGCACAGGACAAAGGACGCTGAGATTCCAATCGTTGGGGATGCTTTGGGGATGCAGAACAGCTGCTTGTTGATTTTGAGTCGCATAATAGCAACTCGGACCTCGTCATGGCTAGGTATATCCACATTGTCGTCGATTGGTGTTATCGGGCTGCTTCCTCCAATGGCGAGATTGGTACCGTCATCGCCTGCTAGCAGCTTGGAGAAATGCGCACTCCATAACCTCAGAGTGCACTGCGTATCTGTAACCAGATTTCCATTTTCATCTCGACAGTTAGATGCTCCGGTCTTCAAACCTTGTGTCACACGGTTGACTTGTTGGTAAAATTTTCGAACATCATTTCTGTCTTGCAGCACCTAGAGTTCCTCGCACTCTCGCTCTTCTTGCTCCCGTTTTTTCCGTCTTAAAAGTCGCCTCTCTTCCTTCCTTTTTTTTGCGCCAGACTGCAGCGTTTTTCTGTAGGCGGCGTTTTTTGCCGCAACTGCGACGCGACACTCCTCGTCATACCATTGGTTCCGTGTGGGTGGGCGCTTGAACCCAATGGCTGTTTCACCGGCAGCTCGCATGGAGTGGGATATGTGCGCCCAGAGTCCGCCGGCGTCAACTGGAAGAGGGGTAGGTTGGTCGAGCAGTTCCGAGAGGTGAGTGGAATAGGCTGTTGCTGTCCGATGTGATCGCAGCCTAGTGACGTCTAGCTTTCGTTGCGTGTTGGGGCTTACGTTTTTCGCTCGGCATAGCCCCATGCGTATCTTGGCTGCGACAAGATAGTGGTCGGAGTCTATGTTGACTCCACGAAACGTACGCACGTCCATCACGCTTGAGGGATGCCTTCCGTTTATCACAACATGATCAATCTGGTTGCGCGTTTTTTGATCAGGGACAGCCATGTGGCCTTGTGGATGTCGAGGTGCCGAAATCTGGTGCTACTCACTACCATGTTTCGCGCCACGGCGAAGTCAATCAGTCTGAAACCGTTGTTCGAGGTGGTCTCATGGAGGCTGAATTGACCGACGGTGCGGTCAAAGATGCGTTCGCGCCCAACCTTTGCGTTGAAGTCCCCGAGGATGATCTTCACGTCGTGGTTTGGGCAGCGGTTGTATGTGTCCTCGAGTCTCGCGTAGAATGCATCCTTAGCAGCATCGTCCCAATTAAGGGTTCGGACATTCCAGGTGCATATCCTTAAATCGTAGACCTATTCCATTTTGCGGTGGTCGTCAACATAAGGGGGGATCCTATCCGAGGTTATCGCTTCGGTGTTCCTTGGGCTTCTTTTTTTTCCGAGGCGGGTTCCAAACCCTGCGCTTAACGATTTACCGTCCGGATGACTCGCTGCACAAATTAGCTCACTATCTAGCGGATGCTAAGATAGCTACCCAGGAGGTGCCACGAGGAGGTGAACTCATAAACACCTACAACATGTGTTGTTATTTCAAAAACGGTCAAAAACGGCCAAAAACCATTACTAAAAATGGATTCTATAGAGATTTGTTAAAAATGTTACATTTTTACCTTTAAGGCACTTTGAGGCACTTAAAAGAATAAGAATAAGCTAGAACAACACATTTGCAACACATTAGCCAAAACAACACAAACATTTAGAAATATTGTTAATATTTTAGCTGAAAAGTTTAATTTGTCTGCCACCGGTTCTTGATACCAGTGACAATTTCGTTGCCGCAATCTGTACTTGAAACAAATTGAGCTCGGAGAAGTGAATACCACGAATGTTCGTTGAGTACTGATTTTATTGTGGAATATGCAGGGTTTATATATACAATATCTTAAGAACTAATGTTTGTTTAGGTCAAATTCTTATCTGTTTATAGTTTACAATGGGTAGCCTGATAATCAATAGTTATCTCATAGTTTAATAGTCTGAACAGTCGTAAAGTAGGATAACCTTATCTTATATTGCTTAAATTTATGACGCATGCAGGTCAAATTATGCGTGCTGACAGATGGTGTGAAGTCGTAGATACGCGGAGCCTGTTTGTATAGGACTATCTCTTACTTATCTGCAGAGCACGATTTTCTGCTTGTCTCGAAATCGTACATCCTCCCGGCCGTTGAACGCAGTTTCAACAATCATCGATGTTAATGGTGAACGGCGGACTCGAAGTCGCATCAGTTTTCCTCATTGCCACCGCTGGTATCTGGACTTGCTGTGGTCTGTTGTCTCTCTTGTAACATTTTCTTACCCAGTGAATGGTCAATATTATTATGATGAATGTTAGGCTGATGCTCGATCGTCTCAAGTCTATGTGGTAGTCTGAGTCTTCGGTTTGGTACAAGATCCCGTTGAAGATCCAGTAGTTCGGTATAACCAAATTTATTTGTTTTCCTGGAGGTAATGTTTTGTCTTTTAATCGTTGTATTGTTACCATAGATTTCTCCAAAACGGGCGTATGAGGTGAACGTCGATGTTTCTATACCAGTTTGACTGATTACTGTTATTAGGGAGTTGCGTATGGTGCATCCTGCTTTTGCTGTCAGTAGTCCCGTGTTGCGTAACCAGATATCTGATGTTCCATCGGTGCAAACAGCTGAGAGTTTTATTGGCGTCCTTGTCGCAAATATCCATTGATTCTTTTTATGCATCTCTTGCCAAATGAACGTTTTATTTGTGATTTCCAGATGACATGAAGCATCTGTTTTATTATGGAATAGTTGCATTTCGCAGCTCATTTCTGTAGAGAACATTGATTGCTTGCTGTGACAAATGAAATCATTTATCGATCTTGGACGACAATTTGCTATGTCTTCCGTCGTCATATCAACAAACTTATCTCGATAGTTGTTAATTGCAATGAATGGTGTTTTAATTTTGAACAGATGAAATCCATATATATTTGCAGCTGGGATCGGTATTAATTTGTATATGTCCAATACCTGTACCGATATCAATGGTACTGTTATTTTTATAATCACATGAGAGCCTGAGGTCCGCAATGCATGTTGTCCTTGTGTATTTGCACAAGAATCATCTTCTCAACAGGTTCGTTGTATGGCAGAAGTATCGGATGTTTGGAGTCGAATGATATATTTGCCGCCTCCAGTCGACCTCCTACACGCAAAATTCCATTCTTATCTAAGAATGGTGATAGTGAGTTGATTGAACTGCCCTTTAGTGTCTCCCTTTGCCTCTTGAGATGTTTGATGTCATCTTTGAAGTCGATATTTTGAATGTTGCGGAAAACAATTTTTCGGGCTTCCATTATTTCTTCAAACTCAATGGTGTGGCTTATGTATTTCTTCTTACGTCGGAAGCGCATCATGTAAGCTATTACTCTGAGTAGCTTGTTAAACGAATTATTATGCTGTATTGTGTATATTATGTCCTCCTCTTTTGTGATAGTCATCACGGATGGTTGACTAACCTTTGGCGGATTCATAATTATTAATTCCTCGTTGGTAGCAATAAAAAGAGCCGGCCATGTGGATGATGAACCATGTAGGAACATAGGGCCGTAGAACCACATGGCATGTTCCGCGAATTTTGAAGCCGTCATTCCTCTGGAGAGGACATCTGCTGCATTGTGTTCTGATGCAACATGTCTCCACTGTTTTGGTATGGATAACTCATGTATTGTTGCAACTCTAGTGGCAACGAATTTATCTCGAATGGATGATGAGCAATTAATCCATGACAGTACAATCCGTGAATCAGACCAGTAATATGTGGATGCATTTTTCATGGCCAAGTCTTCCTTTATTTTGGAAGTCAACTGTGCTCCTAATACAGCAGCCTTAAGCTCCAGACGCGGTAGCGTTATTGTATTTATTGGTGCTAAGTGAGATTTTGCACATAATAACTGGATCGTTCTTCGCTTGTCCTTATATGTTGCTCGGATGTATACAGCAGCTCCATATGCTTTCTCCGAGGCATCAACAAATGTGTGGATTTCTGCTGTCACAGGTGTTTTTCCTGAGTATACGTGACGTGGTACTTTTATGGTGTTCAGAACCTTTAGCTCCTCCCTGTAGCGTTTCCATTCCTCCTGAAGATGAGCCGGCAGATCGTCTTTGTACCCATAACCCTCCTTTGTGAGGTGTTGCATGAAAATTTTTGCTTTCATTACAACTGGGGAAAATAAACCAAGAGGATCAAATATCCTAAAGATTTCAGACACAACATCTCGTCTTGATATATTGGCCTTTGTTGCTATCTCCGTTTTCCCACAAAGGTGATCTGTCGTTGGTGTCCAGGTGATTCCGAGGGTCTTAATCGTGTAGTCCCCATATGAAGTCTCCTCCAGTTGTACATTTGAAGTGATGTCTTCCCTCGGAACTCCTTGTAGAACTTGGTAATTGTTAGTACACCATTTTCTTAACTTGAATCCAGAATTTTGCAGAAGTTTGTTAAGCTGTTGTTGCCTCTGTAGAGCTTCTGGTATAGTTTCGGCTCCGGTTAAGCAATCGTCTACATAGAAGTCGTTTTCCAATGCGGCAGCACCATTAGGGTATTCCTTTCTGCCTTTTGTGCTATGTGCTGCAAGCATTTTGTGGCTAAATATGGTGCAGCTTTTGTTCCATAGGTAACCGTTTTTAATCTGTAGTACCGCAAATCCTCAGATGGATCATTGCGCCAAACAATTGTTTGGAAATATTGGTCCTCGGGTTTTATCCAGATTTGACGGTACATTTTCTCTATGTCCGCCGTGAAAACATATTTGTGAGTCCTAAATCGCAGCAAAATTGAAAATATAGAGTTTTGCACCGTAGGTCCTTTGTGCAGTAAGTCGTTGAGCGATTTTCCTGATGACGTAACTGCAGATGCATCGAAAACCACTCTCAATTTGGTTGTTGCACTTTCAGGTTTGAGCACACAGTGATGTGGTATGAAGTACCGTGCTTTTGTTATTTCATTTGTGTGCATCTCCTTCATATGTCCAAGAGCTTCATATTCTTTCATGAAATCCACATAACTTGCCTTAGTTTGTGGATCTCGCAATAGCCGTTTTTCCAAAGAAAGGAATCGTCGTGTCGCAAGATCACGACTCTCCCCCAGGGCTGAAGCATTATCCATGAATGGGAGACTAACAATCGGTTTCTTATCAATTGCAGTCTGAATGTTCTGGAGAAAGTGCATTTCACATTGTTTCTCCAGTGGTGATAGACATGGTGTATCGGTTGAGAATGAATCCAGTTCCCAAAATTTCGTAATTTGTTGGTCTACCTTATCTTCTTCGGTTAGAGCTGCACAAGTAGTTGATCTTGATGAATTATGTTTTAATTTTCCAGCCACAATCCATCCTAGTTTGGTTTTCTGTAATCTTGGCAGTCCTTTACCCAACGATAAATGCTTGTCCTGCATTATATCGTAGTAGTGTTCTGCTCCTAAGAGTAGATCAATCTTTCCTGCTTTGTCAAAGTTAGGATCTGCTAATTCAATATGCTTTGGAAGTTTCCAACGAGCAATATCAATTGACTGTCCTGGTTGATCTGCAACAATGTGAGGCAATACAATAGCCTCCAATCGAGAGTTGAAATTATTATGCTGTGATTTGAGCATAACATTAACACGTGCCTTCGATGTTTGTGTTCGTCCACCAATTCCATTTATTTGTAGCTCTGATTTTTTAACGTTGAGAGCTAATATATTTAATGCTCTTTCAGAGATTACATTGACTTGAGAACCTGAGTCAAGTAAGGCTCTGAATTCGGCCATTTGTCCATTATTGCCTTCAATAATAACTCGAGCAGTGGCTAAAAGTACATAATTGGTTTGTACTCCACTTGCTGATGCTGCTGTTTTGGAGTCAGGCTTCGATTCCAAATGTAGAAGAGTGTTATGCCTTTTATCGCATTTAAAACAATTTTTCTTCTGACAGTCCTTTGCTGAATGATCGCGTTTGAAACATTTTACGCATAACTTGTTCCTTTGAACCCAATTTAATCGTTCAGCTGTTGTTTTCTTCAAAAATTCGTTGCACTTATACATAATGTGATTGGTTTTGTTACAGAAATAGCATGTATACTCTGTACCAATCTGAGCGCATGTGCCTTTTTTGGTGTGATTTATCTTATCACTGCCGGTAGCCTCCAATGTAAGGAACCGATGTTCCAAGAAGGTCAAAAACTGATCCAGTTTCAGCAGCTTCTTTGAGTCTACAACTGATTGTTCATATAACATATGAGTTTGACGATCCAATTTCCTTGTTAAACTACATAACAGTATTGGATCCCAGTTTTCAGTTCGAATTCCAATGTTATTTAGTGCAGATAATGTTTCTTTGATATTATCATGCATTGCCTTTATAGACTTGCCATCATTTGTTATTGATGGTTGGTCTAATATTTTTTGTATTAATGCGTTACTTAGCACTCTTTTGTTGCTAAAACGCTCTTGTAGCATATTCCATGCTGTTTCATAATTTCCTTCGGTTAAGGATAGATGGCGTATTAAACGCTCAGCATCTCCAATGATGCTAGTTTTTAAGTACCACATCTTTTGAATGATGGGTAATGATGCTTCATGAATCATTTTCTTGAAGATGTCATGAAATTGTTGCCATTTTAAATAATCCCCATCAAATTTGGGAATTTCAACCTTCGGCAACGGCAATGAGGCATGCATTTGGGGTATGTTAGCAGGACGAGAGATACTTTCTTCACATGTCATAGTTTGGACTCCTATGACGGCGTCTTCAGCTGATAAATATCTCCGGTCGCTATATCCAAGTTTTGCAGGATCCTCAAATTTTTTATAAATTTCTATGTGGATCGTTGTTATCTTATTCCAATACTGATTTATGATTGGCATAAATCCTTGACGAGTTTCATTCGTCATTTTGTTCATGATGCGTTCCAAGCTATCCAGCAAAACCCTTTGTTCACGAATCATTGGCTCCAGTTCTGATTCTTCTTCACTGGAAGTAACCGATCCAGTATCCATTTGTATTGTGGATAATTGTTTATTAAATTCTCCTTTGTAGGATACAACCAAATCTCTTATTTGATTGAAGTAGTCATTTTTAAAGTAATTGTGCTCAATTTTAGCACCTTCTGTTTTACTTTTTATATTTAAATCCTCTTTAGAAAATGTTTCCCACAGCTTAACTAACTTCTCAATGCGTTTTTGGAAGTAGTCATGCTGTAGTTTTCGCTCAGGCGAGTCCTTTTTGTAATTCCTTATTACGTTTTGGATCTCTTCGCCTGTTATTAATTGCCTGTCCAGCAATGCGCTGATATTCGATGATGCCATTTTTTATTTAAAGTAATACCTGACCCGTTGGAGGTATTTTGTTTTGTCGCTTTGACAGGTTGTGCCTCTACTCACAACCAAATAGGCGGTCAAGGTATACTTTTGCTTGATTTTCTCCTTCTTTGTTTCTGCCAAGTTGACTATCCAGTGATGTCCAAGATCGCCAAGTTGATCAGTTGTTGGTTTTTTAAATTGGTCGCCCAGTTGACCAATTATATGTGTAGGATTCTCCAAATTAATCCTGTGTCCAGAAGTCGGGGGTCACCAAATGTTCATATGTTAGCTGAAAAGTTTAATTTGTCTGCCACCGGTTCTTGATACCAGTAACAATTTCGTTGCCGCAATCTGTACTTGAAACAAATTGAGCTCGGAGAAGTGAATACCACGAATGTTCGATGAGTACTGATTTTATTGTGGAATATGCAGGGTTTATATATACAATATCTTAAGAACTAATGTTTGTTTAGGTCAAATTCTTATCTGTTTATAGTTTACAATGGGTAGCCTGATAATCAATAGTTATCTCATAGTTTAATAGTCTGAACAGTCGTAAAGTAGGATAACCTTATCTTATATTGCTTAAATTTATGACGCATGCAGGTCAAATTATGCGTGCTGACAGATGGTGTGAAGTCGTAGATACGCGGAGCCTGTTTGTATAGGACTATCTCTTACTTATCTGCAGAGCACGATTTTCTGCTTGTCTCGAAATCGTACAAATATAGAAAAAAGTTTAGTAACTATTAATTTACATACCTTGACCTTTATTTTCCATTTACACACTTATAACTTTTAATGTTTGGTTCAATTGATTTACGAGCTGCAAGTCGTCAAAATGTTCGCGGATTTTTTGTCTAAAACAAAACGACACTGAACAGATGACTTTAAAAGCGCGCAAAAAATTAGGGGTATTCCCAAAAAATCGAATCTATTTCAATTTTTTTTATATCATATAAGTATTAAAGATACCAAAAAAAAAATTAAACAGCATTATTTCACAAAAAAAAATCGTTTATGCCAAAAATTTGGGCTTTTGGACCATAGTGCAATGGCCAATACTCATTTTTAAAAATGAAAAAAAAAGTTTAAAAAATCGCATATAAAACTCTTTCTGTAATACAGGAGTTATAAATACATAAATGTAAGATGGAAAGGTCGATGAGTCGGAGTGAACGGACATCGATATATCGGTGTGAGCAGATATCGATTGGTCGACGTGATGAAGTATCGAGTAGCCGGCGTGAACAGAAATCGGAGTCGACAGAAGGAACAATCAGTAGTACAGTAGAACAGCCGTGCGTGTCATCGTTTTCAGCAGAATTTAAATTATCAATAATAAAGTATCTTAAACTTACGTTACAACTTACTATATTATAATAAAACTATGGCAACTAGCCTTATATAAATGCCATCAAAAGTGGTCTACTGTTCCACAGAGTATCGAAACTTATGACAGTGAATAGGGTTGCCAGATGCATATCGAACATTTTCATATGACATTTTTGATTTCAAGCCACATATTCTTTTTCCCTGAACAAATGAAGAAATCAAGAAATTAAGAGCGAATTGAAATACTAAGAAATCATAAAAAAAATGAAAAATGAAAAGTAATAAAAAATCAAAATAAGAAAAACAAAGAAATAAAATAAAAATACAAATAAAAACAAGGCAAAGAAGACTACGATAATAAAGTATATTATTGCGGGGCATAAAGAACTCGGTTGAGCTGTCTTTTTTCATTAGTCTCATGAATACCTTCCATATAAATTCATAAATTAATTAATTAAAACCAATGTTGCCCGCGGATAGAGAAACAAACAGCACGGGGTCGGGGGAACGTTCTACGCGTTCAGCGACAGTTAAACATTGAATAAGCATTAAGCGAGAGTATTGTAAGATATTGTGAAAATATTGTAGACTGGACAAAAAGGGTTGTCGCAAAATACTAAGCGCAATCAAAGTAAAGGTAATAGTAACGGTAACTGTAGCTGGTAATGGTGACGATAAAGGTATCAAAGATATTGCTACGACCCGCTAAAAGTTTATAATTCTTAATTAGCAGCGATGATGACAACTCACTGCACTCAACAATATATTATAATAAGTTATATGTTATATGTTTGTATCGCAAGAAAAGCCTACGATGTTGATATTTGAGCCTTATCGAACATGAGAGAAATATGCAATGAGTAAGAGTTGAAAGAGCATCTCTTGCAACACGAATATTTCACCTTATCTAATCCATCAGAGTGACTTGAGTCTGATTTCAGCTTACTCTATCACAGATTTCAGCTTCAACTTGCAATCATTTTACCTTTGAAGTTAATGTCAAACATGAGACTCCTTTTAGTAGGCTGAAGCTAACTTTCCACATTCATTCGAAAACAATATTTTGCGTATGTACTTTGTACTTTTAACTTTTATTAATTTATTTTATCAAGTAAGCACCAATAAATCACGTATATATAGTACACAGTAAATGGATAGTAGTAGTAGTAAAGCGGTTCAATCAACATTTATTATTTTAATCAACATAAAGTGTACCTAAAAAATTAGCAACGGTTAGCAACGAATTAAAAGTGAATATAACGTAAAATTGCATCAACTATATAGTGTAGATGCCGTATACATATATTCTTGATCAGCGGTAATGAATGAAATACTATATTATATTTTTGTATTTTTTGAGGTATATGAATTTGGTATATGTTAAGAAAAGTAGCGCACTAGTTAGTATCTCACTGTCGAGCACATTTGACATTTTATTAATAATTTATTTATTTCTAATTTAAATATTCCATCAATAAATAACTTACATCTTGGGTAGAAAGAACATCATATCTGGACATTTTTGGAACGTAATTGTACAAGATGTCACAAAACTTAGAAGATAGGAGTGAAATTCTGGTAAGTTTTTGATTTTAAAATAATGTATGAATATTGTTTATATGTAAGTATTCTGATGAAATTCTACTATTCCATGCACAACAATTCAGATAATTTCGAATTTACCGATTTAAGCAGATTGGCTAGTTTTGTATTATCTCAATCAAATCTATCACATTAAGGGTGAGAATATTTAATGTGTTTTGAATCCAGAAAGCGCGCATTAATCTAGCAATAACTTATTTACTATTAGCTAACTATCCCAAGTTTGTTCAGGTTCTAAATGAGATTACTGCTATTGCACCGAGTGAATAAATTATTATTTACACAACTTTCTAGCATTAGTTGCATGAGCGCAACACTCTACTATTTTTCCGTATTCGTCAAAACCCTGTCCAATGAGATTTTAACTTATATAAACCTAAATTTATGTACCGAGGAAGATAAAGGAGAACGCTTTCAGATTATCTTAACTTCTTGAAAAATGCATAAATAATATTACAAATCAGGCATTAACTCGACAACAAAATGTTGAGAATGACGATGTAATCAAAATCACCTCTTAAAACTTCACATGACTTTCTGAGCATCGTGCGTCCGTTCTGGCAACTTTAGTGAACGATGATACACACTCGGAGACTTCCGAGTTCTTTCAATTCTCTGATAACGACGATCGCAAACTAGAGCGTTCTGCTTCAGGAAAGACTTTAATTTATAGCTGCAATTTAGACACTAAATCTTTTCAGCGCTCTAAAGAAAACAAAAATAACCCTGATGCTAACAGCACTGTTGTCTCTAAGCCACCTGCAGATCCACATCGTCCCATTCTTGCGGAAACCCCGACTGAAAACATCGTCGATTCAGATGTTCAAAGATCTATTACCACTGTGAACCAACACGAAATAACTCCTGAGAATCGTGCGCCTGTTTTGGCAACCTTAATGGAATATGATACGGATTTAGACACCTCAGACAAATCATCAGAATTAAATCCTGAGTATCATGGGTCTGCTTTGACTGCCCCAATGGACTATGGTACAGACTCGAACAACTGCAGTCCGGTCACTAAGTCTGGTAAATATTGAGTTTTAATTCTATGTTTTCAAAAGAAGACGCCTCACTGAAATACTTTTTGGATTAATTAAAATGATTATTGTTAGTTTTATTGAACTTCTTAACATTACTAATTTGCCTCGGAGTCACCCACTATCTCTCTTCGAGTGCGGACGTCCGTGACTTACCTACAGTCAAATAATTTGTTCTGAATTCTTCACTCTTTCACTCTTTTCGCGCTCGTTTACGTTAAAACAATCTTCAGTGAGTTATCTTTTCTCAAATGATATATTTGGTACATCGATATAGTACCGTATTCAACATATACCATAGACGGCACAATATACCAGATTGTCAGCCAAAGCAACTAAGACCCCTAGTAAGTAGGCGTTTTTGCCCATACAAAAGTATTTCTTTAATATCTGATCGCAACCAAATCAGGAATCATAACTACTATAGTAATTATTTTATATACCAAAATTCGCAACTCTAGCTTTAAAATTACGGTTGTTATTCCTTTATTTTTGACAAAGATTTGAAACAAACTTGATATCTCTATCTCTTATAGTCTCTGAGATCTATGTAGGTGTTCATCCGGACGGACGGACAGACACACAGACGGACATGGCTAGATCGTCTCGACTGTTGATGCTGGTCAAGAATATATATACTTTATGGGGTCGGAGATGCCTCCTTCTACCCTCCTTCATATGCCCGAAACAAACCACCAAAACCCACAGTTCCTAATAATTGACTCTAAAAACTGTGACAAGCCCATCTCCGATTTCTCGTGTTTCGCGGTACACCGAGATCTGAATATCATCAGCATGGAAATTATATCCATTTCCACCCTTCGTGATGGCAATCTTTTAGTTTTGATAAAATCCAAGGATGTCGCCCAACGTTTCCTAAAAGTTACGCATTTGACTGGCATTTGCGATATAGAATGCAAATTACATGACTCCCTTAACTTTGTGAAAGGTACTATATATGCTCCATATCTAATCAATATTCCTGAGGAAGAAATTGTCGCTGAGCTTAAACCCCAGCATGTTCGTTCAGTTTTTAAGTTCTCCAGAACAGTTGACGGCATCGTTAAGCCTTCCGGTGTAATCGTGATTACATTTGATCTTTATAGTACCTAGCAAACTGAACATTTGTTGGCACTCTGATAAAGTGAGGGAATACATTCCAAGCCCCATTTCCCACTGCTAAGCACTTAAAAATACAGCCACTTGCGTATCATGCAATCTAGTTCCACATCACCCCCATCCCTGCACTCGCACTTTCTGCGGTGAGCACGCCGCCTCCTCTCCTAATTGGGAACTACTCTATCTCTTATAGTCTCTGAGATCCAGTGTTTCACACGGACAGACGGACAGACACATAGACGGACAGACACACAGACGGACAGACGGACATGGCTATATCGTCTCGGCTGTTGACGCTGATCAAGAATATATATACTTTATAGGGTCGGAGATGCCTCCTTCTACCTATTACATACATTTCCTGCCGGCACAAATTTATAATACCCTTCTACCCTATGGGTAGCGGGTATAACTACAGTTACTTGTGATAAGCAAGTTACTCTCAGAGAACGTTCCAATACGCTCTCCCAGGTGGTGCCCACTGCCTCTACGTCATCGTCAAAATGACCTCTCACCGACATTGTCGAAGACAACCTATCAAAATCTCGAGCTCTTAGGTTAGCAGCAAACGAATTTATAGATTCGTTACAAACTCATCCTAATAACACAAACAATATTCTCAATTCACATGAACCTATTTCATAAATAATACAACTGAACTTTCGGACTCATCATTGGATGACTTTGACTCGTAGTCAAATCTCCCCATTGCTTTTCCTTATCTTGCAAACATAAACATACCCCTTTTAATTTAGATGTCTATTAAAATCTTGCAATGGAATATAAATGGTATTTTAAATAATTATAATGAACTTACACTTTTTTTAATGGACCATCACCCGATGTTCTATGTTTGCAAGAAACTCACTTGCCTCACAATTCTAACAACTCCATCTGCCCTAGGGCATACACTGGTTACTTTTTCAACTTACCACAAAACACGTCGGCCAAGCAAGGCGTCGGTGTTCTCATTAAACGTCATATTCCACAATACCCACACAACTCTTAACTCCCCTATTCTCTGTTCAGCTTTATAGCCGAATATTGGTAATATTAGTAATGATATCAACGCATATATTCCTGCTTTCCGTCCAATTCTATCCTAACGAATCCCCCTCTGCCCAAATATCAGACAGATTTTACAAACTGGACGATTTTTGAAAACGAATCTGAAAAATTTGTGCGCAACTGGAAAACTGGGTGCTTGAATCACCAAGTAGCTCGGGTTACCAAATGTATTAGAGCTGCAGCCAATTGTAGTATGCCCCAAAACTAAACCGAGTTCCTTGGTAGAATCATTCCCTCCAGCAGCTAAGAGACGAAAAGCAGCGCCTGTTTCACACTTTCAAAAATCAAATGTCGTCCGCTTCGCTTATAAAATGTAAAAAGCGAATGCTCAGTTTAAAAGGCTGTACTGTCGGCTAAGCGTCGATGTCTTTAAAATTTCACCTCAAGTATATCTCCGCTTTCCACCTCAAAGAAGGTTTGGTCTGATATAAAACGACTATCTGGCGCTCCTTCCATCCCTATAAAATGTATTCAAACACACTCTGGTCTTGCTAGCTGTCCCCACCACATTGCCAAAGAGACCAGCATGCAGACCAGCATGCAGTACGTTTATCCGTCTGCGAATCGATCACACTCAATGAACACACGGACACCTTTTAACCTGCACAACACAACCTCCATGCCCACTTTGTGGTGGCAGTCTAACTGTGGATCATATCCTCCGATACCTGTTTCCGAGTTTGGTTCCCAGATACCTTCCCGCCTCCTACAATCCCCTTCAAATGATAATATAATGAAAATGTATAATTTTATAATGAAAACTAAATTTAAGGTATAATAAGTACAGATACTTTTTCGAGTCGAAGGCCCCAGCAGCCAGTAGTCTCTTCTCTATTAAATTTAGTATTTAAATAAATAATTTGTCTCGCATAAGTAGAGTACTTTTAATTTTAAATACACCCATAAATAAAAACAAGTACAGTCTATCGGCTGAGAAATGCCCGCCACGCATTTTGCAGTATTTTGAAAATATACTGGATTAATAATATTATTAATATCGATATACTTTTTTCTCAAAATACTCCAGATTATCAACCAAAGCAACTAATATGAAATTGTTACATAAATAATTCATCAAATTTCTCTCACATACTTAGCTGACGAAATGAATAGAAATACGTTCCAGATATTTGAAAATATGGTAAAAGAGTCGCAGAAAAAGGAGCTAATTTTACGGCAACAAAAATATGCTTCCGAGTTAAAACTGACATCGGAAAAACTCAAGGCCGAAAGTTTGTGTAATAAAGCCGAAAATAATTTAAAATTGGCACGGTCCAATGAAATAGTTGCCAAGCAAGAATTGGAAAACTTAATGCAGGAACACCACAAAAAAGTTGGTGAGCTGGAAATGCGAAAGAGTGTTATAGAATCACAAAATGTTGGCTTACAACGACAGCTGGAAGCTTGTCAATCGCAAGTACATACGCTTCTGAAGGACAAACACTCAAATGAACTGCAGAAAGAGAGAGAAGATGAACTAATGAAGAAATTGCAAAAGCTGCAAACGCAAAACGAGAATTTAAAAAAAAATAATCTAATTTTATGGAGACAATTGAAAAACATTAAAAAAGAGATGCAAATAAAAGCTAGAAATAATATTAACACGCGTTACGAAAGAGATATGCTAAAAAAAGAATTAAATTTGTTAAAAACCAAATTTGACAAAGCAAGAAACATTTTATATTAAAATAATGTAATAAATAAATAATAATAATTGTATTGTATTTAATAAAATTGCGTTAAATTTATTTAATTAATATATTTTTGGCAGATTCGCATTTTAAATTTGATTTGGATCTTTGCAAAATGAAGTCAAAAATTATTTAGAGCCCAATATTATGTTTTGTGTCTCCATACCTTGGTGCCCAGTTAATAATTTATTCTTCACAAAGTTATGATTAAATGTGAAATTAAGAATAGGTTAAAGATTTACAACTCCAAACTTAAATCAAAATTCACAAAATTTGTATGTTTCTAAATCACCTACTGTGGTATGCACATACATACATACAAATTAATAAATCCGTTGATTTATTCTTTTAAAAAAAATGACCGTTTTATTCGGGAATCAAAATTAGACTACTGCTGCCGTTGCACTGTGGTTCCGCCCATAGGCCAAAAATAAAAAAAGTCATAACAACAAAAATTTACAAAAAGTAAACAAATCGTTACTAAAATGTCCAAACTTCTTCATTGCAAACTAGATTTTTCTGGAAATCTAACGGGACATTCTAAAAATAGAATGCAGAGTGTGAACACGTCTTCATTTTTGCTGCTGCAACTGCGTTTATTGAGCTTTTTGTCAAAACAAAAGTGAAGTTCAAAGTGGTCGGACGTTCGCAAAAATTCACCAAATTTAAATATTTAAAAAGGGTATTAAAGTTGAAGATATTTACTTTAACAAGTTCTTTTACTGAAATTAATTTGAATTATCAATTATTTGTTATTGTTTAATTTTAATTAATACTAATTTTCAGTGAATTTTGATCGTCATTATCTCTGTTTAAGTAGATTTTTAGGTATGTTGCCCCCCGATTCCCCCTTTATGAGTGATATCAGTGCATTTGCCAATGTTTTCAGGTCATAAAAATGTTCAGCTGCAGATTTTGGCAGATGTGTATATACTCATTAATAAACTCAAGCTATCTTACTGTTTTCAAGGTCAAATTTGCGACGCAATGTGCTGCTCCTTCTTTGCCTTTGTGATGTTTTTTTTGTGTTTGTGGACAATTTTACATATTCTTTTTTTCGCTTATTTTTATATTATCATTTTTTATTGGCGCTTCTTATAACTACGAGCTTTTACGCATGTACAACTTTGATCTTTGGTGCACAGAAGAGGGCACGAATGCAGAAAAAACTCGAAAAGTAATTAGTTTAGTAGAAGAAAGCAGAAAGGTAATTTAAATACTCTTATACATATCTTGGATGCTAATAATCAAATTTTAGCACTGTAACTCCACCGGAAGTATTTTGGCCCACTATCGTCATATAAGCCATACTAAGGTTGTATGGGAGCTATAGGATATAGTATTCCGATCTAGTCAATTTTTTTACTATATATACAAAATATTTTTATAGAATTTTGGGCAAAATTTCGTAGCAATATAACAACTAGAAGTATTTTTGGCCGCATCTCCCATACTGGCGGAACCACTGTGCGTTGCTGGTGTCGCTACTGCCGCTGCTGCCGTTGTCGCTGTCGCCGCTGCCGCTGCTGCAGTTGTCGCTTGCAGCTTTGGGTGTCCAATAGCCCAATTGTCGGTCCCACGCTGGCGGTTGTGGCGCAAGGTGCCGGTCGTTGGTCCCACGACGGATACTGGAAAACGCTGACCAAGCGCACGTGGCGGATGTATTGCACGCGCTGTAGTCGTGCTGGAGTATTGACAAAATGCATTTTCGGTGGTTATGCAATTGGTCTGTCTGCGAATGTGCAGTTCGTAATGTCTGTTCTTAACTTACATATATCGAAGTTACACTGTAACCAGAGTAACACTAAATACTTAAACAGCAACTCTCTGTTGTTACCCAGAACACATAAAATTAAGGCATTGACACTTTAATGTAAACAAAAAAACAAATGACCAGCGCAGTTCAAGTTCACTGCAATATGATGTCACATCAAAAGCCGCGTCAGCATAAACGCCGGCCACTGACCGTTGTCTGTCAGCGGGTGTGCATAACACATGCTCCTCTATATATGTAATACATATGTATATATAATTATATATTAAATAACACTTACGTATAATAAGCAGCGCTGCCGCCACTTCTTCAACGAAGCAGCGACTTAGCAGCGTCTCAACTAGTTTACTTAACATTAAGAACCAATGTAAGAAATCAATCGGAAAATAAACATCCACTGAAGCGAACCTACGCTTGTGGTTTAAAACAAACAAAACATCCCACGTTCATTTATTCTACACTACATATGAAAAAAAAATTAAGAAAGGAAATATTTCCCGTAGGCGTGTACACGCCCACTTTTCCAAAATTATTCTAAGGAATTTCCTTGATTCAAATAAAAAAAAAACGCATATAAATCTCTTCGTAGTTCAGGAGTTATTAATAAATGCCATGAAAGTAATCTTCTGGAATATAGTGTGTCGATACTTATTGACAGTGTGCCCAGACGAACACTAGTAGGGTTGCCAGATGCATATCGAACACTTTCATATGACATTTTTGATTTCAAGCCACAAATTTGTTTTCCCTGAACGAAGGAAGAAATCAAGGAATAAGGAGCGAATTGAAATACTAAGAAATCATAACAAAACGAAAATGAAAAGTAATAAAAAATCAAAATAAGAAAAAAAAAAGGAATAAAATGAAAATACAAATAAAAACAAGGCAAAGAAGACTACGATAATAAAGTGTATTATTGCGGGGCATAAAGAACTCGGTTGAGCTGTCTTTTTTCATTAGTCTCATGAATACCTTCCATATAAATTCATAAATTAATTAATTAAAACCAATGTTGCCCGCGGATAGAGAAACAAACAGCACGGGGTCGGGGGAACGTTCTACGCGTTCAGCGACAGTTAAACATTGAATAAGCATTAAGCGAGAGTATTGTAAGATATTGTGAAAATATTGTAGACTGGACAAAAAGGGTTGTCGCAAAATACTAAGCGCAATCAAAGTAAAGGTAATAGTAACGGTAACTGTAGCTGGTAATGGTGACGATAAAGGTATCAAAGATATTGCCACGACCCGCTAAAAGTTTATAATTCTTAATTAGCAGCGATGATGACAACTCGCTGCACTCAACAATATAATAAGTTATATGTTATATGTTTGTATCGCAAGAAAAGCCTACGATGTTGATATTTGAGCCTTATCGAACATGAGAGAAATATGCAATGAGTAAGAGTTGAAAGAGCATCTCTTGCAACACGAATATTTCACCTTATCTAATCCATCAGAGTGACTTGAGTCTGATTTCAGCTTACTCTATCACAGATTTCAGCTTCAACTTGCAATCATTTTACCTTTGAAGTTAATGTCAAACATGAGACTCCTTTTAGTAGGCTGAAGCTAACTTTCCACATTCATTCGAAAACAATATTTTGCGTATGTACTTTGTACTTTTAACTTTTATTAATTTATTTTATCAAGTAAGCACCAATAAATCACGTATATATAGTACACAGTAAATGGATAGTAGTAGTAGTAAAGCGGTTCAATCAACATTTATTATTTTAATCAACATAAAGTGTTCCTAAAAAATTAGCAACGGTAAGCAACGAATTAAAAGTGAATATAACGTAAAATTCCATCAACTATATAGTGTAGATGCCGTATACATATATTCTTGATCAGCGGTAATGAATCAAATACTATATTATATTTTTGTATTTTTTGAGGTATATGAATTTGGTATATTTTAAGAAAAGTAGCGCACTAGTTAGTATCTCACTGTCGAGCACATTCGACATTCCATTAATAATTTATTTATTTCTAATTTAAATATTCCATCAATAAATAACTTACAACTTGGGTAGAAAGAACATCATATCTGGACATTTTTGGAACGTAATTGTACAAGATGTCACTGTTGATGCCAGATGACTGCAGGTGTGACCACTCAGGCCAGCTGACAGTGTGGTCGCGATCGAAAGTTATCGATAGCGACAAAGCTGATATACTGTGCGTGTGACCGTGTCATACGCGCAGTCACACTGTTCTTGGTTTTCCTCTGAAGATGGTCACCCTGCCCTTTTTAGTGCTTTTGTGCTTCTCCGCTTTTATCATATGTTTTAAAACCAACTCAAGCAGCACATGTAATTTTTTCCAAGTGAAAATAAATACTACACAAAGTTAAAGTTTGTAAGAATTAAAAGTGAAAGTACTTTCACTAACATAACATAACTAACTAACATAACACGTGTTATGATTTCGTCAAGCGTCGCCCCCCTACACATTTTGGTCCTTCGAGCCGGATTGGATATCGCTCGACCCCAGCAAGCAATTGGTTGACAAGATAAGTAATACACTTTTTTTTCCCCATACATTTGTGCAAGTGTCGTGTTCGCGCCATATTTATTTCCTTTTAACTTATATACACTAAGCAGAAAAAGTCTGCGTACAAACTTAACGCGCAACTTTGATGTTAAATAAAAATTGTTGTATTGAAGATATTGGCTTCATTTTTTTTTTTTAAATTAACAACATATTTATTATGAAACAAGTAAGAAAGCTACAGTCGAGTGAACTCGACTGTGAGATACCCGCTACCCATTTTGAATAAAAGCAATATATTTTGCGGTATTATTCTCAAAATATACCAAATATACTGCAAAAATACTAAAAATATACAAAATTGTATATGTGGTATATCGATATAGTACCGCATTCAAAATATACCATAGACGGCACAATATACCAGATTGTCAGCCAAAGCAACTCAGACCCCTAGTAAGTAGGCGTTTTTGCCCATACAAAAGTATTTCTTTAATAACTTCGACAATTTCTATTTGATCGCAACCAAATTTTCAGGGATCATAAATACTATATTTATTACTGTATACACCAAAATTCGTAACTTTAGCTTTAAAATTACGCTTGTTATTCGATTTTTTTGATTTGCAGGGGCGGAAGTGGGCGTGGCAAAAATTTGAAACAAACTTGATCTGCGTGCAAACATAACAAATGCTGTCGAAAAAAAATTATAGCTCTATCTCTTATAGTCTCTGAGATCTAGGTGTTCATACGGACAGACGGACAGACGGACGGACGGACAGACGGACATGGCTATATCGCCTCGGCTGTTGACGCTGATCAAGAATATATATACTTTATAGGGTCGGAGATGCCTCCTTCTACCTGTTACATACATTTCCTGCCGGCACAAAGTTATAATACCCTTCTACCCTATGGGTAGCGGGTATAAAAAGTCCAAAAAAATTGGAATCAAACCGGCACAGTTCAATCAAAGCCACATTCTGGTAGGCCTCCAAAGCTGACCGATCGAGAAGAGCGGGAGATTTTGATGTCGGTGAGGCGTAATCCTGGGTCAACTGCCGCAAAAATTGGTCAGGACATAAAGAAGAACTATTAGAAGGATTTACATGATAAAACAATCCGAAAAATTTCCGAAAAATTTCCAAAAAGTAGGACTTTCATGCCTGTGTTGCTCACGCTGCCACCACCGTACTTAACTGCTGGCGCAAGGTTATGCACATCAAGGGCTGTGCCAGGTTTGCGCCACTCAAATTTTCGCCCTTTTATGTCAAATTGCTCCAATAATTGAAAATAACTTTGTTCCAAAAGGCTAAAGGCTCTTGGATGCATTTGATATGAGAATCTTCTTCAGCGCAACACAGGCATGAAAGTCCTACTTTTTGGAAATTTTTCGGATTGTTTTATCATGTAAATCCTTCTAATAGTTCTTCTTTATGTCCTGACCAATTTTTGCGGCAGTTGACCCAGGATTACGCCTCACCGACATCAAAATCTCCCGCTCTTCTCGATCGGTCAGCTTTGGAGGCCTACCAGAATGTGGCTTTGATTGAACTGTGCCGGTTTGATTCCAATTTTTTTTGGACTTTTTATACCCGCTACCCATAGGGTAGAAGGGTATTATAACTTTGTGCCGGCAGGAAATGTATGTAACAGGTAGAAGGAGGCATCTCCGACCCTATAAAGTATATATATTCTTGATCAGCGTCAACAGCCGAGGCGATATAGCCATGTCCGTCTGTCCGTCCGTCCGTCTGTCCGTATGAACACCTAGATCTCAGAGACTATAAGAGATAGAGCTATAATTTTTTTTCGACAGCATTTCTTATGTTTGCACGCAGATCAAGTTTGTTTCAAATTTTTGCCACGCCCACTTCCGCCCTGTAAATCAAAAAAATCGAATAACAAGCGTAATTTTAAAGCTAGAGTTCCGAATTTTGGTATATACAGTAACTATAGTATTTATGATCCCTGAAAATTTGGTTGCGATCAAATAGAAATTGTCGAAGTTATTAAAGAAATACTTTTGTATGGGCAAAAACGCCTACTTACTAGGGGTCTGAGTTGCTTTGGCTGACAATCTGGTATATTGTGCCGTCTATGGTATATTTTGAATGCGGTACTATATCGATATACCACATATACTATTTTGTATGTTTTTAGTATTTTTGCAGTATATTTGGTATATTTTGAGAATATTACCGCAAAATATATTGCTTTTATTCAAAATGGGTAGCGGGTATCTCACAGTCGAGTTCACTCGACTGTAGCTTTCTTACTTGTTTAATCATAGAATGCGTTTTAAAAACAAATTCGACAATTTCCCGCTGAGATTTCCCATTTTGGTCCAGTTTGATGAACGGTTTCCTCCCTCGGGAGCCATTTTGGATGAGTGGATCGAAATACCACCAGAATTCACCAAAAATTGGTTTAATCAATGACAAAACGCTTGATTGGCACAATAAACCTTCCTATTTATCCTACCTCGTACTAATTTTTGAAATGTTTTATTAATAAATGGCTTTTTTTAAACTAATTTAAGTTTGTACGCAGACTTTTTCTGATTCGAAAACAGGTGTATTTTTTGTTTTTTGATTTTAATTAAAAAAGTTGCTGATGGAAATAATTGGAGACTGGTTATATTTTTTCATAATAAATATGTTGTTAATTTAAATAAAAAATGAAGCCAATATCTTCAATACAACTATTTTTATTTAACATCAAAGTTGCGCGTTAAGTTTGTACGCAGACTTTTTCTGCTTAGTGTATATGTGACACAGCATATATATGTATAAGTACATAAGCGTTCGACCGGCATTTTCTCAGCCATCTTTTCTACTTTGTGTATACTTGGCACAGTATATATATATATATATATAATTATATGTTCGCGGTGCACGAACAGTAAAAAAAAATAAAACACAAGGATTTATTTTTTGTTTACTTAATAGACTACTTTATTTTTATTTATAAGTTCGCGGGCTACGCGTCTTAAGCGAGGAAAGTGTCTTTAAAAACTGAACTCACAATATGCTGAGCTTTAACATGAAAGTTCTTATTACGACTTAAAGCTAACATACGTGTGATGTTTGTGTTTGTGTTAGTGCAATAATGCTGAGTCCTCAAGTTGCAATGGAAATTTTTAATTGACTTTGGACTTTTTGAAAGTGGCATGATCGCCAATGTAATAGGATCTTTTTATTTGTGACAGTTGGTCCCGTCGCGACAAGTGTTTATGTTTATGATATGACTTGTGGGAAAGAATTTGGAAGATAGGGGAATAATTATGAGTATGTGTCACGTACGAGAAATTATTCTGGTGGTGGATATATTACTCCCCCAACCTATAGAGGTTAGCTTGTCCTCAAGCGTTTAGTTCAGGGTACATAAGTGGGACTGCAATTTCAATATTATCGGTTTCAGCATTAGCACTTATGTTTGTGTCTTGTGTTCTTACAAATTTTTGTGTTATTATGTTGAATAGTATTTTAATTTTCTTATTTACTAGGTTGTATATAACAATGAAGATTAATATTAATACAATCGTAATTATTGAATATTTGTAATTATTGTTTTCTCTATTGTTATACATGATCATTTCTTTTATTTCAATATGTGATAGTGGTTCTATTTTAGTTACATTATATTCAGTAAACATAATGGTTGTAAATTGTTGTGCTCTATTTGAAATTTTAGCATTTTTTAATTCAATGGTACAATTAAATATTTTTATTATCTTATCTTTTTCGATGTACATATCTAAATCATTACAATTCTGATTTAGTTTGGTTCTGGTTAAGTTCCAGGTTATTATGATATTCGGTTCTACTATTTGTATAAATTCTTGTTTACGATATTTATTAAAAGTGCAAACTGGAGTTTCATGTTTTATTATATTATTTATGCATTGGTCATTTATGATCTTTTTAGAGATAGAATTCGAAACAAAATTATTATGTAGATAAAATTTTCCTTCAACATTTTCATTAATGATTTGTCCATTCTTGTCTGGGTATGGGATTACTTGGAAAGTTTTAGTTTCAAGATTACTCAATGGAATATGGGACATAATGAAAATTTCATTCGTAAGTGTACTGAACCAAGCAGAAGTTTTAATATTCATCAACTTTTCGTGATTAATGTGATCTATTTGATCATGTTTAAGTAATTTTGGATTAAATATTCCTAAGCGAGTTAACTGTAGGCCTAGTTCGATATCTTCTATATATTCAGTAAAATGTTCAATGTTAAAAATTAATAAATTTAATTGCTTTTCTTCCTCCAAAATTTTGCTTTGATTTTTTATAATATTAATGCCTTGATTAAATGTGTTTATAAATTCATTAAGATTATTTGCCTGAATTGAATTATGGGCAATAATGTTAATTTGGTTCTCAAATTGTTTCTTATCCTCTTCATCTAGTGTGCCAAAAAGGAATTTAAGTGATGATCCTATGAAATCGAATAAACCTCGTTTAGTACGACTTGTTATTCTGATACCTGCCATTTGTTTTTCTAATTTATTCATTAAATATTTTATTTGGGGATACTTATTAAAAATATGGCTTTGAGTTAATAATAAATCAAAAGAGTTTTCTATTTGTGTTACGTTTATAGTTAAACAATGATGTTCGAAGGATATTGGTAAATTAATTGTTCCTGACTCAAATAGAATGAATCCTTGGTCGTTTTGAATGGGATTTACCTCGACTTGTTGAGCGTTTATGGTTGTGCAAATAATTGATAATATAAGTAACATCAGCAATTTAGGATGTTTCATCATTCGGGCTGGAATTAACATATTTACTTTTGTTAATTACTTTCTTCTTTTTAAACTTTGATCTGTAGTGTGTAACTTTTCTACGTCTATTAGTTTCTTCATAATGTTTTTCATCAAGCTTTTTAATGTTACCTGTCTTTTTGAATAGATTTGTTATTTTTGATTTAAGCAATGGAGCTTGTCTAAATCTTGTATCTACTTCAAAATCACTTCTGTTTTTATTGAGGTTATTTATTTGATTTACTTTATTCTCTTGTGAGTTATATTCAGGGGTTCCTGCATAAATAAAGATATCTGCTGGAGTTCTATTAGTTGCTTTATAAGTGTATAATATTGTTTCAAACTTTGTTATTTTATTTTCTATATTATCGTCGCTTCCTATTATTCTTAACTTTTCGTTTATAGTTTTATGGAACCTTTCTATATCTGATATTCCTGTTTTACTTGTTGTTATATTAATTTGTATGCCTTCTTCTTGTAACCAAATTTTCAAAGCTGCACTGATAAATGCTGAATCTTTGTCTGCTTTTATTTCTATGGGTTTTCCCATTTCATTGAAAACTTTAAGTAAAGCTCTTTTAGCTTCTAGCCAATCTCTACTTTGAACTTCAACTAATGTCGTGAATTTGGAATAAACATCTATACAAGAAAGAAATTGTTTCTTATCTATCATATAAAAATCTATTACATACTTATCCCTAACGTTAAGTACTTCGGGTGTTATTTCGAACGTAAGTTTTGTATCTCTATGTTCAGTTTTGGCTATGTTGCAAATTTCACATTCATTAATTAGATTTTGTATTAGTTTCTGGTAATCAGGGTAATAGTATTTTTCCTTAAACCAATTTATTGTCTTTTCTCTTCCTGGATGTAACAACTTTTTATGTGTTTTTAAAATTAATTCTTTAAATTCTGCGAAGGTTTGTAAGTCAATTAATTTTAAGCTTGTTTTCATTATTTTAGTAATATTACCTGGACTTATTATTTCTAAATAAGCTCTTTGGAAAATTGGAAAATCTATTTCATTATGAAAATAGACAATACTCTTTTTCGAGCAAAGATATTCCTTTATCATATCTTTGGCATACTGATTATTCATTTCTTTATAAGAAATTTTTATGTTAAGTTTATGAAAATAGTGGTTTGTTTCAACTTTATTATCGTTACTTTTTATGAATTCTATTTGCCTGTTAAAGTAGTTTAAAGGTCTTTCAGTTATTGGTATGTGATATTGACTGTCCTCTTGAGCGCTATGTATAGTTGCTCCTGTGCTAATTGCATCTTCTCCTAAAAAATTCTCTTCTATTTTTATACGTGAAAGTGCATCTGCTACGTTATTTTCTTTTCCTGGCAAATACTTGATTTGGTAATCGTATTCGTTCAATCGAGTTTTCCATCTTTGTAATTTCATGTTTGGTTCTTTAATGTTACTGTGCCAAACTAGTGGTTTGTGATCGCTTAAGATCTGGAATTTTTTACCGAATAGGTAGGAACGGAAATACTTAGTTGCCCACACGATAGCTAATAGTACTTTTTCTATAGCTGAATAGTTTGATTCGTGCTCGTTTAACGTTCGACTTGCATAGCAAATGGGTTTATGTTCCTGTGATAGAACGGCGCCTATAGCGAAGTTGCTAGCATCTGTAGTCAATGAGAATGGTTTCTCGAAGTTTGGATAAATTAGTATCGGATCAGATGTTATTAAAACTTTGAATTTTTCAAATGCTGACACATAAGTGGGATCTTTTATGTTTATGGTGGCGTTTTTCTTTAACTTTGTTGTCATGGGTTTTGCAATATTTGCGAAATTGGGTATAAATTTGCGATAAAATCCGCATAAACCTAGGAATGATTTAATTTCTTTTGGTGTTTTTGGTATTGGGAATTCAACAAATGCCTTAATCTTGTTCGGATTTGGTTTTATACCTTGCGTGGTGATTACATGCCCGAGGAAATCAGTTTCCTTTTTCATGAATTCGCATTTGTCTAATTGTAATTTTAAATTTGCTTCTCGAAGTTTTGAGAAGACTTTCGAAATGGATGATATGTGCTCCTCCAATGAAGTGGAGTAGATGATAATATTATCTAAGTAAACTAGACAATCTTTGAAGATCAGATCTTCAAGTAAGTTATTCATACAGCGTTGAAAAGTCGCTGGAGCATTTTTAAGCCCAAAGGGCATACGAGTAAATTCGTAGTGACCATGCTTGGTTGAAAAGGCAGTTTTTGCAATTGAATCGGGATCCATTTGGATTTGATGGAAACCCTTTGCAAGATCGATCGTAGTGAAGTATTGGCATTTGCCTAACTTGTCTAGGATCTCATCCATATTTGGTATGGGGAATTTGTCGTCAATGGTTATTTCATTGAGGTTTCGGTAGTCAATGACTAACCGGAATTTTTGCTTTCCTGAAGCGTCCATTTTCTTTGGAACAATCCAGATGGGTGAACAATAAGGGGACTTTGATTTTTTAATTATGCCCTGCTCTATCATTTCGTTAATTTGTTTATTGACCTCTTGATCGTAAGCCTGTGGATACTTGTAGGGTCTTTTATATATTGGGTCTTCATGTTTTGTTTGAATTGAGTGCTTAATCGTACTAGTGAAAGTCAAATTTTCACCTTCCCGGTACTGAATATCGCGAAATTCGTATAAAACCTTTTTTAATTCTTCTACCTCCTCAGTGTTAAGATGTTCTAATCTGAACTCATTACACTCCTTTAATTCATCTTCAATTGCGAAATTGAAGGGCCTATCTTCTGCCATAGGTGGATTTGCATAGTTTTCTGCGTTAGTTTCTTCAGAATTTTCTTCTTCTTCATTTTGAAATTTAAATTTATATTCTCCTAATGTAACTGTGCCATTTTCATAATCAATTTGGGATTTACTGGCTTTTAAGTATTCTCTTCCTAATAGCATATCATAATTTTCAGAGAAATTATGAATATAAAATTTTTGTTTTATTGGGCAAAGTCTACTGGGACCAAAAATTATACTTTCTGATAATTCAGTAGTGCCATTAATTGTTTGGACATTGATTGGATTTTTATAAGTCGGAAAACTGAAATTATTTTGTTTTAAAAGATTTATTGAAGAACCTGTATCAATGATACATTTTAGGTTTACTTCATTCATTTTGATTTTTATGTATGGTGTGTTTGTTCTGTATTTTGTTCCGAGGCACTTTGATGAAAATTTTCACCTTGCTCCATTTTGAACTGGCCACTTTGGCTTTCCCTTTGTCTTTTCATCGGTGGGTTAGGCCCACGGCTTGTTGAGGTATCCCTCGAATAGTTATAAGGGTTTTGAGTTTGAGCTTCTTTTAGTTTTTTATTAAATTCTTGGCGAAGGTTTTGATTATTCTGATTTGAGTTTGAGTAATTGTTTTGTGGTTTCGAATTGGACAAATCATCTGAATGATAATTGTTTGAATAGTTCGCGTAAGATTTATTTTGATTTCTGCGACTATTGTTTTCGCTTTTATGGTTATTTTGAGTCTCATAAGACTCATAAATGCCTTCTGTTTGAGCAACTGCTTTTAGCTTGCTTATTGAAGATATATCATGCCTTGCTAAGGTCATGTATATCCTATCTGGTAGTTTTCTAGTTATTACATTTTTTGTAGTTATTTTTAGTGCATTTCTGTATATTATTGCTGTGCTAGCATCATTGTCTAGCGCTAACTTATTGCTAACAATATAGGATTTTCTTTCGAGTTCTTCGATGAACTTACGCAGACTTCATTTCCAGTTGGTGTTGTATAGTCTTCTTAGTAGTTCTTCGTAGGGTGTCTGTGTCCTGAATTCCTCGATTAGGGACGATCTCAGTGACATCCAATTGTTGGATTGCGTAATCTGGGATGTACGCAATGCTTCTCCATCCAGTTGTCGTTCAATGGCACCGAAGATTACGCTGCTTTGGCGTACATCAGTTGTTGGGTATAGAGACAGAATAAAATCTATTCTCTTTATAAATGCCGACAGATTTTCTGCTCCGTTATCAAACGCTGGCACGTGTTTGATTTGATTTATACACTGGTTTAAGTGTGCTTCTGTTAGTTCGGTTGCCATTTTTGATTTGTTATTAATTTGCACACGTGGTTCGGGTTTTTGAGTTTTGATTATGACGGATTTTTTTACAAGGTTTTTTGTATTACCGTTTTAATAACGCACTCACGCACGTAGATGTTTTTCGCGGATACGTTTTGTATAGTTCACAACTAGGACGCGTTCACCCAGGACAATGTTAGAGTCCTTCTAGCGGTTCACGACTGCTTCGTTGATTCATTAACTAGTACGACGTATCCTACCGGCTGCGCCAATTATATGTTCGCGGTGCACGAACAGTAAAAAAAAATAAAACACAAGGATTTATTTTTTGTTTACTTAATAGACTACTTTATTTTTATTTATAAGTTCGCGGGCTACGCGTCTTAAGCGAGGAAAGTGTCTTTAAAAACTGAACTCACAATATGCTGAGCTTTAACATGAAAGTTCTTATTACGACTTAAAGCTAACATACGTGTGATATTTGTGTCTGTGTTAGTGCAATAATGCTGAGTCCTCAAGTTGCAATGGAAATTTTTAATTGACTTTGGACTTTTTGAAAGTGGCATGATCGCCAATGTAATAGGATCTTTTTATTTGTGACAGTTGGTCCCGTCGCGACAAGTGTTTATGTTTATGATATGATTTGTGGGAAAGAATTTGGAAGATAGGGGAATAATTATGAGTATGTGTCACGTACGAGAAATTATTCTGGTGGTGGATATATTACTATATATATATATCCTTATATGTATATGTATGTGTAAGTATCTATACAGTTTAAAAGAGTTCGCCAATATTTTCCGTTTTTGGCCGCGGTTGTGTGTACTTTGCTATTTCTTTTTCTGTCGTATCGCGTTTGTCTGTTTTCTTTTAACACACTCCAGTGTAGGCAAGCTCTCTTCTATTGGTTATACTCAAATAACAAGAGAGTTGCTCCTCTCATAGCAAACGCGCGTAGATCCACTACACTCCATATATATATATATATATATACATATATATATATACACACATATACATACGACATATATACATCCACACACAACACACACGTACATTTCCATACACGACACTTACACACATATACACTCCGTATATGTTCCGCAAATATTGTAACTATACAGTAATTTCAAATCCATTGTTGCATATAATATATATATTATCCATTATTACACATACACATATATTATTCACTTCCGTATACGTATATACGAGGGTGGGCTGATAAATAGTCGGCATTACAAAGAAAAAACGTTTTTTTTTTTAATTTTGCTTTTTTATTTCTCAACATAATCTCTTTTTAGACGTATGCACTTAGACCACCGATTCTCCAGTTTCCCAATACCTTCCATAAAATAGGATTTGTCCAGGTCCTCAAAATTGGCGTTTTTTCACAGATTACCTGTTCATTTGAATGAAATTTCTTACCCCCAAGCCATTTTTTTAAGTTTGGAAATAAATAATAGTCACAGGGTGCTAAATCTGGAGAATAGGGTGGATGGGGTAGAATTTCGTAGTGCAATTCACACAATTTCGACATGGCAAAAACGCTCTTGTGAGCGGGAGCATTGTCCTGGTGAAACAAAACTTTTTTCTTCGCCATGTGCGGCTATTTTTCTTCAGCTCCGAATCAAATCGTCCCAAGAGATTGGAATAGTATTCTCCCGTAATTGTTCTGCCTTTTTCCAGATAATCCACATGAATTACACCTCGGGCATCCCAGAAAACCGTTGCCATCACCTTGTTGGCCGTCAAACCGATCTTTGCCTTTTTCGGTGCCGTTTCTCCAGTTGAAATCCATTGCTTTGACTGTTCCTTACTCTCTGGTGTATGGTGATGAATCCAGGTTTCGTCAACAGTCACAAAACGACGAAAAAATTCGTGTTTGTTTGCATTAAGCAATGCCAAACTCTCCTTAGCAATGTGCAAGCGGTTGCGCTTATTTTCCATTGTGAGCAATCGCGGCACCCATCTTGACGAAAGCTTTCTCATGTGTAAAAATTCGTGTAAAATGTTTCCAACGCGTTCCCGAGAAATGTTTAGAGCATTTGCTATCTCTCGCAGCTTGATTCGGTGATCATCCAATATCATTCCATGGACTTTATCCACAATTTCTGGTGTTGTCACCTCTCTAGGACGACCCGGGCGATCATCGTCAAAAATGCTTGTCCGCCCGCCTTTAAATTCAGCAGTCCAATATTTTATTGTTGAATATGATGGAGCTGAATCCTTATAAACTTCGTCTAACTCATTTTTAATATCGTCGTTGGATTTCTCTTTTAAAAACAGAAATCTTATGACAGCACGATATTCGATTTTATTCATGTTGACGACAATGCAAAAATGAATGCGCTAAAAGTCCCGCCAAAATTACCAGTGTTGATAAAACCGCATGAAACTTTCACAGTAATCAGCTAATAGAAAACACTAATCGAATAAAATATTTACGAATTTTTAAAAAATTTTTTTCTTTGTTATGCCGACTATTTATCAGCCCACCCTCGTAAACAGCAGCAATCACACCGAGAAATAAAGATTCACGCTGCTGTTTGTGTTTTACTTAAACATTTTTTTGTTTTTATACCCGCTACCCATAGGGTAGAAGGGTATTATAACTTTGTGCCGGCAGGAAATGGTAGAAGGAGGCATCTCCGACCCTATAAAGTATATATATTCTTGATCAGCGTCAACAGCCGAGGCGATATAGCCATGTCCGTCTGTCCGTATGAACACCTAGATCTCAGAGACTATAAGAGATAGAGCTATAATTTTTTTTCGACAGCATTTCTTCTGTTTGCACGCAGATCAAGTTTGTTTCAAATTTTTGCCACGCCCACTTCCGCCCCTGCAAATCAAAAAAATCGAGTAACAAGCGTAATTTTAAAGCTAGAGTTCCGAATTTTGGTATATACAGTAATAACTATAGTATTTATGATCCCTGAACATTTGGTTGCGATCAAATAGAAATTGTCGAAGTTATTAAAGAAATACTTTTGTATGGGCAAAAACGCCTACTTACTAGGAGTCTGAGTTGCTTTGGCTGACAATCTGGTATATTGTGCCGTCTATGGTATATTTTGAATGCGGTACTATATCGATATACCACATATACTATTTTGTATATTTTTAGTATTTTTGCAGTATATTCGGTATATTTTGAGAATAATACCGCAAAATATATTGCTTTTATTCAAAATGGGTAGCGGGTATCTCACAGTCGAGTTCACTCGACTGTAGCTTTCTTACTTGTTTTTCAACAGCGATTTTGTTCCTCGTCTGTTTTCTTGTGTTCGGCTTTGCTCACTATCCTGTGACAGCCGAAGTTCTTCTCCATTTTGTGCATGCTTTCGGCTGTCCGCTTTACCGTGAGTCTTTGTTGAGAAAAGACTCTAAAGTGACTGCCGAAGCATAGTATGTCCAAGAGCCAAAAGAGCGAAAAGGACTCAAAACACTCGTTAAAGCTTCCGACCACAGTTCGTCGCCTGTCGTCCGCTTCGCCCGCTCCTTCGGGGTCCAAATCCGCCACACCTGCCGCTCAACTCCGAGTAAAAGTCGATCGTCCGTCGCCGTCTGCTTCTGCAAAGACTCCGCTGTTGCGTACATCTTCGACTGCTCTACGTAGTCAGGCAACTACCCGTTCCGTCCAAGCTAAATTTAGCAAAACCCGTGCAATGGCTCTCAGCAACTTCGTCGCCGTCTCTGACAGACTGGTGCATTTCGAGAGTCGGGTCAGAGGGCCTGCTGCCGAAGATGACAATGTACACACGTACGAAATCCGTCGTGACCGGCTGCAAGTCCTCTGGGACAATGTCGAAGCCGCTTATTCCACATGCGCTGATGCACTGCATCAAGACGGCGACAGTGAAGGCACACAGGCGATGGAGGCAAAATACGATCACTGCTATGCAGTGTACGAGCGGTGTCTCGCCCGTGTTAAGGGGCAAATTACCCAGGTTTCCGGGTCCAGCAGGAGTGAAGCATCCGTTCCTCCTGTATACTCCAGTGGCTGCCGGCTCCCTCCAGTCGACACCGAAGTTTTCCGTGGGGATTACTTGCGGTGGCCGACTTTCCGTGACCTTTTCACGGCCATCTATGTCAACAATCCAAGGTTGACTCCGGTTGAGAAACTTTTCCATCTGAATTCGAAGACCGCTACTTGGCTACTATTTGTAGCCAAATTTCCGCTGACGAACGATGGTTTCGCGTCGGCTTGGGGTGCTCTCTGCGAACGTTTTGAGAACAAGCGCTTGTTAATAACAAGCCAATTGAAGATCCTGTTTAACCTGTCCACGGTTACCCAAGAGTCAGGAGCAGCTATCAAGGAGCTGCAGAGCACGATTCAGCGTTGCTTGACCGCTCTTGAGCATTCAGACATTTCCGTCTGTAGCCCGTTCGCAGATTGCATCCTCGTTTTCCTCTGCTCGTTCAAACTTCCCAAGCTCACACTCTCGTTGTGGGAGCAATCGTTGGTGGACAAAGCGAAAATTCCCGCATGGCAGGATATGAGCACGTTCCTCAATGAGCGCTACCGTACGCTCGAAGCGATTGAGGACGTAAAACAGACTGCCAATTCACAGATCGCGACTGCAGGACCATCTCGTCCGCAGAATTCGAAGCGAGTCAACTCCTTTGAGGCCCGAGTCACTCCGAAAGGCAAATCGTGTGACTTGTGCTCAAAGGAGAATCACCCTGTCCGGGTGTGTCCGCGTTTTTTGCAAATGTCGGTCAACGAGAGGATGACATACATCAAACAGAAAAGTCTCTGTTTAAACTGTATCGCAAGAGGTCACCAACTTCGAGAGTGTACGAGTGCGCACAATTGCTTTACATGCAAAGGGCGGCACAACACTCTTCTCCTTCGGGATGACAGTGCCCACAATGGTGCCTCTTCATCGTCCAATATACAGTCCACTCCAAATCCAACGGCAACAAATGTGCAGAATTTCTTTGCCAATAATGCTCAGAATGTCCTTCTCGGCACGGCGGTCATCAATGTTTGCCACTTGGGCACTACATATACCGCACGTGCGTTAATTGATTCCGGGTCCGAAGCGACCTTCATTTCTGAGCGTTTGTTCCAACGCATTAAGTTGCCTTTCCAGTCCGTGCGAGCCCAGGTATCCGGGCTAAATCACGCAGTTGCGGCCCATTCGCAGAAGTTATGTCACTTCAGCATTGGTTCTCCGACGAAGCCGAGGCTCCATATCGAGACTTCGGCATTCGTAATTCCACAGTTGGCAGGCAAACTGCCCTCCTTCGATATGCCGCGAACTTTCCTAAAGGATCTACCAGCGATAGAACTGGCAGATCCACACTTCTACAAGAGCGCTCAGATCGATATACTAATTGACGCGGATATCCTTCCGTCGGTCATCTTGAGCGGCTCCCGGCCAAACATTTGTGGCTCACTCCTTGGGCAGGAAACCGTGTTTGGCTGGATTCTTACCGGCCCCGTCTCCCAGAGTATGTCGACAACTGTTTCTGCGTTTTCGACAAGAGTCGCCCTCCAAGCAGACGAACAGCTCGACAGCCTACTTTCCAAATTTTGGGAGGTGGAGGATATTCCAGCGAAGCTGATAAACGAGTCAGACTTCGTTTGCGAAGAAAACTTCGTTAAGACTACTTCACGTAGCACATGTGGCATTCCGGAAGCCCGATGGCATTGAACTGGGTCATTCCAGATCTATAGCGCTGGCTCAATTCCTCAAGAACGAGAATCGTTTGTCAAGAAACGATTCTCTAAAGGAACAGTACAATGCCGTTCTCCAGGAGTACGTGGACTTGGGTCATATGACACCCATATCGCCTCAGGCGATTGGCACGACTCCTAATTTCTACCTGCCTCACCACGCCGTGTTCAAACCAGATAGCACCACAACGAAGGTGCGGGTCGTTTTCAACGCATCTTGTCCATCCTCAAATGGCAAGAGTCTGAATGATATCCTTCATTCAGGGCCCATTTTCGGATCTTACGTTGCAGATCCTCCGATGGCGATACTATCGATATGTGTTCAATGCGGACATAACGAAGATGTATCGCCAAATCCTCATGGACTCAAAGCACACACCGTTCCAACGAATTCTGTTCCGCACGTCGGACGGTGAGATCCGTGACTTTGAGTTGAACACAGTGACATTCGGTGTCAACTGTGCGCCTTTCCTGGCTCTACGAGTCCTCCAGCAACTTGCTGATGACATACGCTTGGAGTATTCTCTCGCAAGCCGAGTCATCTCCAACAACATGTACGTGGACGACGTCCTAACGGGGACACACACGAAAGAAGAGGCCATCCCTGGACAGCGCTGGCTTCCCGCTGAGGAAGTGGACATCGAACCATAAGAGCGTGCTGAAGGACATTCCAAAGGACCATCTACTTCAAGAAGATTTCCTCGAACTCGAAGACTCCAGTACGGCGAAAACTCTGGGCATCAGGTGGCAAGCTCACGATGACGAGTTCTTCTTCATGCCACCAGAAGTTGCCCATCAGGACTCCTACACGAAGAGGGAAGTGCTTTCGCAAATCGCTAAGCTTTTCGACCCAGCCGAGTGGCTGGCCCCTTTCGTTATCCGCGCCAAAATCTTCATGCAGGAGATTTGGCTGAGAACGCTCGAATGGGACGAGCATCTACCCACGGATCTTTCACTCCAATGGAAGGAGTACCTCCAGAGCTATCCTGCTCTGGGAAAGATCCGGATTCCAAGATGGGTCCAATTCCAGACACGAGTGAAGCTCCAGTACCACGGATTCTGTGATGCGTCAGAAAGGGCGTATGGAGCAGCGATCTATGTCCGTGTGGAAACGGCGAACAAGGTTTCCACACATCTCCTTACTGCGAAGACAAAGGTGGCTCCGGTCAAGTCTCTCTCAGTGCCACGTCTGGAGCTTTGTGGCGCAGTCCTGTTGGCTGAGTTATCTGCAGCCCTCCTCCTGAATCTGCCAGCAGACTTTCTTTTGGACCGACTCAACAATTGTTCTCGCCTGGTTGAACAAGCCACCCTGCCGATGGACAACCTTTGTGGCTAATCGTGTGGCCAAGATTGTCCAAGCCAGCGACGCCAAGAACTGGTCGCATGTGCGATCCGAGCACAATCCGGCAGATCTTGCAAGCCGTGGTGTCCTGCCACAAGAATTGATTCGAAATCCTTTGTGGTGGCATGGACCAGAGTGGCTTCATCTCCCGTCGGATCAATGGCCAACATCTCCAAGTCCCATTCCGGCGACTCTGCTGGAGCAGCGGATTAAGTGCAACGTCGCTAAGTCACCTCCGACTCCCGACTTCCTGAGCAAGTTCTCTGAGTTTGGCAGGGCACTGCGCACGTCTGCCTATGTTCTCCGATTCATCGATAGGAGTCGGAAGTTGGCAGTTCCAAGCTCTACCGTGGTCCAGGCGGATGAGCTGTCACGGATCCAAGAGCGGCTAATCGTCATGGTTCAACGACACACTTTTCCACAGGAATACCACTGTCTGCAGTCCAAGCAGCAGGTCCCTTCCTCAAGTTCAATCCGAAACCCTTTCCTCGATGGCAAGGGGATTCTACGGGCCTGTGGGCGTCTGAGGGCGTCCCACTCGCTGCGTTATGATGAGAGTCATCCAATAATCCTCTCGTATTCCTCGTCCTTTGCACGACTACCGGTTCGTTTCACCCATCGTATATCCTTACATGGGGGTAACCAAGTCGTCATGCGGCTGATCCGTTCCAGATTCTGGATTCCAAAATTGAAGGTCCTCGTTAAATCCACCATCAACTCATCATCAACTCACGACGGAGAAATTCCTGGCCGCATTCTCCCGTTTCATCGCACGGCGCGGGTGTCCACACCAAATGTACTCGGACAACGGGAAAACCTTCGTTGGAGCTGACAAGGTGATCTCTATCGACTTCTTGGAAGCGACGAGGGAGTGCATCATCAATACGCCCACAAGAGCCTATCCTGGCACTTCAACCCGCCGGGCGCCCGCATATGGGTGGATTATGGGAAGCCGGCGTAAAGAGTTTTAAGGCACTCTTTTACAAGGCGACATCCACCTCGAAATATCGAAGCCTGCCTGAATTCGAGGCCGATTTCCCCTATGTCCGAGGATCCTTCGGACTTACTAGCGCTCACTCCTGGCCATTTCCTCATAGGTGGCCCTCTTATTTCGGTGTTGGAACCACCAATTAACCAACCGGCCACCTCCATCCTCAATCGATGGCAGCGACTGTTTCCGTTGGAAAGATGAGTACCTGAAGGAGCTGCACAAACGGACGAAATGGCAATCCCCTACTCGGAACCTTCGGATCGGTGACATGGTCGTCATAAAAGAAGACAACCTCCCCTCGAACGAGTGGCGCCTAGGACGGGTGCTGACGACGTGTCCAGGCACCGATGCCAAGGTCCGAGTTGAAGATGTGCTCACGGCGCGGGGTACTATCCGACGACCCGTTGCCAAACTCATTCTACTCCCGATGGACAGCAAGACTGACCCCTCCACGTCAGAAGGACTGAAGGACGAATAACATCCTATTCCGTACTCCTATTCGTCGTCCTGTGTTGTCCTATGCTGTCCTGTTCCGTGTGTCATTGACATTGCAAAGAGGCTATTACAATAATCGTTTGTTTTTTTTTCTTGTTTCATTTCATGTAGTATGCCATCACATACATCAACCTACCGGGACGGCCCCGGTGGCACCAACTCGTTCCAGTGTCGCGTGTGCCGTGGGATCCACCCACTCCGGAAGTGTCAGCGATTCCTGAGGCTGACAGCGGAGAATCGGTTGAGAGCAGTACTCATCAACAAGTACTGCTCTAATTGTCTGGCCCACCAACACTCCAGGCAATACTGCCGCAGCACGGGAAGGTGCAGGGTGTGTCGGGGGAAACACCACACACTGCTGCACTTCAAGGAGGCACCCAGCGCTTACCCAAACCGTCAACGACGAGGCGACGACCAACCGGTCTCCACCCGGTCCCGTACCCCAACAAGGCCGCGCTCGCCAAGGCCACACTCGCCACAGTCACGCTCCCGCTCGCCGTCACCCCAGTCACAAAACTTAAAAGATAGGAGTGAAATTCTGGTAAGTTTTTGATTTTAAAATTATGTATGAATATTGTTTATATGTAAGTATTCTGATGAAATTCTACTATTCTTTGCAGCGCTCTAAAGAAAACAAAAATATCCCTGATGCTAACAGCACTGTTGTCTCTAAGCCACCTGCAGATCCACATCGTCCCATTCTTGTGGAAACCCCGACTGAAAACATCGACGATTCAGATGTTCAAAGATCTATTACCACTGTGAACCAACACGAAATAACTCCTGAGAATCGTGCGCCTGTTTTGGCAACCTTAATGGAATATGATACGGATTTAGACACCTCAGACAAATCATCAGAATTAAATCCTGAGTATCATGGGTCTGCTTTGACTGCCCCAATGGACTATGGTACAGACTCGAACAACTGCAGTCCAGTCACTAAGTCTTTGAAGAGATCTGGTAAATATTGAGTTTTAATTCTGTGTTTTCAAAAGAAGACGCCTCACTGAAATACTTTTTGGATTAATTAAAATGATTATTGTTAGTTTTATTGAACTTCTTAACATTACTAATTTGCCTCGGAGTCACCGACTATCTCTCTTCGAGTGCGGACGTCCGTGCCTTACCTACAGTCAAATAATTTGTTCTGAATTCTTCACTCTTTCACTCTTTTCGCGCTCGTTTACGTTAAAACAATCTTCAGTGAGTTATCTTTTCTCAAATGATATATTTGGTACATCGATATAGTACCGTATTCAACATATACCATAGACGGCACAATATACCAGATTGTCAGCCAAAGCAACTAAGACCCCTAGTAAGTAGGCGTTTTTGCCCATACAAAAGTATTTCTTTAATATCTGATCGCAACCAAATTTTCAGGAATCATAACTACTATAGTAATTATTGTATATACCAAAATTCGCAACTCTAGCTTTAAAATTACGGTTGTTATTCCTTTTTTTTTGACAAAGATTTGAAACAAACTTGATACCTCTATCTCTTATAGTCTCTGAGATCTAGGTGTTCATACGGACGGACGGACGGACAGACACACAGACGGACATGGCTAGATCGTCTCGACTGTTGATGCTGGTCAAGAATATATATACTTTATGGGGTCGGAGATGCCTCCTTCTACCCTCCTTCATATGCCCGAAACAAACCACCAAAACCCACAGTTCCTAATAATTGACTCTAAAAACTGTGACAAGCCCATCTCCGATTTCTCGTGTTTCGCGGTACACCGAGATCTGAATATCATCAGCAAGGAAATTATATCCATTTCCACCCTTCGTGATGGCAATCTTTTAGTTTTGATAAAATCCAAGGATGTCGCCCAACGTTTCCTAAAAGTTACGCATTTGACTGGCATTTGCGATATAGAATGCAAATTACATGACTCCCTTAACTTTGTGAAAGGTACTATATATGCTCCATATCTAATCAATATTCCTGAGGAAGAAATTGTCGCTGAGCTTAAACCCCAGCATGTTCGTTCAGTTTTTAAGTTCTCCAGAACAGTTGACGGCATCGTTAAGCCTACCGGTGTAATCGTGATTACATTTGATCTTTATAGTACCTAGCAAACTGAACATTTGTTGGCACTCTGATAAAGTGAGGGAATACATTCCAAACCCCATGTCCCACTGCTAAGCACTGTAAAAATACAGCCACTTGCGTATCATGCAATCTAGTTCCACATCACCCCCATCCCTGCACTCGCACTTTCTGCGCCAACTGTAACGGTGAGCACGCCGCCTCCTCTCCTAATTGGGAACTACTCAAAATTAAAACAACAAAAAAATGCAACAACAACCAAAATCAACCGCTACCTCTTCGTCTTATGCTGCTACTGCAGCAGGTCAACTAACTTCAGCCTCTCCGGCGAGTAAAGCAAACCAGCCAAAAACAAGTAAGAAAGTTACGGTCGAGTGTGCTCGACTGTGAGATACCCGCTACCCATTTTTAATAAAGGCAAAATATTGCGGTATCATTTTCAAAATATACCGAAAATACTAAAAAATACTAAAAATATACCGAGTGGTATGTTTGGTATATCGATATAGTACCCCATTCAAAATATACCATAAACGGCACAATGTGCCAGATTGTCAGCCAAATCATAGCTACTATAGTAGTTATTATATATACCAAAATTCGGAACTCTAGCTTTAAAATTACGCTTGTTATTCGATTTTTTTGATTTGCGGGGGCGGAAGTGGGCGTGGCAAAAATTTGATACAAACTTGATCTGCGTGCAAACATAACGAATGATGTCGAAAAAAAATTATAGCTCTATCTCTTATAGTCTCTGAGATCCAGTGTTTCACACGGACAGACACACAGACGGACAGACGGACATGGCTATATCGTCTCGGCTGTTGACGCTGATCAAGAATATATATACTTTATAGGGTCGGAGATGCCTCCTTCTACCTATTACATACATTTCCTGCCGGCACAAATTTATAATACCCTTCTACCCTATGGGTAGCGGGTATAACTACAGTTACTTGTGATAAGCAAGTTACTCTCAGAGAACGTTCCAATACGCTCTCCCAGGTGGTGCCCACTGCCTCTACGTCATCGTCAAAATGACCTCTCACCGACATTGTCGAAGACAACCTATCAAAATCTCGAGCTCTTAGGTTAGCAGCAAACGAATTTATAGATTCGTTACAAACTCATCCTAATAACACAAACAATATTCTCAATTCACATGAACCTATTTCATAAATAATACAACTGAACTTTCGGACTCATCATTGGATGACTTTGACTCGTAGTCAAATCTCCCCATTGCTTTTTCCTTATCTTGCAAACATAAACATACCCCTTTTAATTTAGATGTCTATTAAAATCTTGCAATGGAATATAAATGGTATTTTAAATAATTATAATGAACTTACACTTTTTTTAATGGACCATCACCCGATGTTCTATGTTTGCAAGAAACTCACTTGCCTCACAATTCTAACAACTCCATCTGCCCTAGGGCATACACTGGTTACTTTTTCAACTTACCACAAAACACGTCGGCCAAGCAAGGCGTCGGTGTTCTCATTAAACGTCATATTCCACAATACCCACACAACTCTTAACTCCCCTATTCTCTGTTCAGCTTTATAGCCGAATATTGGTAATATTAGTAATGATATCAACGCATATATTCCTGCTTTCCGTCCAATTCTATCCTAACGAATCCCCCCCTCTGCCCAAATATCAGACAGATTTTACAAACTGGACGATTTTTGAAAACGAATCTGAAAAATTTGTGCGCAACTGGAAAACTGGGTGCTTGAATCACCAAGTAGCTCGGGTTACCAAATGTATTAGAGCTGCAGCCAATTGTAGTATGCCCCAAAACTAAACCGAGTTCCTTGGTAGAATCATTCCCTCCAGCAGCTAAGAGACGAAAAGCAGCGCCTGTTTCACACTTTCAAAAATCAAATGTCGTCCGCTTCGCTTATAAAATGTAAAAAAGCGAATGCTCAGTTTAAAAAGGCTGTACTGTCGGCTAAGCGTCGATGTCTTTAAAATTTCACCTCAAGTATATCTCCGCTTTCCACCTCAAAGAAGGTTTGGTCTGATATAAAACGACTATCCGGCGCTCCTTCCATCCCTATAAAATGTATTCAAACACACTCTGGTCTTGCTAGCTGTCCCCACCACATTGCCAAAGAGACCAGCATGCAGACCAGCATGCAGTACGTTTATCCGTCTGCGAATCGATCACACTCAATGAACACACGGACACCTTTTAACCTGCACAACACAACCTCCATGCCCACTTTGTGGTGGCAGTCTAACTGTGGATCATATCCTCGATACCTGTTTCCGAGTTTGGTTCCCAGATACCTTCCCGCCTCCTACAATCCCCTTCAAATGATAATATAATGAAAATGTATAATTTTATAATGAAAACTAAATTTAAGGTATAATAAGTACAGATACTTTTTCGAGTCGAAGGCCCCAGCAGCCAGTAGTCTCTTCTCTATTAAATTTAGTATTTAAATAAATAATTTGTCTCGCATAAGTAGAGTACTTTTAAATACACCCATAAATAAAAACAAGTAAGATAGCTACAGTCGATCGGCTGAGAAATACCCGCCACGCATTTTTCAGTATTTTGAAAATATACTGGATTAATAATATTATTAATATCGATATACTTTTTTCTCAAAATACTCCAGATTATCAACCAAAGCAGCTAATATGAAATTGTTACATAAATAATTGATCAAATTTCTCTCACATACTTAGCTGACGAAATGAATACGTTCGAGATATTTGAAAATATGGTAAAAGAGTCGCAGGAAAAGGAGCTAACTTTACGGCAACAAAAATATGCTTCCGAGTTAAAACTGACATCGGAAAAACTCAAGGCCGAAAGTTTGTGTAATGAAGCCGAAAATAATTTAAAATTGGCGCGGACCAATGAAATAGTTGCCAAGCAAGAATTGGAAAACTTAATGCAGGAACACCACAAAAAAGTTGGTGAGCTGGAAATGCGAAAGAGTGTTATAGAATCACAAAATGTTGGCTTACAACGACAGCTGGAAGCTTGTCAATCGCAAGTACATACGCTTCTGAAGGACAAACACTCAAATGAACTGCAGAAAGAGAGAGAAGATGAACTAATGAAGAAATTGCAAAAGCTGCAAACGCAAAACGAGAATTTAAAAAAAAATAATCTAATTTTATGGAGACAATTGAAAAACATTAAAAAAGAGATGCAAATAAAAGCTAGAAATAATATTAACACGCGTTACGAAAGAGATATGCTAAAAAAAGAATTAAATTTGTTAAAAACCAAATTTGACAAAGCAAGAAACATTTTATTTTAAAATAATGTAATAAATAAATAATAATAATTGTATTGTATTTAATAAAATTGCGTTAAATTTATTTAATTAATATATTTTTGGCAGATTCGCATTTTAAATTTGATTTGGATCTTTGCAAAATGAAGTCAAAAATTATTTAGAGCCCAATATTATGTTTTGTGTCTCCATACCTTGGTGCCCAGTTAATAATTTATTCTTCACAAAGTTATGATTAAATGTGAAATTAAGAATAGGTTAAAGATTTACAACTCCAAACTTAAATCAAAATTCACAAAATTTGTATGTTTCTAAATCACCTACTGTGGTATGCACATACATACATACATATATCGAAGTTACACTGTAACCAGAGTAACACTAAATACTTAAACAGCAAATCTCTGTTGTTACCCAGAACACATAAAATTAAGGCATTGACACTTTAATGTAAACAAAAAAAAAAACAAATGACCAGCGCAGTTCAAGTTCACTGCAATATGATGTCACATCAAAAGCCGCGTCAGCATAAACGCCGGCCACTGACCGTTGTCTGTCAGCGGGTGTGCATAACACATGCTCCTCTATATATGTAATACATATGTATATATAATTATATATTAAATAACACTTACGTATAATAAGCAGCGTTGCCGCCACTTCTTCAACGAAGCAGCGACTTAGCAGCGTCTCAACTAGTTTACTTAACATTAAGAACCAATGTAAGAAATCAATCGGAAAATAAACATCCACTGAAGCGAACCTACGCTCGTGGTTTAAAACAAACAAAACATCCCACGTTCATTTATTCTACACTACATATGAAAAAAAAATTAAGAAAGGAAATATTTCCCGTAGGCGTGTATACGCCCACTTTTCCAAAATTATTCTAAGGAATTTCCTTGATTCAAATAAAAAAAACGCATATAAATCTCTTCGTAGTTCAGGAGTTATTAATAAATGCCATGAAAGTAATCTTCTGGAATATAGTGTGTCGATACTTATTGACAGTGTGCCCAGACGAACACTAGTAGGGTTGCCAGATGCATATCGAACACTTTCATATGACATTTTTGATTTCAAGCCACATATTCTTTTTCCCTGAACGAAGGAAGAAATCAAGGAATAAGGAGCGAATTGAAATACTAAGAAATCATAACAAAACGAAAAATGAAAAGTAATAAAAAATCAAAATAAGAAAAAAAAAAAGGAATAAAATGAAAATACAAATAAAAACAAGGCAAAGAAGACGACGATAATAAAGTGTATTATTGCGGGGCATAAAGAACTCGGTTGAGCTGTCTTTTTTCATTAGTCTCATGAATACCTTCCATATAAATTCATAAATTAATTAATTAAAACCAATGTTGCCCGCGGATAGAGAAACAAACAGCACGGGGTCGGGGGAACGTTCTACGCGTTCAGCGACAGTTAAACATTGAATAAGCATTAAGCGAGAGTATTGTAAGATATTGTGAAAATATTGTAGACTGGACAAAAAGGGTTGTCGCAAAATACTAAGCGCAATCAAAGTAAAGGTAATAGTAACGGTAACTGTAGCTGGTAATGGTGACGATAAAGGTATCAAAGATATTGCCACGACCCGCTAAAAGTTTATAATTCTTAATTAGCAGCGATGATGACAACTCGCTGCACTCAACAATATAATAAGTTATATGTTATATGTTTGTATCGCAAGAAAAGCCTACGATGTTGATATTTGAGCCTTATCGAACATGAGAGAAATATGCAATGAGTAAGAGTTGAAAGAGCATCTCTTGCAACACGAATATTTCACCTTATCTAATCCATCAGAGTGACTTGAGTCTGATTTCAGCTTACTCTATCACAGATTTCAGCTTCAACTTGCAATCATTTTACCTTTGAAGTTAATGTCAAACATGAGACTCCTTTTAGTAGGCTGAAGCTAACTTTCCACATTCATTCGAAAACAATATTTTGCGTATGTACTTTGTACTTTTAACTTTTATTAATTTATTTTATCAAGTAAGCACCAATAAATCACGTATATATAGTACACAGTAAATGGATAGTAGTAGTAGTAAAGCGGTTCAATCAACATTTATTATTTTAATCAACATAAAGTGTTCCTAAAAATTAGCAACGGTAAGCAACGAATTAAAAGTGAATATAACGTAAAATTCCATCAACTATATAGTGTAGATGCCGTATACATATATTCTTGATCAGCGGTAATGAATCAAATACTATATTATATTTTTGTATTTTTGAGGTATATGAATTTGGTATATTTTAAGAAAAGTAGCGCACTAGTTAGTATCTCACTGTCGAGCACATTCGACATTCCATTAATAATTTATTTATTTCTAATTTAAATATTCCATCAATAAATAACTTACAACTTGGGTAGAAAGAACATCATATCTGGACATTTTTGGAACGTAATTGTACAAGATGTCACTGTTGATACCAGATGACTGCAGGTGTGACCACTCAGGCCAGCTGACAGTGTGGTCGCGATCGAAAGTTATCGATAGCGACAAAGCTGATATACTGTGCGTGTGACCGTGTCATACGCGCAGTCACACTGTTCTTGGTTTTCCTCTGAAGATGGTCACCCTGCCCTTTTTAGTGCTTTTGTGCTTCTCCGCTTTTATCATATGTTTTAAAACCAACTCAAGCAGCACATGTAATTTTTTCCAAGTGAAAATAAATACTACACAAAGTTAAAGTTTGTAATAATTAAAAGTGAAAGTACTTTCACTAACATAACATAACTAACTAACATAACACGTGTTATGATTTCGTCAAGCGTCGCCCCCCTACACATTTTGGTCCTTCGAGCCGGATTGGATATTGCTCGACCCCAGCAAGCAATTGGTTGACAAGATAAGTAATACACTTTTTTTTCCCCATACATTTGTGCAAGTGTCGTGTTCGCGCCATATTTATTTCCTTTTAACTTATATACACTAAGCAGAAAAAGTCTGCGTACAAACTTAACGCGCAACTTTGATGTTAAATAAAAATAGTTGTATTGAAGATATTGGCATCATTTTTTTTTTTTAAATTAACAACATATTTATTATGAAAAAATATAACCAGTCTCCAATTATTTCCATCAGCAAATTTTTTAATTAAAATCAAAATACAAAAAATACACCTGTTTTCGAATCAGAAAAAGTCTGCGTACAAACTTAAATTAGTTTAAAAAAAGCCATTTATTAGTAAAACATTTCAAAAATTAGTACGAGGTAGGATAAATAGGAAGGTTTATTGTGCCAATCAAGCGTTTTGTCATTGACTAAACCAATTTTTGGTGAATTCTAGTGGTATTTCGATCCACTCATCCAAAATGGCTCCCGAGGGAGGAAACCGTTCGTCAAACTGGACCAAAAAGGGAAATCTCAGCGGTAAATTGTCGAATTTGTTTTTAAAACGCATTCTATGATTAAAAAAGTCCAAAAAAATTGGAATCAAACCGGCACAGTTCAATCAAAGCCACATTCTGGTAGGCCTCCAAAGCTGACCGATCGAGAAGAGCGGGAGATTTTGATGTCGGTGAGGCGTAATCCTGGGTCAACTGCCGCAAAAATTGGTCAGGACATAAAGAAGAACTATTAGAAGGATTTACATGATAAAACAATCCGAAAAATTTCCGAAAAATTTCCAAAAAGTAGGACTTTCATGCCTGTGTTGCTCACGCTGCCACCACCGTACTTAACTGCTGGCGCAAGGTTATGCACATCAAGGGCTGTGCCAGGTTTGCGCCACTCAAATTTTCGCCCTTTTATGTCAAATTGCTCCAATAATTGAAAATAACTTTGTTCCAAAAGGCTAAAGGCTCTTGGATGCATTTCAAAGCGCTTCGCTTTACTGACGGGTGATATGAGAATCTTCTTCAGCGCAACACAGGCATGAAAGTCCTACTTTTTGGAAATTTTTCGGATTGTTTTATCATGTAAATCCTTCTAATAGTTCTTCTTTATGTCCTGACCAATTTTTGCGGCAGTTGACCCAGGATTACGCCTCACCGACATCAAAATCTCCCGCTCTTCTCGATCGGTCAGCTTTGGAGGCCTACCAGAATGTGGCTTTGATTGAACTGTGCCGGTTTGATTCCAATTTTTTATACCCGCTACCCATAGGGTAGAAGGGTATTATAACTTTGTGCCGGCAGGAAATGTATGTAACAGGTAGAAGGAGGCATCTCCGACCCTATAAAGTATATATATTCTTGATCAGCGTCAACAGCCGAGGCGATATAGCCATGTCCGTCTGTCCGTCCGTCCGTCTGTCCGTCTGTCCGTATGAACACCTAGATCTCAGAGACTATAAGAGATAGAGCTATAATTTTTTTCGACAGCATTTCTTATGTTTGCACGCAGATCAAGTTTGTTTCAAATTTTTGCCACGCCCACTTCCGCCCCTGCAAATCAAAAAAATCGAGTAACAAGCGTAATTTTAAAGCTAGAGTTCCGAATTTTGGTATATACAGTAATAACTATAGTATTTATGATCCCTGAACATTTGGTTGCGATCAAATAGAAATTGTCGAAGTTATTAAAGAAATACTTTTGTATGGGCAAAAACGCCTACTTACTAGGAGTCTGAGTTGCTTTGGCTGACAATCTGGTATATTGTGCCGTCTATGGTATATTTTGAATGCGGTACTATATCGATATACCACATATACTATTTTGTATATTTTTAGTATTTTTGCAGTATATTCGGTATATTTTGAGAATAATACCGCAAAATATATTGCTTTTATTCAAAATGGGTAGCGGGTATCTCACAGTCGAGTTCACTCGACTGTAGCTTTCTTACTTGTTTTTCAACAGCGATTTTGTTCCTCGTCTGTTTTCTTGTGTTCGGCTTTGCTCACTATCCTGTGACAGCCGAAGTTCTTCTCCATTTTGTGCATGCTTTCGGCTGTCCGCTTTACCGTGAGTCTTTGTTGAGAAAAGACTCTAAAGTGACTGCCGAAGCATAGTATGTCCAAGAGCCAAAAGAGCGAAAAGGACTCAAAACACTCGTTAAAGCTTCCGACCACAGTTCGTCGCCTGTCGTCCGCTTCGCCCGCTCCTTCGGGGTCCAAATCCGCCACACCTGCCGCTCAACTCCGAGTAAAAGTCGATCGTCCGTCGCCGTCTGCTTCTGCAAAGACTCCGCTGTTGCGTACATCTTCGACTGCTCTACGTAGTCAGGCAACTACCCGTTCCGTCCAAGCTAAATTTAGCAAAACCCGTGCAATGGCTCTCAGCAACTTCGTCGCCGTCTCTGACAGACTGGTGCATTTCGAGAGTCGGGTCAGAGGGCCTGCAGCCGAAGATGACAATGTACACACGTACGAAATCCGTCGTGACCGGCTGCAAGTCCTCTGGGACAATGTCGAAGCCGCTTATTCCACATGCGCTGATGCACTGCATCAAGACGGCGACAGTGAAGGCACACAGGCGATGGAGGCAAAATACGATCACTGCTATGCAGTGTACGAGCGGTGTCTCGCCCGTGTTAAGGGGCAAATTACCCAGGTTTCCGGGTCCAGCAGGAGTGAAGCATCCGTTCCTCCTGTATACTCCAGTGGCTGCCGGCTCCCTCCAGTCGACACCGAAGTTTTCCGTGGGGATTACTTGCGGTGGCCGACTTTCCGTGACCTTTTCACGGCCATCTATGTCAACAATCCAAGGTTGACTCCGGTTGAGAAACTTTTCCATCTGAATTCGAAGACCGCTACTTGGCTACTATTTGTAGCCAAATTTCCGCTGACGAACGATGGTTTCGCGTCGGCTTGGGGTGCTCTCTGCGAACGTTTTGAGAACAAGCGCTTGTTAATAACAAGCCAATTGAAGATCCTGTTTAACCTGTCCACGGTTACCCAAGAGTCAGGAGCAGCTATCAAGGAGCTGCAGAGCACGATTCAGCGTTGCTTGACCGCTCTTGAGCATTCAGACATTTCCGTCTGTAGCCCGTTCGCAGATTGCATCCTCGTTTTCCTCTGCTCGTTCAAACTTCCCAAGCTCACACTCTCGTTGTGGGAGCAATCGTTGGTGGACAAAGCGAAAATTCCCGCATGGCAGGATATGAGCACGTTCCTCAATGAGCGCTACCGTACGCTTGAAGCGATTGAGGACGTAAAACAGACTGCCAATTCACAGATCGCGACTGCAGGACCATCTCGTCCGCAGAATTCGAAGCGAGTCAACTCCTTTGAGGCCCGAGTCACTCCGAAAGGCAAATCGTGTGACTTGTGCTCAAAGGAGAATCACCCTGTCCGGGTGTGTCCGCGTTTTTGCAAATGTCGGTCAACGAGAGGATGACATACATCAAACAGAAAAGTCTCTGTTTAAACTGTATCGCAAGAGGTCACCAACTCCGAGAGTGTTCGAGTGCGCACAATTGCTTTACATGCAAAGGGCGGCACAACACTCTTCTCCTTCGGGGTGACAGTGCCCACAATGGTGCCTCTTCATCGTCCAATATACAGTCCACTCCAAATCCAACGGCAACAAATGTGCAGAATTTCTTTGCCAATAATGCTCAGAATGTCCTCGGCACGGCGGTCATCAATGTTTGCCACTTGGGCACTACATATACCGCACGTGCGTTAATTGATTCCGGGTCCGAAGCGACCTTCATTTCTGAGCGTTTGTTCCAACGCATTAAGTTGCCTTTCCAGTCCGTGCGAGCCCAGGTATCCGGGCTAAATCACGCAGTTGCGGCCCATTCGCAGAAGTTATGTCACTTCAGCATTGGTTCTCCGACGAAGCCGAGGCTCCATATCGAGACTTCGGCATTCGTAATTCCACAGTTGGCAGGCAAACTGCCCTCCTTCGATATGCCGCGAACTTTCCTAAAGGATCTACCAGCGATAGAACTGGCAGATCCACACTTCTACAAGAGCGCTCAGATCGATATACTAATTGGCGCGGATATCCTTCCGTCGGTCATCTTGAGCGGCTCCCGGCCAAACATTTGTGGCTCACTCCTTGGGCAGGAAACCGTGTTTGGCTGGATTCTTACCGGCCCCGTCTCCCAGAGTATGTCGACAACTGTTTCTGCGTTTTCGACAAGAGTCGCCCTCCAAGCAGACGAACAGCTCGACAGCCTGCTTTCCAAATTTTGGGAGGTGGAGGATATTCCAGCGAAGCTGATAAAGGCGTCGGACTTCGTTTGCGAAGAAAACTTCGTTAAGACTACTTCACGTAGCACATGTGGCATTCCGGAAGCCCGATGGCATTGAACTGGGTCATTCCAGATCTATAGCGCTGGCTCAATTCCTCAAGAACGAGAATCGTTTGTCAAGAAACGATTCTCTAAAGGAACAGTACAATGCCGTTCTCCAGGAGTACGTGGACTTGGGTCATATGACACCCATATCGCCTCAGGCGATTGGCACGACTCCTAATTTCTACCTGCCTCACCACGCCGTGTTCAAACCAGATAGCACCACAACGAAGGTGCGGGTCGTTTTCAACGCATCTTGTCCATCCTCAAATGGCAAGAGTCTGAATGATATCCTTCATTCAGGGCCCATTTTCGGATCTTACGTTGCAGATCCTCCGATGGCGATACTATCGATATGTGTTCAATGCGGACATAACGAAGATGTATCGCCAAATCCTCATGGACTCAAAGCACACACCGTTCCAACGAATTCTGTTCCGCACGTCGGACGGTGAGATCCGTGACTTTGAGTTGAACACAGTGACATTCGGTGTCAACTGTGCGCCTTTCCTGGCTCTACGAGTCCTCCAGCAACTTGCTGATGACATACGCTTGGAGTATTCTCTCGCAAGCCGAGTCATCTCCAACAACATGTACGTGGACGACGTCCTAACGGGGACACACACGAAAGAAGAGGCCATCCCTGGACAGCGCTGGCTTCCCGCTGAGGAAGTGGACATCGAACCATAAGAGCGTGCTGAAGGACATTCCAAAGGACCATCTACTTCGAGAAGATTTCCTCGAACTCGAAGACTCCAGTACGGCGAAAACTCTGGGCATCAGGTGGCAAGCTCACGATGACGAGTTCTTCTTCATGCCACCAGAAGTTGCCCATCAGGACTCCTACACGAAGAGGGAAGTGCTTTCGCAAATCGCTAAGCTTTTCGACCCAGCCGAGTGGCTGGCCCCTTTCGTTATCCGCGCCAAAATCTTTATGCAGGAGATTTGGCTGAGAACGCTCGAATGGGACGAGCATCTACCCACGGATCTTTCACTCCAATGGAAGGAGTACCTCCAGAGCTATCCTGCTCTGGGAAAGATCGGATTCCAAGATGGGTCCAATTCCAGACACGAGTGAAGCTCCAGTACCACGGATTCTGTGATGCGTCAGAAAGGGCGTATGGAGCAGCGATCTATGTCCGTGTGGAAACGGCGAACAAGGTTTCCACACATCTCCTTACTGCGAAGACAAAGGTGGCTCCGGTCAAGTCTCTCTCAGTGCCACGTCTGGAGCTTTGTGGCGCAGTCCTGTTGGCTGAGTTATCTGCAGCCCTCCTCCTGAATCTGCCAGCAGACTTTCTTTTGGACCGACTCAACAATTGTTCTCGCCTGGTTGAACAAGCCACCCTGCCGATGGACAACCTTTGTGGCTAATCGTGTGGCCAAGATTGTCCAAGCCAGCGACGCCAAGAACTGGTCGCATGTGCGATCCGAGCACAATCCGGCAGATCTTGCAAGCCGTGGTGTCCTGCCACAAGAATTGATTCGAAATCCTTTGTGGTGGCATGGACCAGAGTGGCTTCATCTCCCGTCGGATCAATGGCCAACATCTCCAAGTCCCATTCCGGCGACTCTGCTGGAGCAGCGGATTAAGTGCAACGTCGCTAAGTCACCTCCGACTCCCGACTTCCTGAGCAAGTTCTCTGAGTTTGGCAGGGCACTGCGCACGTCTGCCTATGTTCTCCGATTTATCGATAGGAGTCGGAAGTTGGCAGTTCCAAGCTCTACCGTGGTCCAGGCGGATGAGCTGTCACGGATCCAAGAGCGGCTAATCGTCATGGTTCAACGACACACTTTTCCACAGGAATACCACTGTCTGCAGTCCAAGCAGCAGGTCCCTTCCTCAAGTTCAATCCGAAACCCTTTCCTCGATGGCAAGGGGATTCTACGGGCCTGTGGGCGTCTGAGGGCGTCCCACTCGCTGCGTTATGATGAGAGTCATCCAATAATCCTCTCGTATTCCTCGTCCTTTGCACGACTACCGGTTCGTTTCACCCATCGTATATCCTTACATGGGGGTAACCAAGTCGTCATGCGGCTGATCCGTTCCAGATTCTGGATTCCAAAATTGAAGGTCCTCGTTAAATCCACCATCAACTCATCATCAACTCACGACGGAGAAATTCCTGGCCGCATTCTCCCGTTTCATCGCACGGCGCGGGTGTCCACACCAAATGTACTCGGACAACGGGAAAACCTTCGTTGGAGCTGACAAGGTGATCTCTATCGACTTCTTGGAAGCGACGAGGGAGTGCATCATCAATACGCCCACAAGAGCCTATCCTGGCACTTCAACCCGCCGGGCGCCCCGCATATGGGTGGATTATGGGAAGCCGGCGTAAAGAGTTTTAAGGCACTCTTTTACAAGGCGACATCCACCTCGAAATATCGAAGCCTGCCTGAATTCGAGGCCGATTTCCCCTATGTCCGAGGATCCTTCGGACTTACTAGCGCTCACTCCTGGCCATTTCCTCATAGGTGGCCCTCTTATTTCGGTGTTGGAACCACCAATTAACCAACCGGCCACCTCCATCCTCAATCGATGGCAGCGACTGAAGGCTCTCCACCAACAATTTTGTTTCCGTTGGAAAGATGAGTACCTGAAGGAGCTGCACAAATGGACGAAATGGCAATCCCCTACTCGGAACCTTCGGATCGGTGACATGGTCGTCATAAAAGAAGACAACCTCCCCTCGAACGAGTGGCGCCTAGGACGGGTGCTGACGACGTGTCCAGGCACCGATGCCAAGGTCCGAGTTGAAGATGTGCTCACGGCGCGGGGTACTATCCGACGACCCGTTGCCAAACTCATTCTACTCCCGATGGACAGCAAGACTGACCCCTCCACGTCAGAAGGACTGAAGGACGAATAACATCCTATTCCGTACTCCTATTCGTCGTCCTGTGTTGTCCTATGCTGTCCTGTTCCGTGTGTCATTGACATTGCAAAGAGGCTATTACAATAATCGTTTGTTTTTTTTTCTTGTTTCATTTCATGTAGTATGCCATCACATACATCAACCTACCGGGACGGCCCCGGTGGCACCAACTCGTTCCAGTGTCGCGTGTGCCGTGGGATCCACCCACTCCGGAAGTGTCAGCGATTCCTGAGGCTGACAGCGGAGAATCGGTTGAGAGCAGTACTCATCAACAAGTACTGCTCTAATTGTCTGGCCCACCAACACTCCAGGCAATACTGCCGCAGCACGGGAAGGTGCAGGGTGTGTCGGGGGAAACACCACACACTGCTGCACTTCAAGGAGGCACCCAGCGCTTACCCAAACCGTCAACGACGAGGCGACGACCAACCGGTCTCCACTCGGTCCCGTACCCCAACAAGGCCGCGCTCGCCAAGGCCACACTCGCCACAGTCACGCTCCCGCTCGCCGTCACCCCAGTCACAAAACTTAAAAGATAGGAGTGAAATTCTGGTAAGTTTTTGATTTTAAAATTATGTATGAATATTGTTTATATGTAAGTATTCTGATGAAATTCTACTATTCTTTGCAGCGCTCTAAAGAAAACAAAAATATCCCTGATGCTAACATCACTGTTGTCTCTAAGCCACCTGCAGATCCACATCGTCCCATTCTTGTGGAAACCCCGACTGAAAACATCATCGATTCAGATGTTCAAAGATCTATTACCACTGTGAACCAACACGAAATAACTCCTGAGAATCGTGCGCCTGTTTTGGCAACCTTAATGGAATATGATACGGATTTAGACACCTCAGACAAATCATCAGAATTAAATCCTGAGTATCATGGGTCTGCTTTGACTGCCCCAATGGACTATGGTACAGACTCGAACAACTGCAGTCCGGTCACTAAGTCTGGTAAATATTGAGTTTTAATTCTATGTTTTCAAAAGAAGACGCCTCACTGAAATACTTTTTGGATTAATTAAAATGATTATTGTTAGTTTTATTGAACTTCTTAACATTACTAATTTGCCTCGGAGTCACCGACTATCTCTCTTCGAGTGCGGACGTCCGTGTCTTACCTACAGTCAAATAATTTGTTCTGAATTCTTCACTCTTTCACTCTTTTCGCGCTCGTTTACGTTAAAACAATCTTCAGTGAGTTATCTTTTCTCAAATGATATATTTGGTACATCGATATAGTACCGTATTCAACATATACCATAGACGGCACAATATACCAGATTGTCAGCCAAAGCAACTAAGACCCCTAGTAAGTAGGCGTTTTTGCCCATACAAAAGTATTTCTTTAATATCTGATCGCAACCAAATTTTCAGGAATCATAACTACTATAGTAATTATTGTATATACCAAAATTCGGAACTCTAGCTTTAAAATTACGGTTGTTATTCCTTTTTTTGACAAAGATTTGAAACAAACTTGATACCTCTATCTCTTATAGTCTCTGAGATCTAGGTGTTCATACGGACGGACGGACAGACACACAGACGGACATGGCTAGATCGTCTCGACTGTTGATGCTGGTCAAGAATATATATACTTTATGGGGTCGGAGATGCCTCCTTCTACCCTCCTTCATATGCCCGAAACAAACCACCAAAACCCACAGTTCCTAATAATTGACTCTAAAAACTGTGACAAGCCCATCTCCGATTTCTCGTGTTTCGCGGTACACCGAGATCTGAATATCATCAGCAAGGAAATTATATCCATTTCCACCCTTCGTGATGGCAATCTTTTAGTTTTGATAAAATCCAAGGATGTCGCCCAACGTTTCCTAAAAGTTACGCATTTGACTGGCATTTGCGATATAGAATGCAAATTACATGACTCCCTTAACTTTGTGAAAGGTACTATATATGCTCCATATCTAATCAATATTCCTGAGGAAGAAATTGTCGCTGAGCTTAAACCCCAGCATGTTCGTTCAGTTTTTAAGTTCTCCAGAACAGTTGACGGCATCGTTAAGCCTACCGGTGTAATCGTGATTACATTTGATCTTTATAGTACCTAGCAAACTGAACATTTGTTGGCACTCTGATAAAGTGAGGGAATACATTCCAAACCCCATGTCCCACTGCTAAGCACTGTAAAAATACAGCCACTTGCGTATCATGCAATCTAGTTCCACATCACCCCCATCCCTGCACTCGCACTTTCTGCGCCAACTGTAACGGTGAGCACGCCGCCTCCTCTCCTAATTGGGAACTACTCTATCTCTTATAGTCTCTGAGATCCAGTGTTTCACACGGACAGACGGACAGACACATAGACGGACAGACACACAGACGGACAGACGGACATGGCTATATCGTCTCGGCTGTTGACGCTGATCAAGAATATATATACTTTATAGGGTCGGAGATGCCTCCTTCTACCTATTACATACATTTCCTGCCGGCACAAATTTATAATACCCTTCTACCCTATGGGTAGCGGGTATAACTACAGTTACTTGTGATAAGCAAGTTACTCTCAGAGAACGTTCCAATACGCTCTCCCAGGCGGTGCCCACTGCCTCTACGTCATCGTCAAAATTACCTCTCACCGACATTGTCGAAGACAACCTATCAAAATCTCGAGCTCTTAGGTTAGCAGCAAACGAATTTATAGATTCGTTACAAACTCATCCTAATAACACAAACAATATTCTCAATTCACATGAACCTATTTCATAAATAATACAACTGAACTTTCGGACTCATCATTGGATGACTTTGACTCGTAGTCAAATCTCCCCATTGCTTTTTCCTTATCTTGCAAACATAAACATACCCCTTTTAATTTAGATGTCTATTAAAATCTTGCAATGGAATATAAATGGTATTTTAAATAATTATAATGAACTTACACTTTTTTAATGGACCATCACCCGATGTTCTATGTTTGCAAGAAACTCACTTGCCTCACAATTCTAACAACTCCATCTGCCCTAGGGCATACACTGGTTACTTTTTCAACTTACCACAAAACACGTCGGCCAAGCAAGGCGTCGGTGTTCTCATTAAACGTCATATTCCACAATACCCACACAACTCTTAACTCCCCTATTCTCTGTTCAGCTTTATAGCCGAATATTGGTAATATTAGTAATGATATCAACGCATATATTCCTGCTTTCCGTCCAATTCTATCCTAACGAATCCCCCCCTCTGCCCAAATATCAGACAGATTTTACAAACTGGACGATTTTTGAAAACGAATCTGAAAAATTTGTGCGCAACTGGAAAACTGGGTGCTTGAATCACCAAGTAGCTCGGGTTACCAAATGTATTAGAGCTGCAGCCAATTGTAGTATGCCCCAAAACTAAACCGAGTTCCTTGGTAGAATCATTCCCTCCAGCAGCTAAGAGACGAAAAGCAGCGCCTGTTTCACACTTTCAAAAATCAAATGTCGTCCGCTTCGCTTATAAAATGTAAAAAAGCGAATGCTCAGTTTAAAAAGGCTGTACTGTCGGCTAAGCGTCGATGTCTTTAAAATTTCACCTCAAGTATATCTCCGCTTTCCACCTCAAAGAAGGTTTGGTCTGATATAAAACGACTATCTGGCGCTCCTTCCATCCCTATAAAATGTATTCAAACACACTCTGGTCTTGCTAGCTGTCCCCACCACATTGCCAAAGAGACCAGCATGCAGACCAGCATGCAGTACGTTTATCCGTCTGCGAATCGATCACACTCAATGAACACACGGACACCTTTTAACCTGCACAACACAACCTCCATGCCCACTTTGTGGTGGCAGTCTAACTGTGGATCATATCCTCCGATACCTGTTTCCGAGTTTGGTTCCCAGATACCTTCCCGCCTCCTACAATCCCCTTCAAATGATAATATAATGAAAATGTATAATTTTATAATGAAAACTAAATTTAAGGTATAATAAGTACAGATACTTTTTCGAGTCGAAGGCCCCAGCAGCCAGTAGTCTCTTCTCTATTAAATTTAGTATTTAAATAAATAATTTGTCTCGCATAAGTAGAGTACTTTTAATTTTAAATACACCCATAAATAAAAACAAGTACAGTCTATCGGCTGAGAAATGCCCGCCACGCATTTTGCAGTATTTTGAAAATATACTGGATTAATAATATTATTAATATCGATATACTTTTTTTCTCAAAATACTCCAGATTATCAACCAAAGCAACTAATATGAAATTGTTACATAAATAATTCATCAAATTTCTCTCACATACTTAGCTGACGAAATGAATACGTTCGAGATATTTGAAAATATGGTAAAAGAGTCGCAGGAAAAGGAGCTAACTTTACGGCAACAAAAATATGCTTCCGAGTTAAAACTGACATCGGAAAAACTCAAGGCCGAAAGTTTGTGTAATGAAGCCGAAAATAATTTAAAATTGGCGCGGTCCAATGAAATAGTTGCCAAGCAAGAATTGGAAAACTTAATGCAGGAACACCACAAAAAAGTTGGTGAGCTGGAAATGCGAAAGAGTGTTATAGAATCACAAAATGTTGGCTTACAACGACAGCTGGAAGCTTGTCAATCGCAAGTACATACGCTTCTGAAGGACAAACACTCAAATGAACTGCAGAAAGAGAGAGAAGATGAACTAATGAAGAAATTGCAAAAGCTGCAAACGCAAAACGAGAATTTAAAAAAATAATCTAATTTTATGGAGACAATTGAAAAACATTAAAAAAGAGATGCAAATAAAAGCTAGAAATAATATTAACACGCGTTACGAAAGAGATATGCTAAAAAAAGAATTAAATTTGTTAAAAACCAAATTTGACAAAGCAAGAAACATTTTATTTTAAAATAATGTAATAAATAAATAATAATAATTGTATTGTATTTAATAAAATTGCGTTAAATTTATTTAATTAATATATTTTTGGCAGATTCGCATTTTAAATTTTATTTGGATCTTTGCAAAATGAAGTCAAAAATTATTTAGAGCCCAATATTATGTTTTGTGTCTCCATACCTTGGTGCCCAGTTAATAATTTATTCTTCACAAAGTTATGATTAAATGTGAAATTAAGAATAGGTTAAAGATTTACAACTCCAAACTTAAATCAAAATTCACAAAATTTGTATGTTTCTAAATCACCTACTGTGGTATGCACATACATACATACATATATCGAAGTTACACTGTAACCAGAGTAACACTAAATACTTAAACAGCAACTCTCTGTTGTTACCCAGAACACATAAAATTAAGGCATTGACACTTTAATGTAAACAAAAAAAAAACAAATGACCAGCGCAGTTCAAGTTCACTGCAATATGATGTCACATCAAAAGCCGCGTCAGCATAAACGCCGGCCACTGACCGTTGTCTGTCAGCGGGTGTGCATAACACATGCTCCTCTATATATGTAATACATATGTATATATAATTATATATTAAATAACACTTACGTATAATAAGCAGCGCTGCCGCCACTTCTTCAACGAAGCAGCGACTTAGCAGCGTCTCAACTAGTTTACTTAACATTAAGAACCAATGTAAGAAATCAATCGGAAAATAAACATCCACTGAAGCGAACCTACGCTCGTGGTTTAAAACAAACAAAACATCCCACGTTCATTTATTCTACACTACATATGAAAAAAAAATTAAGAAAGGAAATATTTCCCGTAGGCGTGTACACGCCCACTTTTCCAAAATTATTCTAAGGAATTTCCTTGATTCAAATAAAAAAAAAACGCATATAAATCTCTTCGTAGTTCAGGAGTTATTAATAAATGCCATGAAAGTAATCTTCTGGAATATAGTGTGTCGATACTTATTGACAGTGTGCCCAGACGAACACTAGTAGGGTTGCCAGATGCATATCGAACACTTTCATATGACATTTTTGATTTCAAGCCACATATTCTTTTTCCCTGAACGAAGGAAGAAATCAAGGAATAAGGAGCGAATTGAAATACTAAGAAATCATAACAAAACGAAAAATGAAAAGTAATAAAAAATCAAAATAAGAAAAAAAAAAAAGGAATAAAATGAAAATACAAATAAAAACAAGGCAAAGAAGACTACGATAATAAAGTGTATTATTGCGGGGCATAAAGAACTCGGTTGAGCTGTCTTTTTTTCATTAGTCTCATGAATACCTTCCATATAAATTCATAAATTAATTAATTAAAACCAATGTTGCCCGCGGATAGAGAAACAAACAGCACGGGGTCGGGGGAACGTTCTACGCGTTCAGCGACAGTTAAACATTGAATAAGCATTAAGCGAGAGTATTGTAAGATATTGTGAAAATATTGTAGACTGGACAAAAAGGGTTGTCGCAAAATACTAAGCGCAATCAAAGTAAAGGTAATAGTAACGGTAACTGTAGCTGGTAATGGTAAAGATAAAGGTATTAAAGATATTGCCACGACCCGCTAAAAGTTTATAATTCTTAATTAGCAGCGATGATGACAACTCGCTCTTGGTCGTAAGCGAAAGCCAAGTACCAATAAAATGACACGTGCCCCTTTAGAGGAATGAAATTTCCTATACATATTTATCTTCATGTAGTTAAGGGACTCTCTTGAGGTGGGCCGCAGCAGAGCAGTTAAGCATTCCAGTTTCCTTCAGTTTCAATAAAACTTGCTACACAGTTTTATTAGAAATTTTGTGTTCTACATATTAGCTCGCCGTCCATGCTTTCGATTGATCCAATGAAAAAGTCTCCTACGATTGATTTACTCATTCAGAACAAAACATTTATGCTACACTAGGAGAAATGACAACAAGAATGAAGAACTTTTCGATATTTGAAACTAGATTTCATTCTGAACAAGTAAGAAAACTACATTTGAGTATGCTTGGAAGTGATATACCAAATTAATATACTGAAAAAATACTGAAATGTGAAATGTACGAAAGGCAGCCAAAGCGAACAAAATGTGCCAGATTTTCAAAAGCAGCAGTCTTTAATTTTCATATAAAGTTTTTTCGTATATACAGTGGCGAGCAAAATGAAGTGCATGTTCAGAACTCAGACTTTCGTCACCCACAAAATAATAACCACACAAGATAATCCAAAAATGTTTTTTGTTTTATTTTTATTATTTTATTCTTAATAAATTCTAAACAAAAACAATCAACAACAATCCGCAAATCAATAAAATCGGATAACAAGCGTACCGGATCACAAAAAAACGTTCTTGCATGAAACTTAACAAACTCAACTCGAACACTTAAAACCAGTGAAGTTTGTAAACAACATTTCAAATGTTTGTTCACTTTTAAGTTGATACATGTATGAATTATGTAATTTGAGTTTATATTGTTACACTGGAATTGAAACAAATTAATTTGAATTGCGTAAGAAATGGAAATGAATCCTTTATGCATTTATGTTATATCTAATGTTGAAGTTATAAGTTTAGATATAAATTAAATAATTTGAATTTATATATTGTTACGATGGATTTGGAGAGAATTAATTCCAATCGAAGAATATATGCAATTGAATGCATTTTTGGAGTGAAGTTTGAACCCAACATTTAAAGCATTTTTTAAGTTTTTACTATATATATATCTGTAACGAATTAATTTGAATTTAATAATAAATTAATGCTTTTTGTATGAAGAGACAAAAATGCTATTAAACTATTTCGAACTATGTAAAGTTATAGTAGAAATCAGCGTTGCTTACGTGTAGTACTAAATGGCCAACTGTTGGGGCTTTTAGCAACTCAGTAAGGCGAAAAACTCAAGATTTCACCACATTAAAACAAGGCAACTGCACCTGCACATCAAGAAGCAACCATAAGAGTTTTGCAATTCTTATTTTCGTTAGCTCGTGTAATGGACCCATACAGTAAACAAAAACAACAATAAAATTTAAAAACTTAAAATAACCCCAAAAATAAATAATACGTTAGAATTTGAATTTAAATATTTAGGCGCGCATAGGCGTACGTAGATATATGGATGACAGTGCACTATGGGCAAAAATCCCCGAATTGCGGCATTTTTACCATTTTTGAAGATAGAAACATGAAACTTTGTACATATACCTAAAAAATAAAGATAGAATTTTGGATTTTTTTTTTTCAATTGGACCACGCCTTCCTTCCCGCCCACCTAACCATGAGGTTATAATTTTCGATTTTTTTTTCTAAAAATTTGTTTTAAAATATTTTAATGTAATATATTTAATGCAATTAAACAAAATTTATGAAATTAATATATATATGGCAAATTCGCATTTTAAATTTGATTTGGATCCATGCAAATTTAAATCAAAAATTAATTAGAGTCTAATATTATGTTTTGTGACTCCATACCTTGGTGCCCAGTTAATAATTTATTCTTCACAAAGCTCTTCCTCCAACTCCAGGGAACTTTGCCCGAAAATGTCGAGCTCACAATCTCCGCCTTCTTCTATCTGATTATCATTATTGTCTGCACATGCCTATGTTATTGGAGGCTCAATATCAGGAGATTCCAAAAGAGCTATAACATCTCTTGGTGGGCTTTTTTATAGTTTAATCTTTGGCGTTCCTTTAGATTTATAGTTGAAATCAGTGGATCAGAGGAATCCAAAGCTCTATTAAACACATCTGATATAGTATTCAGGCGGCTGTTTTTCCTTGCATGAGAAAACATATCGAGTTTGTACAATTTTTTGCGCTCTTCTGACGCATTTTCACGGAGAGCTACTAGAAGAACTACAAAGGTTTCTATAATTTGGTGCCAATGTACCAGTACTTTATGCAAAATTTGAGATATTGGATACCACTTATAAGTATTAACGTATAAGTACATCAAGTACCTACTCTAAGTTTTGATCACATTATGTAACAATTAAAATTATATAAACACTTTTCAAAACGGCAGGCAACAATCGCATTGAATTTTCTGTTTCATAGACTAGTTCAAATGCTAATTTTCACTTTAACCTTGGTCCTGCCTCAGTATACGTTAAGCTTTTACGATCAGGCTTTTCGCGCGGAACATCATCTTAAGAAATTTAATTATGAACGAAGATGCAAGCCATTGCGCAGGCTTTTCTGTTCCATTTTCGTAAATTAGTGTTATTCAATCCGAAAAACTGAATAAGCATATCTTTTATTAAGATTTGCTGAACATCACTTAATTCATTTTCATCGATATTTTGCAAAAACAAACTGCTTCACAGCGGTTTGTTGGCGGTTGTTGTTGCTCCAAAAATCAAGTAACGTTAAATAACAAGATGTAAATACAACTGCAATATTAAGTTTTGCCGTAAATCGGGCAAAAACGGGCAAAAATGTTAACCACTTCTTGATTGTTAACAGTTTGGTTAATAACATTCAGCTTTAATATTGCCTCGACCGGCCTAGACGCACTAGTTACACTCCACAGAAACACAAATGCATTTGTTACCAGGGACCTAAAAACATACCAACAACACATTGCACGATTGGACAATATATCACATGTACTAAAAATTTAGTGCCAATAATTAATATTACATACCTTGACGAATAAATTCCATATTCAAGCTTTTTTGTTTGATTTAGTATTTGAATATAAAATTGACAGAAAAAATCACAAATTTTCCCGCCAATTTTTTTTTTTCAGAGGGTCCAGACCATAGTCTTTAAATATGGGCGAATAACAAATTACCAACGAAGTCTAAAATTTTTTAAAAATATGTTTCTGTATTCTTGAAGTATTCTAATTCAATAAATAAAGTCAATTTAATGATACCGAACACAAAAAAAAATGTAAAAATGCCGCACTTTGCGACTTTTTGGCCATAGTGCAGTGGAGAGTTACAGCGTCGTAAGCACGGTTGCCATTCCCAACAAATTGTTTGTACCAAAATTTTGAAAAAATTTACCAATTTTAGCAAAAATGTAGCACAAATTTTTTCGGTATAAATTTTCAAAGGTTTTCATTAGTGGTACTATGGAAAGTTCTTCTTCGCTTAGAAATTTGGCTGGAGTTTGACATCTTCTTTCGAAGTCAAATCTCATTTATATTTGTGAAATCAGCTCAATATAAAATTAACGAATATTTTCTTTAATTTTATACTTTTCAAATTCACTAAGATTTTCGCTACAAATATGCTGCTGCGCAAATTGTTATTCACAATAGCAAATCGACTGTATGCGATATTTTCCAGTGTTAGTCATGGGTAAATTTCTAACTGATACAAAATTTGTGTCTGGTGGAACAGAGCAATTTGTTAAAATAATATATGCGAACATAATATTTTATGAAAAATTTAAATACTAAAACAGGCATATTAAAAATGTTCCAAAATGCAAAAAATGATCCAATGTACCAACGCATAAAAAATGTACCAGTTTTGGTACATTTGTACCAAAAGTGGCAACCGTGGTTGTAAGCAGTGGTGTCATATCCGCTTTTTTCCCGTCAGATTTGGATTTTTTTTAAGTGTGATTGCGGGAAAAATATGAAAACAGCGGGCAGCGGGAATTCTGGCTTTTTGACCAAAGTTAAGCACCTTTTTCTTTAGTTTACTTTTACTCAAGTTTTTGTGATGTTTAAATTGAATTTAACAGCTGAAATGTTAAAAATATATTTCTATCGACAAAATATCTATATTTACTTGTATCAAATAACTTCCCTCAAAAGTTTGCACCTAAATTGGAGCGATTTGCATAACTAACATTGTGAAATTCGCTTGCGCTAAAACAAATTGACGATGCCAAAGGAAGTCTACAAGCTCCGAATGGTTTTGGAATTTTTTTTCTGTTTTATTTTCTTATCTGATAATTGCAAACCAAAAAATGAAATGAATGAATGAATTTACATATGTATATATTTTATCTTAAAACAGAACAAGTTCCTAAAATCAATCTTAGCTCTAAATATTGTGCTCATCCAAAGCCTTAAGAATAACCTTTTCAGTTTATGTTTTTTTCACTGTAAAGATGGTCGAACGTGACATCTGTCAGAGAATTACCAATTATATTTTATATTACGTATTGAACTGAGGGTTTATAAATGAAAAACATATACCATATTGCTTTATAAAAATAAGCTTTTTTCCTAACTTTTTTCTCTGGAATTCCGCTTTTTTTAGCTTTTTGTTTTCGCTGATTCAGCTTTTTTTGCTTAGAAAAAAATGACACCACTGGTTGTAAGTGACAGATGCAAATTCACCATGTGGTGAATTTCGTTCTCACTGGGCTGGTTAAGATCTGCACTATCAAGGTTAGATCTTTTTCTATCAATATTGCAAAGGGAGCAGACGCCTTTGAATATTCTGTGAAGGAAAAATCTTATCCACCCACAACACCAAAAGTATTAAGGCCTCGTGGCCAAGAAAAAAAAAATACTTAATCTTGGATAATCTTGTCCATCCCCGCCGCATTTGCCACAAAAAGCTGGCATTAACAGAATACTTCAAAGTGCCGTCCAGGCAAGGTAATTATTATAAAATTACAGGAAAAATAATTAGTTGCAAAAATTTCATAAAAAAAAATTGTTTAACATCAGGTGTCCACATATGCATACAAAAGAAAAGAATAATCTTTGCTACCAGCCAACTGGCTAAGGCGACGACAGACAGCAGCAGCAGGGAGCAGACAACAAAACAGACAACAAATTAAATAACAAATTAAATAAATAAGTAAATAACAAATGTAAAAAAAAAAATAGAAGTGCAAGTGTGTGCACAGCGAGTGCAAATCGCTTTAAAAAACCGAACACCAATTGCGGCAGAATATCAGTTAAAATCAGTAAAATACTGAAAGCCCAAAATCATATGAACATAGTGAGAAAAAGAGTAATTAACAGCATAAATAAGTTAGTGAACAAAGTGAGGAAAAGAGCAGATGAAAAAACACTGAAGCAGTGAAATAGACATTGTGTGTGTGTGTGTAAAAAATATTAAGTGAAAAAAAATTAAAAGACTACACTCGACAGAACATTTTTTGTTGTTTTTTTTTCTGTGCCTAATAACGTAAAAAAAGAATGGTCAAAGAATTTAAAATAAACAAAATTTAAACAAATCGAACAACACCACATCGTCGAGAAGGCCTTCATCGAGGAATTTTGGGTGAGTGAAAAAAAGAAAGTCGCAAGGCGTTAGCTACCACATCGGTAACACTTTTGTGTTGGCCAGTGTAGCCGCGCTGTGATTGCCGGCGGCTTGCGCACTTTTCTATTCGTTTAATATTCTATCCCTTGTTATGTATTTGCCTTGATTTGCGATAAGTGCATCAGTTAACTCATCTGCCTAGTCCAGAGATTAATAAAGACAAAAACAAAGAAAAGCTGAAATGAAACTGATTGCCTTTTCATTAATATTCGTATATTTTATTGTCATGTATCGCTATTGCGATTTCTTTTTCAGGCGCGGAGAAAGAAAGTAAGAATAAATGTTTTGTTGAGTGTATTTTTGGCAATAGTATTTAAATGACAACAAAACGAATACAATATATAAAACATTCAGTGAAAATTAACAATAAAACCACACAATGACTTTTAAACTGCTCAGTGAACTAAAATAATACCAAACTGTACCAATGAAACTGTTCTCAAACCTACTTGCTCTCATACGTACTTGATCTACTATTTAGTTGTTCTCAAACCTCGTTGCTGAGAGCAAAAACATGTAACATGAAATGAATAAATAGTTACAACTAATATAAAATAGTTTAAAATGTATAACTTAAAATTTTAGATACTATTAAGAATGCAGACAACATGCAAGATTTCTTCCAGTTACGTCATGTGTAGACACAATACGAGAAAAGAATTTATCCTTTCAGTTTGCCGAATACGCGGAACTGATTTTCTACAAGAAACATCAAGTATAAATTCAGCCAAAGGGAAATTTAAATTTCCCTTGGCTGCGCTGGCAGAATTTGTACTGGACGTTTCTTGTAGAAAATCAGTTCCGCGTATACGGCAAACTGAAAGGATAAATTCTTTTCTCGTATTGTGTCTACACATGACGTAACTGGAAGAAATCTTGCATGTTGTCTGCTACTAAAACACAATTGGGTAATTGGCCATAGGTTGCTTGGTTTTGTTTTAGGCATGTATGCCTTTTGTTGTATTCGCATGAGGATCGTTTCATGCTTATTTGATGAGGGACTCTATAATAATTCACCGCTAGCATAGCGATCATCAGTGACAGTCGAGTTATATGTAGCTGCAGAGATCTAGAATTTTTCTAGCAATTTCTGGTTGTGGCAATTTGTTATTTCTCTAGAATTGCGAACTAGCAACAGTTATAAATTAAAATAATTGTAAAGCATAAAAATTTGAACTTTATTAATCAGCTGATTGTCATGAAAATCGTTTTTTATCTATATCGATAATATACCGATATACTTGCTGAGATACGTCCACACTTCGGTTTTTATTTAATTTGTCCACCTGTGTGTGAAAAGATTTGTTGGATATTAAGAAAATATTAATAACTCAGTCAGTGTGGGAAAGGAAGAATAATAATTTCAGTAGCAATAGTTACAACTTCAATTTGATAAATCAGTCGGTCAGTGTGAGATCCCGCAATGTGACCGCACCCGTTTTTTAAATGTACAGATATGGCAACACTGTAGCATTGTCGCCGAACAGACGCCTAATGGTGCTTTACAATTAAGTTTATACCACAACGTAGAGCATCGCAATGTTTGACGCACTGTGCGATAATTGCCAATTGGCAAAAATTAAGAATTTAAACTTGACCGACCAGATGGCACTCTACGAAGCCATTGATGACAATTCGAATCGCACAAGAAAAAATCTGATCTATACCTGGAGACAGCAGTCTCGCATTGAACTTTATTCAGAGGATTGTGAGATGCTTGAAAACAACCGATCATTGTTGAACATATTTATGTCCAGCATCAGTGTGAAAGTCGAGCAAATGAAGCTGGAGCGTGCACCAATGGAATTTTTGAAGATCTGCGAAAATTACTCTTTACCAAGAGTACAAATATTATCCTACACATTGGATGACTCTCGTAGTCGTGTTGAGGCACAACAAATATTGACAAACATCTTTCCTGGCGTGCGCTGTGTGCAGCCTGATAAACGTATTTGCTACTGCTCGTTGTCGAAGTGGGCGCATTTTCGGACGCTAATCATTAGAGAAGAGTTCTTGTGGCGCGACCCAAACCATTATTGTAACCTTCGACATTGCACGTTGATTGAGGAACTGATTGCACCTGATATCTACATTAGGAACCATTCATTAGATGGATTTATGCCCTTGCCCAAGCTGCGGACCATTACTATTTGTGTGTCCCACAGATATATAACCACGCCGCTTACCGCTCTCAAGGGTATAGACAAATACGGCGGTACTGAAGGCAATACAGACAACATACGCGGTTTGATGCTACACGGAGTTTGGTGCACATATTCCGATCTATGCGGTGTGGTTAGCTCTTTAAGAAACCTTGTGCGTCTGGATCTCGACCACTGTAGCTGCTTAATAGACACACACCTCTGGACAATTGTAGCCAAAAGCCCATCGCTGAGGATCCTGGATATAACAAGCATGAATCTTGGACGGCACTTTTTTTCAAAGAACCGACGTCTCATGAACAGAACAATGCGCAATCGCCATGCTCATTTGACAGTCATTTACGCTAATATTGGCATAAACGAAGGACTGGTGAGTTAAAAGGCGAAAAACTTATACTGAGTGATTCTTAATTTATCTTTATCTTTGCCTTATCAGATTCGTTGTTACTTCACGCATCCTCGACTGCAACTTATACCGTATCACAAAAAACAAAAAAACGTTCTTGGCCCCATTATAAAATTGGAATTAAATCCATTGCATGAAACTTAACGAACTCAACTCGAAGACTTAAATTAAAATTTTAAAATTTCAAATGTTTGTTCACATTTAAGTTGATGCATGTATGAATTATGTAATTTGAGTTTGGTTGCGATCAGATAAAAATTGTCGAAGTTATTAAAGAAATACTTTTGTTTGAGTAAAATCGCCTACTTACTAGGGGTCTTAGTTGCTTTGGCCGACAATCTGGAATATTGTGCCGTCTATGGTATATTTTGCATTAGCTACTATATCGATATACCAAATATATCATTTGGTATATTTTTAGTATCTTTGCAGTATAATTGGTATATTTTGGGAAAAATACCGCAAAATATATTTCTTTTATTCAAAATGGGTAGCGGGTACCTAACAACCGACTGCACTCGACTGTAGCTTTCTAACTTGTTTCTACTTGCTTCAAGAATGTACATGTATGTACTTTATAAGGTCGGAGATATCTCCTGCTTGTGACTTTCTTTTCCTGCAGGCACAATGTTATGATACCTTTCTACCCTATGGATAGCGAGTATAAAAAAGTTCATCAATAATAATTTTAAATTTCAATAATCGTGTTGTGATTAATCATTTTTGTTAAAAAACTATTCATTTCGTTAAAATAACTATTCATTATTATGCATATACAGAATTTCCGTTATTTCTGCTTGAATAATTAAACTTTATAATGATGATGAAATACTAAGTTTTCTTTTCTGATGACATGGGAGCATAAGAATGGGTAAATAATAAGCTGCGTTTGGGGTCTTCCCTTAAAAATACATTAGAAGACTATGGCTGGGTGGGTAGCGAACAAGGAGAGTGACATCAACACCTTCGTCCTCTCCATTTAGGTACACTACTATTCTTGTGAGTTTTCTTTTCAGCTTCAAATTAGTTTGCTTACCCAATTGTGTTTCGTGTCATGCCAACCCCGTGACTGCAAGACAGTCCAGTAGATCGCTAGATGACTCGTCTTGTAGAAAGCTTCTTACAATGAGTCTGGTGTACGCGCCCTCTTAGCGCAACGCGTAATTTCCCTGACGCCTACTTTTCTCGAACATGTGCAATCAGAGGTAATTTTATATTTTTTAACTCTACTTCTAATATTCTAATCTAATGTAAATAAAGAATACTATTTGCATTAATATTTTTTACATCTCAGTTTGTTTTCAGTATTATGTTTTACAATAATTGTCGTCAATATGATTCTTTATGTTAAAAACGCCAAGTATTACTTACAAACTGTAATTAATCAGATAATGAGTGTATTAGCGGAAAATATATGTATATGTATATATGTATATGCATATGCATATATATGTATATGTATATGTATATGTATATGTATATGTATATGCAGGTAAATATATGTACTTAAAACAAATTTCTGAAATTGGGTGAATTTCAATTTCGTCATCAGGCTTTGGGTCAACTAAAATTATACCTATTGCCGAACTCGCCATAGGTAAATCAAAGAAACTTCGTTTGTTGACAAATTGTTGACCAGAAATATAGCCAGCTCCGTCTTCATTATAAATTCATTAATCTGGAGTGCAACACCGGACTTGAGGCAACGAATATTATCGGGCATTCTTGACGTAAGTGTATTATCAAAAACAATGTTTTTAATGTTTCCATATTTATCTATTGTAGGCCCAATTGGCCTTCGTTTAAATGTTATTTGTGGTGGTGAAAACTTGTTAAAAAGTTGCTCCAAAACTTTTCCTTTCCGTTTAACACTCTTCTTAACTTGTTGCAAAAAAAATTTCAAATCTGTAAGCAGAAATTTCTGTAATATGACCCTGAGCGCGAACATATTCTACCAAATGCAAGACATTATGCACATTATAAGTTAAAGACTCTGGAGGATAAATATTCGTGAAGTTCTTCACAAAATAATCTAGCATTTCTTCTACAAGAGTCAACCTATGGATGTATTTATTGCCTAATAGTAACCTATAATCACAAGTAAAAAGAGTAAAATCCCTATAACAGGATTCCGATACCACATTTCTTAAAATCACAATGCCTGTATAAACTGCATATTGTCGGAGCTCTGATGCTTTCCACCTCGGAAATTCATCCAATGATATAGGCTTCCTGCCAAATTCTAGAGTTATAAACGGTCTTAATGCTATCAATTTCTCAGACATGAGATTCACTTGGCTCTTCTTTACTTAAACTCTAATGTCTTACCCTCAATAATATATTTTAACATTTTTTTGCATATTCCCAAATCAAGAAGGTGCATTGGATCTAAGGGAAATCCAGAGATCATGTCGAAAGGTTGCTTTTCTAAACCTAACTGGTTTTCCTTAAAAAAATGGCAAGTGATGGTCAGGGAAAACCCTGTTTCGAAAATCTGCATCAGTTATTAATTGGCCCACACAGGTAGAAAAGGTAGTCGCGTTATTGACGCGTTTTCCTATCATGCAACCGTGCAATGCGTTGGTGCCAAGAGTGCCGCACATAAAGGAACGCGCAGGTGCATCACATATGAGCTGTGAGCTCCGCTATGAAATCATGAAGGTACTGATTGACATTGTGAGGTTTTGAATTACCCGTATACGAGCCAATCATAAAAACCTCTGAATTGGGCAAGTTCTTAAAAAATCCCAAAATTGGCCAGACACATGTTTGGGAACTCTTAAATAATGGTAAGCCATCGACGTTAATATTTAAATACAGTTCAGTTTAATTTTCAAGTTGTTCCTTTACAGAATCAAGATAATTTTTAGTGTCAATATGAGTGTAATGCCCAGGACTTACTGTTCGGATGACAGCCTTTTCTTTTCGATTTATTAATCCGAAACTAGATTTAGGCACATTTATATTTTCAGACCTTAATATTTGCAACAATTCTTCAAGTTGATTTCTTGATATGTTATATTTTTATACCAACTTGCCAATTTTTCATTTGGCCTTCACTCTTACTTTGATTTGGTGATGCCACGTCCTTAAATTTTATATCTTTTTCCGCATCAATACTCGTCGAAATTGAACTTCTACTTGGCAAACTTAAATTCGGTTGTGCACGCTCAATGTCTTCTACACGTTCACGTATGGCACATGAAGAATATGCTTCTTAATAGCTTTGGCATTTCGCCATAAATTTGTTTTCGAGAATCCACTTTCCATATTACTAGTTTTTTATTTATGCTTCACAATTCACGTCCGCACTGGTCAATCACAATTGCAATACTGATTGTCATCGCATGGGTGCGGCTTTTATATAGATCACTTGGACTAACCCTTTTGTTAGCGTCTACCTAAATTTATATTTCCATTAACTACCTAATATTGGGATTCCCCAAATACTAATCTGTCTACCGGAAGGAGTTGTCACAACAAAAAGAATATATACCTACCGATTTGCTCTAAATTTCATAAAAATCGAAATAATGGAGCGCCACTTTCAACTTTTGGATAACCAGCAGCCTCTGGACATTGCGGGACTGACCAGCCAGCAGCCTCTGAACATTGAACTAGAAGTGCGCCAACTGCGAGAAGAAATGAGGCAAATTCAAAACGGACTGGACCATGTACTGGCCATACTGAGCCAAATTGCTAATATCATGGTACCGGAAAAACAGAGTTCCCCTTGCGATCGGAGGAGGACATCGCCGTACTCAATGTGAAAATAGAGGAATCTCCATTAAAGTATGTGACGATGTTCAGGAGGATGCTCTGCCCAGATGGTATACTAAAAAACTTGGAGCGGATTTTCCACAAGGATGTGCTGATGGGGATGGATTACGCCGGTACTGCGAAGGCATTCAACAAGTATGGTCACTTGAACAATGCCATGTTTGAAGCTCTCAAGACCGAGAACTATAGTTTTGAGGACCACAAGAAAGCTGTGCGGGCGGCATTTTTCAAATTTAAAAATAGAAACTACAAGGCATTGGCTAGGGCAAAACAATTAGAAATGTCAGAAAATTATAAATAGAATATAAATATAATTGTTTAGTAATAAGATAAACTAATTAGAGAACATATCTATAAATTTAAGTACTCATTGTTTTAGTTTAAATAAATTTAATTTGAAGTACAAAAAACATTTTATTTACTGCATATATTTTTGAGCGTATTTTTATTTTGGCTATTCCGAACCACGCAATAGAATCTAAGCATAGATTTTCAACAAGAGCTGGTCCACATATTTTCTACAAGAAACGTCCAGTACAAATTCTGCCAGCGCAGCCAAGGGAAATTTAAATTTCCCTTTGGCTGAATTTATACTTGACGTTTCTTGTAGAAAATCAGTTCCGCGTATTCGGCAAACTGAAAGGATAAATTCTTTTCTCGTATTGTGTCTACACATGACGTAACTGGAAGAAATCTTGCATGTTGTCTGCTACTAAAACACAATTGGGTAATTGGCCATAGGTTGCTTGGTTTTGTTTTAGGCATGTATGCCTTTTGTTGTATTCGCATGAGGATCGTTTCATGCTTATTTGATGAGGGACTCTATAATAATTCACCGCTAGCATAGCGATCATCAGTGACAGTCGAGTTATATGTAGCTGCAGAGATCTAGAATTTTTCTAGCAATTTCTGGTTGTGGCAATTTGTTATTTCTCTAGAATTGCGAACTAGCAACAGTTATAAATTAAAATAATTGTAAAGCATAAAAATTTGAACTTTATTAATCAGCTGATTGTCATGAAAATCGTTTTTTATCTATATCGATAATATACCGATATACTTGCTGAGATACGTCCACACTTCGGTTTTTATTTAATTTGTCCACCTGTGTGTGAAAAGATTTGTTGGATATTAAGAAAATATTAATAACTCAGTCAGTGTGGGAAAGAAAGAATAATAATTTCAGTAGCAATAGTTACAACTTCAATTTGATAAATCAGTCGGTCAGTGTGAGATCCCGCAATGTGACCGCACCCGTTTTTTAAATGTACAGATATGGCAACACTGTAGCATTGTCGCCGAACAGACGCCTAATGGCGCTTTACAATTAAGTTTATACCACAACGTAGAGCATCGCAATGTTTGACGCACTGTGCGATAATTGCCAATTGGCAAAAATTAAGAATTTAAACTTGACCGACCAGATGGCACTCTACGAAGCCATTGATGACAATTCGAATCGCACAAGAAAAAATCTGATCTATACCTGGAGACAGCAGTCTCGCATTGAACTTTATTCAGAGGATTGTGAGATGCTTGAAAACAACCGATCATTGTTGAACATATTTATGTCCAGCATCAGTGTGAAAGTCGAGCAAATGAAGCTGGAGCGTGCACCAATGGAATTTTTGAAGATCTTCGAAAATTACTCTTTACCAAGAGTACAAATATTATCCTACACATTGGATGACTCTCGTAGTCGTGTTGAGGCACAACAAATATTGACAAACATCTTTCCTGGCGTGCGCTGTGTGCAGCCTGATAAACGTATTTGCTACTGCTCGTTGTCGAAGTGGGCGCATTTTCGGACGCTAATCATTAGAGAAGAGTTCTTGTGGCGCGACCCAAACCATTATTGTAACCTTCGACATTGCACGTTGATTGAGGAACTGATTGCACCTGATATCTACATTATGAACCATTCATTAGATGGATTTATGCCCTTGCCCAAGCTGCGGACCATTACTATTTGTGTGTCCCACAGATATATAACCACGCCGCTTACCGCTCTCAAGGGTATAGACAAATACGGCGGTACTGAAGGCAATACAGACAACATACGCGGTTTGATGCTACACGGAGTTTGGTGCACATATTCCGATCTATGCGGTGTGGTTAGCTCTTTAAGAAACCTTGTGCGTCTGGATCTCGACCACTGTAGCTGCTTAATAGACACACACCTCTGGACAATTGTAGCCAAAAGCCCATCGCTGAGGATCCTGGATATAACAGGCATGAATCTTGGACGGCACTTTTTTCAAAGAACCGACGTCTCATGAACAGAACAATGCGCAATCGCCATGCTCATTTGACAGTCATTTACGCTAATATTGGCATAAACGAAGGACTGGTGAGTTAAAAGGCGAAAAACTTATACTGAGTGATTCTTAATTTATCTTTATCTTTGCCTTATCAGATTCGTTGTTACTTCACGCATCCTCGACTGCAACTTATACCGTATCACAAAAAACAAAAAAACGTTCTTGGCCCCATTATAAAATTGGAATTAAATCCATTGCATGAAACTTAACGAACTCAACTCGAAGACTTAAATTAAAATTTTAAAATTTCAAATGTTTGTTCACATTTAAGTTGATGCATGTATGAATTATGTAATTTGAGTTTGGTTGCGATCAGATAAAAATTGTCGAAGTTATTAAAGAAATACTTTTGTTTGAGTAAAATCGCCTACTTACTAGGGGTCTTAGTTGCTTTGGCCGACAATCTGGAATATTGTGCCGTCTATGGTATATTTTGCATTAGCTACTATATCGATATACCAAATATATCATTTGGTATATTTTTAGTATCTTTGCAGTATAATTGGTATATTTTGGGAAAAATACCGCAAAATATATTTCTTTTATTCAAAATGGGTAGCGGGTACCTAACAACCGACTGCACTCGACTGTAGCTTTCTAACTTGTTTCTACTTGCTTCAAGAATGTACATGTATGTACTTTATAAGGTCGGAGATATCTCCTGCTTGTGACTTTCTTTTCCTGCAGGCACAATGTTATGATACCTTTCTACCCTATGGATAGCGAGTATAAAAAAGTTCATCAATAATAATTTTAAATTTCAATAATCGTGTTGTGATTAATCATTTTTGTTAAAAAACTATTCATTTCGTTAAAATAACTATTCATTATTATGCATATACAGAATTTCCGTTATTTCTGCTTGAATAATTAAACTTTATAATGATGATGAAATACTAAGTTTTCTTTTCTGATGACATGGGAGCATAAGAATGGGTAAATAATAAGCTGCGTTTGGGGTCTTCCCTTAAAAATACATTAGAAGACTATGGCTGGGTGGGTAGCGAACAAGGAGAGTGACATCAACACCTTCGTCCTCTCCATTTAGGTACACTACTATTCTTGTGAGTTTTCTTTTCAGCTTCAAATTAGTTTGCTTACCCAATTGTGTTTCGTGTCATGCCAACCCCGTGACTGCAAGACAGTCCAGTAGATCGCTAGATGACTCGTCTTGTAGAAAGCTTCTTACAATGAGTCTGGTGTACGCGCCCTCTTAGCGCAACGCGTAATTTCCCTGACGCCTACTTTTCTCAAACATGTGCAATCAGAGGTAATTTTATATTTTTTAACTCTACTTCTAATATTCTAATCTAATGTAAATAAAGAATACTATTTGCATTAATATTTTTACATCCCAGTTTATTTTCAGTATTATGTGTTACAATAATTGTCGTCAATATGATTCTTTATGTTAAAAACGCCAAGTATTACTTACAAACTGTAATTAATCAGATAATGAGTGTATTAGCGGAAAATATATGTATATGTATATATGTATATGCATATGCATATATATGTATATGTATATGTATATGTATATGTATATGCAGGTAAATATATGTACTTAAAACAAATTTCTGAAATTGGGTGAATTTCAATTTCGTCATCAGGCTTTGGGTCAACTAAAATTATACCTATTGCCGAACTCGCCATAGGTAAATCAAAGAAACTTCGTTTGTTGACAAATTGTTGACCAGAAATATAGCCAACTTCATTATAAATTCATTAATCTGGAGTGCAACACCGGACTTGAGGCAACGAATATTATCGGGCATTCTTGACGTAAGTGTATTATCAAAAACAATGTTTTTAATGTTTCCATATTTATCTATTGTAGGCCCAATTGGCCTTCGTTTAAATGTTATTTGTGGTGGTGAAAACTTGTTAAAAAGTTGCTCCAAAACTTTTCCTTTCCGTTTAACACTCTTCTTAACTTGTTGCAAAAAAAATTTCAAATCTGTAAGCAGAAATTTCTGTAATATGACCCTGAGCGCGAACATATTCTACCAAATGCAAGACATTATGCACATTATAAGTTAAAGACTCTGGAGGATAAATATTCGTGAAGTTCTTCACAAAATAATCTAGCATTTCTTCTACAAGAGTCAACTTATGGATGTATTTCTTGCCTAATAGTAACCTATAATCACAAGTAAAAAGAGTAAAATCCCTATAACAGGATTCCGATACCACATTTCTTAAAATCACAATGCCTGTATAAACTGCATATTGTCGGAGCTCTGATGCTTTCCACCTCGGAAATTCATCCAATGATATAGGCTTCCTGCCAAATTCTAGAGTTATAAACGGTCTTAATGCTATCAATTTCTCAGACATGAGATTCACTTGGCTCTTCTTTACTTAAACTCTAATGTCTTACCCTCAATAATATATTTTAACATTTTTTTGCATATTCCCAAATCAAGAAGGTGCATTGGATCTAAGGAAATCCAGAGATCATGTCGAAAGGTTGCTTTTCTAAACCTAACTGGTTTTCCTTAAAAAAATGGCAAGTGATGGTCAGGGAAAACCCTGTTTCGAAAATCTGCATCAGTTATTAATTGGCCCACACAGGTAGAAAAGGTAGTCGCGTTATTGACGCGTTTTCCTATCATGCAACCGTGCAATGCGTTGGTGCCAAGAGTGCCGCACATAAAGGAACGCGCAGGTGCATCACATATGAGCTGTGAGCTCCGCTATGAAATCATGAAGGTACTGATTGACATTGTGAGGTTTTGAATTACCCGTATACGAGCCAATCATAAAAACCTCTGAATTGGGCAAGTTCTTAAAAAATCCCAAAATTGGCCAGACACATGTTTGGGAACTCTTAAATAATGGTAAGCCATCGACATTAATATTTAAATACAGTTCAGTTTAATTTTCAAGTTGTTCCTTTACAGAATCAAGATAATTTTTAATGTCAATATGAGTGTAATGCCCAGGACTTACTGTTCGGATGACAGCCTTTTCTTTTCGATTTATTAATCCGAAACTAGATTTAGGCACATTTATATTTTCAGACCTTAATATTTGCAACAATTCTTCAAGTTGATTTCTTGATATGTTATATTTTTATACCAACTTGCCAATTTTTCATTTGGCCTTCACTCTTACTTTGATTTGGTGATGCCACGTCCTTAAATTTTATATCTTTTTCCGCATCAATACTCGTCGAAATTGAACTTCTACTTGGCAAAATTAAATTCGGTTGTGCACGCTCAATGTCTTCTACACGTTCACGTATGGCACATGAAGAATATGCTTCTTAATAGCTTTGGCATTTCGCCATAAATTTGTTTTCGAGAATCCACTTTCCATATTACTAGTTTTTTATTTATGCTTCACAATTCACGTCCGCACTGGTCAATCACAATTGCAATACTGATTGTCATCGCATGGGTGCGGCTTTTATATAGATCACTTGGACTAACCCTTTTGTTAGCGTCTACCTAAATTTATATTTCCATTAACTACCTAATATTGGGATTCCCCAAATACTAATCTGTCTACCGGAAGGAGTTGTCACAACAAAAAGAATATATACCTACCGATTTGCTCTAAATTTCATAAAAAATCGAAATAATGGAGCGCCACTTTCAACTTTTGGATAACCAGCAGCCTCTGGACATTGCGGGACTGACCAGCCAGCAGCCTCTGAACATTGAACTAGAAGTGCGCCAACTGCGAGAAGAAATGAGGCAAATTCAAAACGGACTGGACCATGTACTGGCCATACTGAGCCAAATTGCTAATATCATGGTACCGGAAAAAACAGAGTTCCCCTTGCGATCGGAGGAGGACATCGCCGTACTCAATGTGAAAATAGAGGAATCTCCATTAAAGTATGTGACGATGTTCAGGAGGATGCTCTGCCCAGATGGTATACTAAAAAACTTGGAGCGGATTTTCCACAAGGATGTGCTGATGGGGATGGATTACGCCGGTACTGCGAAGGCATTCAACAAGTATGGTCACTTGAACAATGCCATGTTTGAAGCTCTCAAGACCGAGAACTATAGTTTTGAGGACCACAAGAAAGCTGTGCGGGCGGCATTTTTCAAATTTAAAAATAGAAACTACAAGGCATTGGCTAGGGCAAAACAATTAGAAATGTCAGAAAATTATAAATAGAATATAAATATAATTGTTTAGTAATAAGATAAACTAATTAGAGAACATATCTATAAATTTAAGTACTCATTGTTTTAGTTTAAATAAATTTAATTTGAAGTACAAAAAACATTTTATTTACTGCATATATTTTTGAGCGTATTTATATTTTGCATATTCCGAACCACGCAATAGAATCTAAGCATAGATTTTCAACAAGAGCTGGTCCACATATTTTCTACAAGAAACGTCCAGTACAAATTCTGCCAGCGCAGCCAAGGGAAATTTAAATTTCCCTTTGGCTGAATTTATACTTGACGTTTCTTGTAGAAAATCAGTTCCACGTATTCGGCAAACTGAAAGGATAAATTCTTTTCTCGTATTGTGTCTACACATGACGTAACTGGAAGAAATCTTGCATGTTGTCTGCTACTAAAACACAATTGGGTAATTGGCCATAGGTTGCTTGGTTTTGTTTTAGGCATGTATGCCTTTTGTTGTATTCGCATGAGGATCGTTTCATGCTTATTTGATGAGGGACTCTATAATAATTCACCGCTAGCATAGCGATCATCAGTGACAGTCGAGTTATATGTAGCTGCAGAGATCTAGAATTTTTCTAGCAATTTCTGGTTGCGGCAATTTGTTATTTCTCTAGAATTGCGAACTAGCAACAGTTATAAATTAAAATAATTGTAAAGCATAAAAATTTGAACTTTATTAATCAGCTGATTGTCATGAAAATCGTTTTTTATCTATATCGATAATATACCGATATACTTGCTGAGATACGTCCACACTTCGGTTTTTATTTAATTTGTCCACCTGTGTGTGAAAAGATTTGTTGGATATTAAGAAAATATTAATAACTCAGTCAGTGTGGGAAAGGAAGAATAATAATTTCAGTAGCAATAGTTACAACTTCAATTTGATAAATCAGTCGGTCAGTGTGAGATCCCGCAATGTGACCGCACTCATTTTTAAATGTACAGATATGGCAACACTGTAGCATTGTCGCCGAACAGACGCCTAATGGTGCTTTACAATTAAGTTTATACCACAACGTAGAGCATCGCAATGTTTGACGCACTGTGCGATAATTGCCAATTGGCAAAAATTAAGAATTTAAACTTGACCGACCAGATGGCACTCTACGAAGCCATTGATGACAATTCGAATCGCACAAGAAAAAATCTGATCTATACCTGGAGACAGCAGTCTCGCATTGAACTTTATTCAGAGGATTGTGAGATGCTTGAAAACAACCGATCATTGTTGAACATATTTATGTCCAGCATCAGTGTGAAAGTCGAGCAAATGAAGCTGGAGCGTGCACCAATGGAATTTTTGAAGATCTGCGAAAATTACTCTTTACCAAGAGTACAAATATTATCCTACACATTGGATGACTCTCGTAGTCGTGTTGAGGCACAACAAATATTGACAAACATCTTTCCTGGCGTGCGCTGTGTGCAGCCTGATAAACGTATTTGCTACTGCTCGTTGTCGAAGTGGACGCAGTTTCGGAAGCTAATCATTAGAAAAGAGTTCTTGTGGCGCGACCCAAACCATTATTGTTACCTTCGTCATTGCACGTTGATTGAGGAACTGATTGCACCTGATATCTACATTAGGAACCATTCATTAGATGGATTTATGCCCTTGCCCAAGCTGCGGACCATTACTATTTGTGTGTCCCACAGATATATAACCACGCCGCTTACCGCTCTCAAGGGTATAGACAAATACGGCGGTACTGAAGGCAATACAGACAACATACGCGGTTTGATGCTAGACGGAGTTTGGTGCACATATTCCGATCTATGCGGTGTGGTTAGCTCTTTAAGAAACCTTGTGCGTCTGGATCTCGACCACTGTAGCTGCTTAATAGACACACACCTCTGGACAATTGTAGCCAAAAGTCCATCGCTGAGGATCCTGGATATAACAAGCATGAATCTTGGACGGCACTTTTTTCAAAGAACCGACGTCTCATGAACAGAACAATGCGCAATCGCCATGCTCATTTGACAGTCATTTACGCTAATATTGGCATAAACGAAGGACTGGTGAGTTAAAAGGCGAAAAACTTATACTGAGTGATTCTTAATTTATCTTTATCTTTGCCTTATCAGATTCGTTGTTACTTCACGCATCCTCGACTGCAACTTATACCGGATCACAAAAAACAAAAAAACGTTCTTGGCCCCATTATAAAATTGGAATTAAATCCTTTGCATTAAATTTAATAAACTCAACTCGAACTAATGTTGAAGTTATAAGTTTAGATATAAATTAAATAATTTGAATTTATATATTGTTACGATGGATTTGGAAAGAATTAATTCCAATCGAAGAATATATGCAATTGAATGCATTTTTGGAGTGAAGTTTGTAACCAACATTTAAAGCGTTTTTTAAGTTTTTACTATATATATATCTGTAACGAATTAATTTGAATTTAATAATAAATTAATGCTTTTTGTATGAAGAGACAAAAATGCTATCAAACTATTTCCAACTATGTAAAGTTGTAGTAGAAATGAGCGTTGCTTACGTATAGTACTAAATGGCCAACTGTTGGGGCTTTTAGCAACTCAGTAAGGCGAAAAACTCAAGTTTGCATTAAAACAAGACAACTGCACCTGCACATTAAGAAGGAACCATAAGAGTTTTGCAATTCTTATTTTCGTTAGCTCGTAGCTAAATACTAAAATGGATTTATCTCGAGTTATATGTAGCTGCAGAGATCTAGAATTTTTCTATCAATTTCTGGTTGTGGCAATTTGTTATTTCTCTAGAATTGCGAACTAGCAACAGTTATAAATTAAAATAATTGTAAAGCATAAAAATTTGAACTTTATTAATCAGCTGATTGTCATGAAAATCGTTTTTTATCTATATCGATAATATACCGATATACTTGCTGAGATACGTCCACACTTCGGTTTTTATTTAATTTGTCCACCTGTGTGTGAAAAGATTTGTTGGATATTAAGAAAATATTAATAACTCAGTCAGTGTGGGAAAGGAAGAATAATAATTTCAGTAGCAATAGTTACAACTTCAATTTGATAAATCAGTCGGTCAGTGTGAGATCCCGCAATGTGACCGCACCCGTTTTTTAAATGTACAGATATGGCAACACTGTAGCATTGTCGCCGAACAGACGCCTAATGGTGCTTTACAATTAAGTTTATACCACAACGTAGAGCATCGCAATGTTTGACGCACTGTGCGATAATTGCCAATTGGCAAAAATTAAGAATTTAAACTTGACCGACCAGATGGCACTCTACGAAGCCATTGATGACAATTCAAATCGCACAAGAAAAAATCTGATCTATACCTGGAGACAGCAGTCTCGCATTGAACTTTATTCAGAGGATTGTGAGATGCTTGAAAACAACCGATCATTGTTGAACATATTTATGTCCAGCATCAGTGTGAAAGTCGAGCAAATGAAGCTGGAGCGTGCACCAATGGAATTTTTGAAGATCTGCGAAAATTACTCTTTACCAAGAGTACAAATATTATCCTACACATTGGATGACTCTCGTAGTCGTGTTGAGGCACAACAAATATTGACAAACATCTTTCCTGGCGTGCGCTGTGTGCAGCCTGATAAACGTATTTGCTACTGCTCGTTGTCGAAGTGGGCGCATTTTCGGACGCTAATCATTAGAGAAGAGTTCTTGTGGCGCGACCCAAACCATTATTGTAACCTTCGACATTGCACGTTGATTGAGGAACTGATTGCACCTGATATCTACATTAGGAACCATTCATTAGATGGATTTATGCCCTTGCCCAAGCTGCGGACCATTACTATTTGTGTGTCCCACAGATATATAACCACGCCGCTTACCGCTCTCAAGGGTATAGACAAATACGGCGGTACTGAAGGCAATACAGACAACATACGCGGTTTGATGCTAGACGGAGTTTGGTGCACATATTCCGATCTATGCGGTGTGGTTAGCTCTTTAAGAAACCTTGTGCGTCTGGATCTCGACCACTGTAGCTGCTTAATAGACACACACCTCTGGACAATTGTAGCCAAAAGCCCATCGCTGAGGATCCTGGATATAACAAGCATGAATCTTGGACGGCACTTTTTTTCAAAGAACCGGCGTCTCATGAACAGAACAATGCGCAATCGCCATGCTCATTTGACAGTCATTTACGCTAATATTGGCATAAACGAAGGACTGGTGAGTTAAAAGGCGAAAAACTTATACTGAGTGATTCTTAATTTATCTTTATCTTTGCCTTATCAGATTCGTTGTTACTTCACGCATCCTCGACTGCAACTTATACCGGATCACAAAAAACAAAAAAACGTTCTTGGCCCCATTATAAAATTGGAATTAAATCCATTGCATGAAACTTAACGAACTCAACTCGAAGACTTAAATTAAAATTTAAAATTTTAAAATTTCAAATGTTTGTTCACATTTAAGTTTAAGTTGATGCATGTATGAATTATGTAATTTGAGTTTGGTTGCGATCAGATAAAAATTGTCGAAGTTATTAAAGAAATACTTTTGTTTGAGTAAAATCGCCTACTTACTAGGGGTCTTAGTTGCTTTGGCCGACAATCTGGAATATTGTGCCGTCTATGGTATATTTTGCATTAGCTACTATATCGATATACCAAATATATCATTTGGTATATTTTTAGTATCTTTGCAGTATAATTGGTATATTTTGGGAAAAATACCGCAAAATATATTTCTTTTATTCAAAATGGGTAGCGGGTACCTAACAACCGACTGCACTCGACTGTAGCTTTCTAACTTGTTTCTACTTGCTTCAAGAATGTACATGTATGTACTTTATAAGGTCGGAGATATCTCCTGCTTGTGACTTTCTTTTCCTGCAGGCACAATGTTATGATACCTTTCTACCCTATGGATAGCGAGTATAAAAAAGTTCTTCAATAATAATTTTAAATTTCAATAATCGTGTTGTGATTAATCATTTTTGTTTTTCGATCGAATAGTTCTTCAATATGAAAGCTAATTTACACACACATAAGATTTCGCACTCTGAATTATATTATATTAACGTCTATTGCAGCTGATAACTCATGAAAATTACTTTAAAAATGTATGATTATTTAACAACAAGCATAAAATATATGAAAACATTTTATTTTGTATAACAATAAAAAACAAGTTAGAAAGTTACAGTCGAGTGTGCTCGACTGTGAGATACCCGCTACCCATTTTTAATAAGGGCAAAATATTGCGGTATTATTTTCAAAATATACCGAGAATACTAAAAATGCTGGAAAATATACCAAATGGAATGTTTGGTATATCGATACAGCAAACCATTCAAAATATACCATAGACGGCACAATGTGCCAGATTGTGGGCCAAAGCAACCAATCATAACTACTATAGTAATTATTGTATAAACCAAAATTCGCAACTCTAGCTTTAAAATTACGCTTGCTATTCGATTTTTTTGATTTGCGAGGGCGGAAGTGGGCATGGCAAAAATTTGAAACAAACTTGATCTGCGTGCAAACATAACAAATGCTGTCGAAAAAAAATGATAGCTCTATCTCTTATAATCTCTGAGATCTAGGTGTTCATACGGACAGACGGACGGACGGACAGACACACAGACGGACATGGCTATATCGTCTCGGCTGTTGACGCTGATCAAGAATATATATACTTTATAGGGTCGGAGATGCCTCCTTCTACCTGGTACATACATTTCCTGCCGGCACAAAGTTATAATACCCTTCTACCCTATGGGTAGCGGGTATAAAAATATTTGCAGGCATGCTCCGGTTTTCACTTTTCGTTTTCGTTTTCGTTTTGAAATCGAAAACGAAAAAATTGGTGCTCCCGTTTTCACTTTCACAAGATTTTTTCGAATTGCAAAACGAAAAAATTTGACTTGCCGAAATGAAAAGTAAATGCTTTTTCTATATTAAATCGGATCTTATTTGCAAAAGGAAAAAAGTAGTTGACTCAATGGTTTATTGTCGTTCTTTTAAGACCGCCAGAAGATCAATTAGGCTTGTAATTATTTTTAAAACGACTAATTTCTGACCCCACCTCAAATTTGGATATCAAATTTTGCCGTCGGCAACAACAATTTTCGTTTTGGTGAGCGACCGATAAGTCCGACACCATGAGTTATCGCCTAAGCTGCCATACTTTCGATAGAATGGAAAAGCAAGTTAAAAATACTTGTATAATCAAACGGATGGCGATAAATATGTTGAAGTTGGGTAAAATATGTTTTTTAAAAATTAATTAATTTAACTTAATTAGTTATGAGCTAAAAGTGTATAAAAAAATTGTTGGAATAACCGGAATGAAATCCATCTAAAAGGTGGCATCCCCATTTTTGTGGGAAACAGCTGATTGCCGTTCAACTAATTTTTTTAAAGAAAGTTTCAAATCTTTCTTTGCAAAAAAGACAAAAGGCAAATATATTTCATTCAGGGGAAGCATAATTATTTATATGCAGGATAAAAAAATCCTTATGTGAGTTCAATCCACGCACGAAATTGGACATACAAAAGACATTTTTCGCGTTGTTTACTTTTAACCAAAACACAAGTCAGCTGTTTTAGCAGTAAAACGTATGAAAACCGGAGCACCTAAAATCGAAAATCTCGGTTTTGGTCCCAAAACGAAAACGAAAACGAAAAGTGAAAACCGGAGCATGCCTGTATAATTTTGAATTTCAAGATTGGGCAATCTATATTTATTGTAGATTTTCGATCTAGATTTAAGAATAAAACTTTTTGGTTAAATTTTGACATTCAAACAATCAAGACTTTATTCTTAATTTTTCTTTTGTGTAGTTAATTATAAAAAAAGCTTAACTAAACATGAAACTTTTAATTAAATTTATTATTGTTTTGTATTTTGAGTGAATAATAATTTTTTATACCCGCTACCCATAGGGTAGAAGGGTATTATAACTTTGTGCCGGCAGGAAATGTATGTAACAGGTAGAAGGAGGCATCTCCGACCCTATAAAGTATATGTATTCTTGATCAGCGTCGACAGCCGAGACGATCTAGCCATGTCCGTCTGTGTGTCTGTCCGTCCGTCCGTCTGTCCGTATGAACACCTAGATCTCAAAGACTATAAGAGATAGAACTATAATTTTTTTTTCGACAGCATTTGTTATGTTTGCACGCAGATCAAGTTTGTTTCAAATTTTTGCTACGCCCACTTACGCCCCGCAAATCAAAAAAAATCGAATAACAAGCGTAATTTTAAAGCTAATGTTGTGAATTTTGATATATATAATAACAACTATAGTAGTTATGATTCCTGAAAATTTGGTTGCGATCAGATAAAAATTGTCGAAGTTATTAAAGAAATACTTTTGTATGGGCAAAAACGCCTTCTTACTAGGTGTCTGAGTTGCTTTGTCTGACAATCTGGTATATTGAGCCGTCCATGGTATATTTTGAATGCGGTACTATATCGATATATCACATATACCATTTTGTATATTTTTAGTATATTTGCAGTATATTTGGTATATTTTGAGAATAATACCGCAAAATATATTGGCTTTAATCAAATTGGGTAGCGGGTATCTCACAGTCGAGTACGCTCGACTGTAGCTTTCTTACTTGTTTTAATTTATTTAAATTCTAGTACTTTTCTTGCTTTCAACAGAAACACTTTATGTAATTATTAGTAGCCTTACAACATCAAACGTATGTAAGTAAGCAAAATCATAAGCAAATTAAATAAAATATGCGAGAGAGACGAAGAGAAAGCAATGAAGAAGAAGATGAATATAGGAGTAAAGGAAAGATGGAAAAAATGCTGCACACACATAAATTTTATAGTCATTTGCGCATTTAATTAAAATTATGATAAAAGCATGCAAAATATTTTGCAAGCGTATATACGACGACTTATGTGTGTGTGTGTGTGTGTGTGTGTATGTGCGTATGTGCGGGAGTGTCATATAGAGAAAAAAACGGGACAACATGGAAACGGATAAATGAATATGTATGTGTTGGAGTGGTGGAGGCAGGAGAGGGTACAAAAAAAAGGAATTAAAATAAAAATTGCTTATAGCAAAAATCTTGCGCTGTAATTACATCATTTATGCAGGAAGAATATGTCGTTTTGTTGGCACTGACTACTGTTCCCTATTCCACCCCCTCCCCCTTCCCCTTCCACGGTCTACTAGCACTTGGCCGCGGCCAGACCACATAGCAAAGCCGAAGGACTAGGACGAAGGATGCGAGCCAAGCAGCACGCGCACTCCGAATGTGCATATGCCAAGCATATCTGTGTCTCTCTATATGTGTGTCCGGTATGTGTGTGTGTGTGTTGCTGTCACTAAGCGAGCGTGTGGCAAATGCCTTTCAAATAAATACGAAATGGTCAGCGGAATAATAATCAGCGACGACGACGACGACGCTGTCTCGGTGACAAGGCGACACGTACAGCTCCACAAAAAATAGAAGAAAAAGAGATCAACGTTACGTTGCCTGCAACAGGAAACGGATATGCGAGCACACACCAACACACACACACACGCACACCAACACACACACACACACACATATGTAGACACAGAGGCAAGCACATTCAGAGCATGACGAATGAAGAGTAAACTAAGTAGCGAGTTTTGGTTTCAAAGGCGCTACTTAAGCCAAGAACATTCTACAAGCGAATTAAGTATTTCAGTTAATAATTACAAAAATTAGCTTAACGAGTTTTGCAAGAGTGTGTCAAGAGTGAGAAGAAGAAGAAGCAGTACTGATAAGATTGCTAATTATTATTATTATTATTATTATTATTATTATTATTATTATTATTATTAGGGAATAATAGGGAATCTAGATATACTAAGATTTAGTTTTCAATTGATCAAAAATTTACAAATGTAATAAATTTATGTTATGTTATGTTATGTTATTTAATTGAAAATACATATGTAATATTTTCGGTCATCGAATTAAATAAAATGAAGTAGTATATTTCTCTAGATTGTTGCGAGGCATTTGCGTCCGATTTGTATCAAATACTCTAACTCTTCCCGATTCTCTCGCCCTATTCTTTTAGCTGCGGTCATATCTCACTCATTCCACACTCTTCACACACACTCATTATTAGCCGTTGCCATTGCTGCCACGCCCACTCGCTGCAGCACTCGGCACAAATTTAATATGAGAAAGCATTTTCAATTTTTTATGCGCTCAGAAAAAAAATGATGACAACAACGATGAAGACGACGACGACGACGAAAATTGTTACTTGGGTTGGGGGATATGCATACCTACATATAGTAGTTGAAGGTGGCGGGGCGGGAGTTGGAGCTGGTCACATGGAGCCTTCGTATGCTCCACATGGCAGCCACAGTCCGGAGATTCGCTGATGTCGCTGCGATACTTCCGCCAATGTGGCACAAAGAACTCCACAAGAAGCCAAATTAAAGTCGAATTTCCGATGCACTTTTCAACCAATAAATTGATAATATTAATTTAGCGAATTCGTGGGAATAATAAAAAAGAATTCAAAGAAATTTATGTTATATTACACATAAATGGAGAGGAATGGAAATGGAAAAAGAATTCAAAGAAATTTATGTTATATTACACATAAATGGAGAGGAATGGAAATGGAATAATAACCTGATTTTTAACGACATCTACACACTGTGTTTATCTTAATATAAGATTGAGATAAACACAGATCACACTTATCAAATTGAAATGGATTGATATCAAGTCAACAGAGTTTAATTTTCTTAGAATACAAAATTCAATTTTTATTCATTATTCTGAATTATTATTATTAATCTAAATATAAAATTTGAATTCCCACTTAATGCGGAATTCCTATTTCTTGAGTACAATCTTTGAATACATTTTTAAATTCTATTTCTATATCATGTATTTTGTATGGTAAATGGTTTGATAATTCAAATTGGCAACAGTAATTTAGCTAGAGTTGTGTAAGAGTATGAAAGTTAAGGGAATATGTTGAAAAAAAAACCGCTTCGGCGCAGCATTTTGTGAGCAGCCGAAAAGAAGAGGGAAAAATTGTAAAAAATAAATGTATTGCAAAAAAATTGCTATATATTTTTCTACTCGTACATACAAATGTAAAGGAGCACTAATTTTGTAAGGACACGCGCGCAAAGGACGGACATAGGAGAAAAGAGAAAGAAAGAGAGAGAGCAAGAGAAAGGAGTGCTAGTAAAAACAAAACAGAGAGAGAGAGAGAGAGAGAGAGAGACTGAGGCGGAGGAGCATGTGGCGCATAAGTAGACGACGACGACGTTGACATAAAAAGCGCTTGCCACACATGCACACACACACATACATGCGTGTAGGGTTAGAAGTGGGTGGTAGAAGGGGTAGGGAGAGGGTGGCTGAGGGGGGGGGGGGGTTTCGCTCATGCTAAATGGCCGCTGGTCAGCAGCGGCGTACAAATGACGGCTTCCGCTTGTGCATATTAAGCGTGAAGGATAATAATTTTACACACACACACACACACACACACACACACACACACACACACACACACACACACACACACACACACACACACACACACACTCAGATATTAGACACACACATACGGCATATATAAAGCATAATTTTTTTCATAATGCATTCTTAACTTTTGTCTTTTCTTTTTTTTGGGTTTTTTTGTTGACCAAAATGGGTATTAATATTACTTACGGTTAAAAATAAAAGCGCAACTTCTGTCTGACATGCTGCGGAAAGTGTACTGTAGAAAGAGATGGCACATGATGGGTGCGAGTGAGAAAGAGAGAGAGAGAGAAAGAAGCAAATACGTTCGCGCATTCGCTAACTGCTGTCAGAGCTATTCTCACAGCACTATCACAGCATCAAACAAGGCCAACACTATCACATTTATTCACATATACAAAATGTTTTGAATATTTGAGAAGAGATCAAGAAATACATGTATTTATAAATACATTCAAATACATATTCCTTAAATATATTCAATCGCAACTGATTTATATAGAATTCAATATGACTGCGAAATCATGTCAGATGCAATGATATCAAAAAAAAAAAAATATCCAATTAATGTCAACTAGGAGTCGATGGCCTAGATTGAAAAAATCTTGATTTACTATCCCTTTTTTGATCTTAAAAAAAAAATAATCTTGACATAAGATTTTTAGGTTGAAACAATTTTAAATCAACATTTGTATGCTAAATTTGCATTTTAAGATTAAAACATCTTATTTTAAGATCAAAACCTTCATTCGAGATTGATTTATTCTAGATTTAAAAGAAGATTGCAATTATTGATTTAAGATTTTTTCGATCCTAACAAAATCTTCAAACAAGATTTATGTAGTTCTTCACTTATAGTTTTGAGAGTTTGAGTCGACTATGAGATACCCGCAACCCATTGTCAATAAAAGCAAAACAGTGCAGTATTATTCTTAAAATATTATATATACATATGTACCTAATAATATACCGAAAATGTACTAAAATATACCGAAGGCTATATTTAGTATATTTATGAAGTTGTCAACCAAAGCAACTAAGACTCTAGTTAAATAACTTATGCAATTGTTATCCAAATGTGCAGGAATCATAAATACTGTAGTTATTATACAAGTAGTATATTATGTAACAACTGGCTTCAAAATTAAGCGTGATATTTGATTAATGTCGATTTCGAGGAGCGGAAGTGGGCGTGCCAAAATTTCTAAGCAAAACGCAGATCAAACATAACAAGCTACATATATCGAAAAATTATATCTCTATCTCTGAGATTTATGTGTTCATACGGACGGACAGACAGACAGGCGGATATGGCTATATCGTCTCACCTGATCAAGAATATATACATTATATCGCAGATGTCTTCTTCTGTTTGTTACATACATTTTCTGGAGGCACTAAGTTATAATACCCATCTACTAAATGAGTAGCGGGTATAAAAAGAAATATTATTGCACTGCTAGTTGCAATTTTTTAATTAATTGCTGGAATCTAAAAAATGTTCCATTTCGGTAATATGAGTAAATGTATTTAAGCAGAGTACACACCGCACTTATGTATGGCTGCAGGTGAGGCAGCTATTGCTAGTGGCATTGGCATTAAAGAAGGGGGGGGGGATCTTTAGGGGGGCAGAGTTGGCAGAGTCAAAGCTGCTGCTGCTACCACTGGAGACTACTGGTGGTTAGCCAATTCGAGAATGTTCAAGCTAATCACATACAATTCAATTCGTTTTACAATTTCGACTAATTTCCATTTCAATTAACTTGTTAAAATGTAATTTAGAGCGCAATGCGAAAGAGCCTTGCACCAGCCAGTCAGCCAGCCAAAAAGGGACGATGATGGCACAATGATGATGATGTTGTTGTTGTTGTTGTTATTGTTGTTGTTGTGGTTGTAGGTGGTGGCAATGATGATGCTGTTGCTGCTGCTGTTGCACTGACAGCAACAGGACAGTCAGAGTCCAGACGGAGCACACATAGCTGAAGGCACAAATCTGTGCGGTTGGTAAGCGCTCAAAATCGTAATTGGACTACAACTGTAAAATCAAACAACTGACTACTCCCCAACACACAGCCTCACAGCCTGGCCAAAAACACACCAACTGACTAACTGACTAACTGACTGACAGACAGACAGACTGACTTCGCCGACAGGTGAATCGCATCGCCCACGTTCCATCGTGTTTTTGGGCGCGCACTGACGAACTGACAAAAGCATAAACGAATCATCTACATGGCTGCATTTTGCATACACTTACACATACACCCTTTCACTCACACACACATAGACACACACACACACACACACACAGACATAGACCCTTCCACTCACACAGACAAGCCAGCTGAACATTTTTTGTTGCCTGCAAGGCGTGAGCGCAACAGTTGCAAAATAGTCATTAAGTCGGATGCAGTCGACGGCAAAACAAGCAGCTAACTTGCCCAAATGCTTCGTTGATCAGTAATCAACATTTCCAAATTATGCCTCAATGACACTGGCTCTAAATCTCTGTAGCCCAACACAAAATTCCTAATTACCTAAAATATTGCAAAGAATAATTCCATCGATTACAATTTTACTACCAAATTTAAAAAAAAGTCTACAAATTGACATTAATTTATTTATTTCTACCAATAGTGTATAAATTTAAATGCCCCTTATAAATAAATAAATTACCTTAAGTAATTAATGTTTTACAACTAATATTGCTAGGAAGAACTGCAACCAACCAACCGCTTTCCAATCAAGAATTGATCTAGAACGTTTGATCTTGATTTAAAATTTTGCCTCCTTTGTTCAATTTAAAGATTTGTCCATTCTTGAAACAAGATTATAATTTTGAGTTTAAAGATTGGAAAATCTAGATTTTTGTAGATTTTCGATCTTGATTTCAGAATAAACCTTCTTTGTTTAATTTTGACGCGCATCAAATTTTGATTCAATATTTTATTCTTTATTTGGCACTTTATATTATTTCAGTGTATATCTCACAGATTACAAGAGATAGAGAGTTAACTTTTTTCGATAGCATTTGTGATTTGTGATTAAGTTAGTATCAGATTAAGTTAGTTGCAAATTTTTGCAACGCCCACTTTCGCCCTCGAAAAATGAAAAACAAGCGTGATTTTGAAGCTAGAGCGATTTTCGCTACATACAAATTTGGTTGTGATCAGATAAAAAGTGTAATTATTTTGTATGGCAAGCAAGTAAGAAAGCTACAGTCGGTATATTTTGCACTGTGTGGTATATTTTGAATATAGTACTACATAAATTTACCAAATACAGCCACTGGTATATTTTTCGAGCATACTTTACTGGAGCTTTCTTACCTGCTTTAATTACAAATTATAACAATACGTGCTATTGCTATTTTTGATTAAAGATTCATTATATATTATTGATTTCTATTAAACAATTTTTTTTATGGTATAAAAAGATAGCGCATAGACGTAATTTTTGTTGTTTTTGAAAGTTTCAAATGTATGAATAATATTGAAATATCAATAGATCATTGTTATAATAAAGATACTAGATAATCTAGATACTTTTCAACAACAAAAATAAATTCAAAAGTTTGGTAAAGATTTTGCATTTAATAAATGATGCAAATGGTTTTATTTGATTGTATGTAGCGTTAAAATGTCGACGCTTTGCAGTTGCATGGCACAAATTTCACGTGTAATAAATTTATTTGACTTGGCCAAGCCAGAAGGGGTTCATTCTCCAACCAATCACAGTCGGAATCGGAGTCGCAGAAGGAGGAACAACGGATGCGCCATTCGCCAAAGTTACGAACTACTGCGACAAATTTTGCACCGGGCAAAAGCTCTGAAAGGGCTTCAAATGTGTTCGGCAATGAACATTAAGCGTTACTCACTATTTCCTTCACTCCGCGCATCAGTAATAAGTCCATTAGCTATATGGCTGGATTCACGCATTGTTTAAGAATTACAATTTGGTATTTATTGTATATTAGTTATTTCGATTTTATTTTAAATTCCCATTACTTACTAACAAATTATGTTTTCCCTTTAAAAAGTGGATCTTATTTTATAAAATATTACAGTTTCGTAAATAAAATACATTTATTTTGCGACAATCGTCTGGAATGTTTTTAATTAGTTTTCTTCCTATATGAAATGTTCATATTCTTAAATAATTATTTAATTTGATTTTCAAGGTGTGGAGAGCTTCTTGATTATTGGAATAAAGCTTCAATAATAATACTCTACTATAATAACGGAAATTACTTTATTATTTTCTTTACTTTATTTTATTCTTTTCATTTATATTTTATTTTAATTTAATTTAATTTAATTTAGTTTTTACTTTATGTTTTTTTATTTTATTAAATTTTTATTTATTTTCATATTTCTTCTATTTACTTTTCTTTCCTCTTATTTCTTTTCTTCCCTCCAAGTTTCTCATATTTTCTTGTCTTTTCTCTTATTTTTTATATCTTACTATTTTATATTATGTTTACTTATTTACTTTTATTTTGTCTTCTCTAATTTCAGCTTTTCCTCTTTTTATTCATTTAATTTCGTTTCTTCTCTGCTCTTTTATTTCATTTAATGTTATTCTTCTTTTTTACTCTATTTTATATTATTTTATCACAATTTCGTTTATATTCATATTTTCCATTCTATTTTCTTCTCTCTTCTCTTGTTTCCTCTTGAATATTTTTTATTTAATTTTCTTTTCTCTTATTTTATTTGTTTAATTTTCTTTTATTTATTTTATCTTTATTTATTGTCTCATATTTATGCAAAATTATGAGAATGTAATTTTTGTTTCATTTGGGATTTGTTTTTGAAATAATTCTCTCTTTGATCAATTGCTTAAAAAATAATAATATACATTTTGGCGTTGCTCCTTTTCGGTATGGGCAGTTTTACTGTTAAGGTTTTCGGATATATGTATGTCGGGAGGAATCTATCTGAGGTGCATGAGCCAAGGTTCTCCGCTAGACACACGAAATGTGAATGTGGAGGGAGATAAAAAAGAATTATAAAACGCAAAGTTTTATACGGAGCTGGGAATGGCAATGACAATGTTTCCTCTGCGTGTAACTTTTGCTCAAGGATTTATAGTTGGTTGGTGGATGTGAATGGGTTGCTGGCTTGGCTTGGGTTGGATGGGGACTTGGCACAGGGCAAACCGAGTTGTCATGGCGACGCATCATAGGCACAGCATAAGCGCCACTTGGAAGCTAAATGTGAGCATGTATAAGTAAATTGTGAATGTGAATCTGTGTCTGAGTCTGAATCTGAATCTGACTGTAACTGTAGCTGTAACTGTGACTGGTTATGGGCTTGAGTTGGAATTGGAGTTTAGGGGTCTGAACACTGAGCACTGAGTACGTGAGCGTGCGCCGACGTCGCCGCCTCAAAAGCCATTTGTGCTTAATTGCGTGTAGGGCAACTAATGAGCGGAGTTATATACCGACCGAGGACCAAAGCGACGATGCGCGGCTGTTTATAATTTTCGAAAAATAAAAAAATAGCGCAAAAGAAATGAAAATTATATTTATATTTATATACACAGTCAGCTAGCGTCGAGAGATATAATATAGAGGTGGAAGTGTAGGACAACAGTCGCTGGCATTTATTTATAACACAGCGACGACGACAGCAGTGCTGCGAAATATTTTTTCAAATAAAATGTAACATTCATTTGCGAATGGGTCTTTCGCCTTCTCTTTACGAAACTTTTGCATTTGAATTATGCGTGCCAAAGGGTTTGCCACTCGCCAGTTTCCAGTTTCCAGTTACCATTTGCCATTTGCCATTTGCCACAGTTCGCAGTTCTCTGTTCTCTCTTCTCAGTTCCCAGACTTTCAGCTTTGTCGAGCTGGGGCCATTAAGCGAAAATTATATTGGCCCGAAAAGGTAACAAATGCGCTGCCAAAGTGCTAATATCGATGCTGACACTGCCTACCAGCTGAGAGACAGAAAATGTTCGCAAAACAGATGTGCTTCGAATATAATGAAGCTATTTCTGGATTCCAATCAATATTTAAATAGTACGATTAATTTATTTTCATTGAAATAGCTTGTTCATGTTCTAAAGAAAAGTGAAAATAGTGAACAGCAACTAAATAAATCCCAAATTTTCGTATGTTCAATATTATCAAATTATTATACTTCTACTTAAAAAGTTTTAATTAGTATACCCGCTACCTGAATAGTAGAAGGAAAGAATATGTTAGCTTTGTGCCTTCAGAAAATATATGGAAAAGGCAGTGTCAGGTCAAACACTTTTCGAAATCATTTTGTATCGATGTTTAACATATCTATGTTAGTCACATTTACAAATCTATCGGAACGTTTCATTTTTTACTGCTAAAACAGCTGACTTGTGTTTTGGTTAAAAGTGAACAACGCGAAAAAATATCTTTTGTATGTCCAATTTCGAGCGTGGATTGAACTCACATAAGGATTTTTTTATCCTGCATATAAATAATTATGCTTCCCCTGAATGAAATATATTATATTTGCCGTTTGTCTTTTTTTTTCAAAGAAAGATTTGAAACTTTCTTTAAAAAAATTAGTTGAACGGCAATCAGCTGTTTCCCACAAAAAATGGGGATGCCACCTTTTTAATGCAGTTCATTCCGGTTATTCCAACAATTTTTTTTTATAAAATTTTAACCCATGAGTAATTAAATTAAATAAATTAATTTTTAAAAAACATATTTTACCCAACTTCAACAAATTTATCGCCATCCGTTTGATTATACAAGTATTTATAACTTGCTTTTCCATTCTATCGAAAGTATGGCAGCTTAGGCGATAACTCATGGTGTCGGACCTATCGGTCGCTCACCAAAACGAAAATTGTTGTTGCCGACGGCAAAATTTGATATCCAAATTTGAGGTGGGGTCAGAAATTAGTCGTTTTAAAAATAATTACAAGCCTAATTGATCTGCTGGCGGTCTTAAAAGAACGACAATAAACCAATGAGTCAACTACTTTTTTTCCTTTTGCAAATAAGATCCGATTTAATATAGAAAAAGGCATTTACTTTTCATTTCGGCAAGTCAAATTATTTCGTTTTGCAATTCGAAAAAACCTTGTGAAAGTGAAAACGGGAGCACCAATTTTTTCGTTTTCGTTTTCAAAACGAAAACGAAAACGAAAAGTGAAAACCGGAGCATGCCTGTATGTTATGTACATACATCCGCAGAAACTTCCCACTACTGAAGTACAACGATATATATTGGTTCTTCTTCTTTTAGTAGAAAACTACAACTCGATAACACGATTCATTTGAACTGCTAACATTCACTTATAATATCGAAAGTTTTTTCCGCCATGCTATACCAAAGCAAAAAATTATTCATTTATATATTATATATATGAACCCCCCTAATAAACTTATTGGGATCAATACATCCACTGCTATCGATAGCAGTTGATTGGTTGGCATCACGGAATAACAACACGCTGGTTATCCTTTGAACGAATATACTCAAAATGGTATTACCCCACATTGGCTATGGCGTTTACCTGTGTTCACAGAACGCTCAACTAATAGCTCCTACGGAGAGAAACTTAATAGAAAAACAACACAAAAAATATATGTAGTTAACCGATAGTTTAATCGATACGCTCTATTAAAAGTCAGTTTAATCTTTAACCTTGAAACAGCGCGTACTTTTTGTCGTAATAAATAATTGTTTATTGATGGATTTAGTCACCGCCCAAACTGATAGTATTATGTGGGTAGAAAAAAACCCATTTTTCAAACAGCAGAATCAGTCATCTCCGACCCTATAAAGTATATATGTTTATTATCGATCAGCGTCAACAGCCGAGGCGATATTGACATGTCCATCTGTCCGTCTGTCTGTCTGTCCATATAAACACCTAGATCTCAGAGACTATTAGAGATAGAAATATGATTTTTTTTTCAATGCATTTGTTATGTTTGCACGCAAAACAAGTTTGGTTTACATTTTTAACACGATTTCAGATATATGTATTTGTATACTACATGTATATTGGGAACTTTGATTGAACATCCGTCATATTTTGTACTCAAATATCAAATATTGGCTTTGGTATATTTTTGTAATTTTTCGGCATATTATTTCGCACTATTTTGGTATTACAGAAAATCAGTATTCGATAGCCAGCACGCTTGACTGCAGCTTTCTTAGTTCTTTTGCATACATTAAAAAAGTTGTCGTAATTGCAAATTTCTTGTTGCCATCTTTTGAAATTAAACCCTAAACCATCGACAATTTTAACTAATAGAATATTTTATTGAAATTGCAAATTTTTAAAAGGAACTAAATGTGACATTAAGTAATAACCAATTTGTATACCTTTAATATGATCAAATTATTAATTGTAATTATAAAACTTTTAATTTGTAGTGTTGTTGAGCTAATTGTGAATAAAGGTTTTGCTGTTGACACAAAAATTGCTTAAACAGGTTGCTGTCGCTTATCTGGCAAATGAATTTTAAGTAAACAATAGAAATGAAATCTAGAGTTGCGTCTCATTAAGTGAATGGGGTTTTAAGTGTTCCACGGGCGCTGTTTTTTTTTTTTTTTTGTTCAGTACAGTTGTGCTTAAGCCTAGTTAGGAATTCATGAGCGTATCCCAAGGCAGACAAACACCATCATCACTTGCGGTCACTCACGAATGCTCGTAGTTGGAGTTAGAGTTGATGTTGAGGTTTGGGCAACGCCAGTCGCACTGATTCATGTGGCCTGGGTCTGAGCATGGACATGGGCACGAGAGCAGCTGCTACTCCTGCTGGCTGGCTGGCGAGACCTTCTTACGATTGTAATTTTTATTTACACAATTTTAAGCTAATATTACGTTTGAGCCACGCCCAAAGCCGGACAGAGAAACCGAGAAAAATACAAAACAAGAATAAAATAAACCAAGTAAGAAAGCTACAGTCGAGTGTGCTCAACTAACAGATACCCGCTACCTATTTTGAGTAAAAGCAAATATTGCTGTATTCATTTTATAATATCACAAATTAATATACCGCAAAAATACTAAAAACTACCAAAGTATATTTTAGGTATATTTTGAAACAGTACTAAATGTAAAATATACCAGATTATCAGCCAACGCAACTAAGTCTTTCTTTAATATATTCCACATATTTAATCCACTCGCAATCAAACGATCAGGACTGATAAATAACATACCGTATTTATTATTGTTTGTACCGAAATTTGCGACTCTAGCTTTAAAATAACGCTTGTTAGTCGAGTTTTGTCAATTTGTGGTGGCGAAAGTGTAAAAATTGGAAACAAACTTTATCTGCGTGCAAACATAACAAGTGCTGTCGAACATTATATCTCTACCTCTTATAGTCTCTGAGATCTAGGTATTCATACGGAAGGACGGACAGACAGACGGATATAGCTATATCGTCTCGGCTGTTTAAGAATATATATACTTCATAGGGTCAGAGAAGTCTCCTTTTGCCTATTTCATACATTTCCTGTGGGCACAATGTTGTAATACCCTTCTACTCTATGGGTATCGGGTATAAAAATGAGAAAAAAACGCGCCGGCGAATTTGTCCCAAAAAAGGATTAATGAAATAAAATTATCTCTTTTTTGGCGTAACGCGAACCACTCGCGCTCTTAGTGGGAATGAGATATGTAGGGGAGGAAGGAGAGGGAGATGAAGATATGCGGACATATGGGGGTGTGGCAGGGGGGCGTGTAATGCGACAGCCTTCTGTTTTCTCTGTGGAGCCAAGTTCCCTTTATTTTTACTTGTTTTTTTTTTTATTTTTTTGTGCTTTTTCCCCTTTAATTGTAATGCCTATTTCTACCGTGTCTTTCACTCGCTGAGCGTCGTGTGTTGCCGGAATTTGCGGAGTGTTGGAAAGTGGGCGAGCGGATGATACTGAGGCATCGGGGGTTGGGTATCGGGGACCTCATCAAGTAACAACACGTACAAATCTTTTGTGAACCGTTGTCTGGCCATTGAGGCCGTCTCGCTCGCACTTTCTCCAAGCACTCGGAGTGCGTGTCTTTGCAGACGATTTTTTTGTTACCTTTTTTTCTAAATTTATTTGTTGTCGTTGTTGTTGTTGTCGTTGTTGTTGTTATTATTGCCGTTCAGAGCAATTCTCATATTTTAACATTTTTAAATGCATTCAAATTAAGTAGCACGCGATGGGTTAGCTAACTTAAGGAAAGGTGGTTGTGTTGGCTGTATAAAGGGTTGCACAAACAAGATAAAACAAGGAGAAAATACGAGAAAACTAAATTGCATATAAATAAAAAAGTCTATTGCTCGACCAAATACTTGTTGTAGCAAAATGGAAGGGTGGCATTGTAAATTGATGTGCCATTCTATGACTAAACGTAAACGTGCAACGACAGCATCAATAATTGTTAAAGCAGCCAGAAGAGTCCAGTCGATGATATTAATGGAAGAAAACCCTGATGTGTCAAACGTTGTTGGGTGAACTGCTTTGGATGCCATTTAATCAAAATCCCTTTGTTTCACTTGATTTATTAAAATCATTCTCTGAGAAATTAGGTGGGTAGGTGGGATCATAAACCAGTGGAGTATCTGCGATCTCCTTGCCTTCGATGCCCTGGTGGCTTGGGATCTAGTAGATGCGGACCTCCGCAAATGCGTTCAGAGACTCTTTTGCTTTTCTGCTTTCAGGACAATCTTGGACCACATCTGAGTACATTGATCTTATTGCTGGCTATCATCAAAGATGTTAATCGAGTCGGAATTCCGCTGTATACCCCGAGCTCATCTGCAGCCTTGTCAATGGCGAAGACATACGCCTGGTAGATGCTGCAATGGCCAGGGAATTTATAGGAGTGTATGGAAACCGGGTCGGGGCAGTATACGGCCGTCCCGACTCCGTCATCCATCTTCGAAAAATTAGCTATTAGCTGAAACTCGATTACACTCTGAGCCGCAACGCATTTTGAAAACTGTGCAGTATTATTCTTAAAGTATACCAAATTAATTTGAAATGAAATCCTAAATTACACCAAATTATAAATTATACATTCAAAGTATACCAATATTTCTTAAATAAGTTATAAAATATTAAGCTGATCTAAAATAAGTAAGAAACCTACAATGAGTTTGAGATGCATTAATACCAGATTCGAAAAATATACCAAAAATATACATCAAAAATTCTAATATATACCGAAGAATCTTGGTATATCGATATAGTATTATGTATATTCTAATATACAGATAGCAAAAATCGAATAACAAGGGTAGGTCCAAAATATTGGAATAGACAATAATAAATTTAGTACTTAAGATTAATGAAAAATTGATTGCGATCAAATCAAAATGGCTGACGTTATTAACAAATTAATTTAAACAACAATTATTTCTTTAATAAATTCGAGAATTTTTTTCTGATCGCAACCAAATTTTCAAGAATCACAATAAATACAGTTTTTATTGTATTGAAAAAAAAATTAGATCTCTATCTTTTATAGTCTCTGAGATCCAGTGTTTTATACGGGCAGACAGACAGAAGGACGGACGGACATACATAGCTATGTATATCGTCTTGGCTGGTGACGCTGATCAAGAATACATACAATTTATGGGGTCGGAGATGACTTCTTCTGCCTGTTACATAGATTTCTACCCTAGAAGTAGCGGGTATAATAAACTAGTTAAAAAATCAAACATTAACTTCTTGATTCGGAATTTAAATGTTCACATAATTCAGTGTGAGGAATAACATGGTGAAATAAACCTGCAATTGTAGATCTAGGCTACAAAATTCTGAAATGAAACGAGTCTTCTTTTACAATTTGAATGTCTTTGGCATTGTAAACATCTTTGGATTTAAATGCTTCATTCAAATTCAGTTTTATTTTTATCGTGAATAGTAATAAATAGTAGTAAGTGCTACATTATATAATAAATGCTAATTAAATAGGAATAATAAAATTACATTTTTTGTAGCATTTTCTTAGTTGTGTGTTGAGTGTTCAGCAATTCAGTGGTCGATGAATATTCAGAAGTGTCGCCCCGTGTCTGGTTTTGCTCTGTTGTCGAAAAGTGTGAATTAATTCAATTAAGCGTAAAAGCCAAGGCCCAAAATGTGGTCGGATTGAAATTTGCTGACACATAACAAGAGAAACAGCTTGCTTCCGTCTCTGGCCTGTTCTCTCCTCTCATTTTCTAGTGGGTGCAAGTCCAAAAGTGGACGAGAAGTTGCGCTCGCTCGCTACTGAGAAGTTTATCAAACAATGGCCAACAGGATTTGAAAAAGTCGCGCATCATTTCGGGCGACAAATGACTACCGACTAACAGTCGGACTGACTGACTGACTGAGTGACGACAGTGGAGTGTCTGTATCTGTCAGGCTCTTTAGCTGTAGATTTGGCGTCGGCTCTGCTGCTGTGTTGGCTAAATGAAATACATAAATGTCATTCATTCATTCATTCATTTATGCAAAACTTGTAATAATGACAACTGTGGTATGATTCGGTAGCTCAAGTATTGTGGGGAAGGGGTGTGGGGGTAGGGGTTGCGGGCAAGCATTCGTGAAATCCGTGCAGGCGATGAGCAATTTTTGTTGACTCCGTAAGATTTTCATAGCTTTGGCGCCCAACGTGGGGTGGCTGTCAAAATTTTGTGTGAACGCGCGCGAAAAATGTTTGTGCCAAGGTGTGTGCAATGGGTTTGCTGTGACGACGACGACGACGACGATGAGGATGATGATGCCAGGCGACGACTGACTATTAAGCTCACCTTTTCTACGCTCTCCACTCTGCATCTCCCTCACCCTCTCTTTATATTTATATGTGTATGTATATAAATATATATGTATTCGGATTGTTGTTGTTGCTGTTGTGTGCGGTAATAAAATTCTTAATGTGCCATTAAATCCTTCCACTGGCAACGTCATCAGCGCGTCATGACTTTTGTGAGCCGCCGTTGCTAGCAAGAGGAACGCCGACTGGTCTATGGACCTGGATAACTGCTTGCTGTCTTGGAATTCCGCCAAGCCAAAGAAATCTAACGAAAATTTTGCTACGAAATGGCACGTAAATAAATTGCAAAGATTTGTCGTCTGTTGAGGATGCGAACCTGGCAACAACAGCAACAACAACAGCAACGACGACATCGACATCGAGTGGAGTGAGTCAAACACCTGCCCCATAGACAACGCTGCGCTGTGGTTTATCCGTCTGTCCGACTGTACTACATTCCCCCCGTCCTTCACCTATCACGTTTTCTGCTGAGCAAAAGGACATCAAATGAGTTAACATTTTTGGCGATGCTTTGCAAAAGCCTTGGCAATCGTTGTACCTACTGATGGCATACTCTTCCTCTCCCTCTCCCTCTCCAACTCTTGCCCACTGGCTGCTGTCATTATGATTATTGTCATTTGGTTGAGGTGATTCAATGCATTTAGATTGCATAATTAAGTAACGCGCGTATTTTATGAAAATCTTTAACGCAGACTTCTTCAATTTTACGCTTTTATCTCAACAATAAATGCGATTTTTGAGCCAAATTCAAAATATGAAATGCGAAATACGAAATACGAAAATTGCGTAACCACATGCACAGTGGCTATGATTTTATTTTTGGGAAACATTTTGTGGCTTGGGTTGCATGCGGCACGCTTGAGTTGTGGCAAATACACCGACCAATAACCTGCAGCGCAGAGCAAGGGAGCAGAAGAATGAGTTTGTGCAGTACTCACAAGCACAAAAAGAAATGCGTGCTTCACCCAGTTGCAAACAAAACAAAGTCTAGCAAAATTATAAAGCACTCAACCCGTATTACAAGTTTTGTTGTTTGGCCTATGGTTTCGATTGTGGCAAGTGGCACAAGCACACACACACACACACACACATACACACCGTTGGCGTTTTGCAGTTGCAACTTCGAGTATTTAATACCTGTCGTCATTAATATTCGCTGCTTCTGCTGCTGCGGCATGGAACAAAAGCCCACTTGTCGATATTTAACATAATTGTGCAATTGTGTGGCAGGTATGCATACATATGGTATGTGCCACATGTGTGGCACATGCATGCAAAATCAAAAAGAGTTCAAGTGTCTGCATTTAAGTCGCAAGCGGTGCCCCCAAGTGTCGCCTGCCTCCGCCATCGCCTTCTGTCTCCTGCCTCTTGCCTCATGCCACACTCAGGCAGTTAATGGTTCTCCTTGTTGCAAGCGGATGTGCAATTGCAACAAGATGTGTCCTCCACATGCCCCCAATAATTACAGGCGTATTGTTGAGCTGTGCTACAGCCACAGAACTTGAATTTAGTTTGGCTAGACCACAATTTTTATGTAGAATCATGTTTTCGAATTGATTTTTATACTCGGCACAAAAGAGACAAAAGGGTAGTATCAAGCTCGTGGCCAAAGACAACAACATAAGAAACAAGTAAGAAAGCTACAGTTGAGTTTATTCGACTGTGAGATAGAAGCAAAACTGTGTGGAATTAATTATAAAATATACCAAATTAATATACTACAAAAATACTAAAAATAAACCAAATGATATATTTGATATATTGATATGGTACTACATTTAAGATATACTATAGAGTGCAAAATATACCAAATTTACCCATGCAAAAGTATTTATTTAATTACTTTGTCTGCATATACTTGTGTATGAATGTATATCGTCTCTACTGTTGACGCTGATCAAGACATACATACTATATATACTTTATAAAGCCGGAGATGCCACATTATGCTATGTAGTTGCTTTCACAATCTTGTATATTTTAAACCCAATGGTATAATTTGAACGTAATAGTATACCGATATAGTAAATAAAATCTTCGGTGTAAAACATTATTTTTTAGGTATATTAATTTCATACATTGTTAAAATAGTAACGGACCTTTTTGTTGTTGTTTTTTTTTTTTTGCCTTTTTTCGAGCACACTGCACTTCACTCTTTTCAAATCTAGTAACTTTTGTTGTCCAAATTTAGCATTTCTTTGCAATTGGTTTTTTTGTTGGAATATTTTCAAATCGAGTTCTTAATAATTTTTTGAATTTTTTTTTTTGGTTTTATATGTAGTAATGTGTAGTAGCAAAATGTAGTATTTCAAGTCTATAGTTTTATTGTAATAAAACTGAGAGGAAAGTCTTTTTATCATCATAACGTTAGTAGGCGAGCAATTAGAAATTATTTAACCAAAGTAGGCGATAAGTTGACCTGCGGGCTGTGCTCAGAGATTTAGTCTCATTCGGTTGCCGTTCACAGTACAGAGCTAATGTAAAGTAGTAAATTTCAGAAGTCAAGTCAACAGTACAAAAAAAATTCTGGCATAATTAATTTTCTTCGTTTTCGGCTTTCACAAAAATTTCTTCAAGTTACCATTCAACTCATTATTAGGTAAAGGAGTGCGCTATAATTGAATTGAATACATCTAAATTTAGTCGCCACACACAGATCGAACACAGTCATCATGCAACCAACATCATCGCGGTTCTTCGGCTGTTTGTGGAAGCAGCAGCTCTCATCGATGATGCGTCGTCAACTGCAATTACAGAAGATCACCTCACGTCAATTGGCATCGAAGGGCGGCCGCAATAAGGTGAAAATGATGTCACAACGCGAGACTTCGACTCAGACGCCGAATCTAGCTCATAATCTGACTCCGGCGCATCCGATGAGGCGCGAGACGAACATGTGGAAGGATCCCCTGAGCACGGACACCAAGTGGCTGAGCGCCCGCGATCCCCGCCGCTACAGACCAGACTTTGGCCAAACCGAGCCACATTCGTTGCGCAAACAATTCATGCGCAGTCCCGACGAACGCACTCGCGACGCGATGACTCGCGATTCGGAGGCGGCGACTCAATTGAATGAGATCGGTCGCCGTCAGGCGCAGTTGGTCGCTCAGCAGCGCCATCACGATAAGATGTACAAGCAGTTGGGCAAAAGTAAAGCGACTTCTCGACTTGGACAATCTCAATCCAAATATGCGGCCAAGCAGCAGCGTCATCATGCAGCTGACCAACGATCCAACGAGGATTAGTGTGAATAGCAGTAAAAAACGGAGAGACGACATCAACGAGAGAACAGCTCATAATTCATTTCTACCATCAACTCCTTCGCATCTTGTCTATTATGGTGTGTGGGGTAAGAGAGAATGAAATTGACTTTTATTTCTAAGCTAGTCTATAGCATTTATTGGTCACGTTATCTGCTGATTGCCACAGCCACATTGCCAATGAAATGTGCTCTCGATATGTGTATAATTTAGGATAGTTTTATGCTCTCGATATGTTTCAAATGTGTAACATTTAGCATAGTTTTATGCTCCCTCTCGATATGACTGACATTCTCCCCTTACACTTTAAGCATTTGACCACTTTCTCGGACATTTAGGCGTTTTTTAAAAGTGTCCTAATTAGAAAATTTTTCTGTTCAATGCATTAACAAAACTTCAAACTGTTAATTCTCAAAATATTGGAACTTAACAGTTAACAACTGTAAAGACAGCTGATGCATCCAAAAGCTCGTGAGCTAAGTTTGATTTATTAATGTTGAAAACCATTAATAAATAAAGAAGTCATGAATAATAACTTCGCAGGTTTCTAGGTATGTTCAATACATTTAAATGTTCAAATTGGTCGTGCTTATATGCGCATTTTGTAAAGAAAAATTTTGGAGGAACAATTTTCAACTTTGGAAAAGATTTTGAAAATAATAGCATAATCTAGCAGTAAGTCAAAGTGTGTGATGTAGCTTTGTTCATTCTGAATCCATCAATGGTTGTCTTATTCTGCACTTTTCCGCACAATGTGCGCCATTGGCATTCTTCTCAGAAAACCTCCTTTTTTCCAATACCGATTTTTGCTCTGTAGAGAGAAGATGAAATCGCAGTAAAAAAATGTCGAATGGTTTTCTCGAAATATTGAATGCCAGTTCAAATAGAAAATTCCCCATAGTGCAATGTAAGATTCGTCCAAAGATTCTCTCAAAAACTGAATTTTCTTAAATGATTTGTATTTCGAGATAAGTAATAATGGCTGTGGTATCGAACGTAAAGTCTTTTATACTCCGATCTTAAATAGTAATATTTTCGCTTGCATTCGTCTACTGAAAATGTTAAACGTTATTTACAGATATTTGCCGATGGGAATTTCATTTCAAGGAATGTTGTTAAATTTTATTAATTACCGAAAGCGCGATGTTTTCCAAAATATCTTGGTTACTTTTCTGTTTACAAAATTTGGATGTGCTTCATTCCATAATTCTGAATGATTCTCAATGAAAAACAATAATTTATTCGAATCCAACATCTTAACCAATAAAAGCGATTTCAATATCATTTGCTTAAAATAATTTGTTTTTGTCGGCTTTCTTTTCAAAGCTGCTGAGACTACTCCACTTGGATCATTCTTATTTCAAATGATTTATCACAGTTTAATGCTGATTTTTTTATCTCAAAATATTTCTAATGATTCGATCAATTGCCATAGATCGTAATAGATAAATAAGCTGAAGGAAGTTTTTTAATGGCGACTGGAACAAATAAATTTTGTAATTGGATTGAAATATCGATGAATATCTGATTCCCGGCAGCTTGATATTGTCGCGATGGAATTGATGAGCTGTTCTCACTATATTTTAATATTTCTTTTGTTTTCAGAACATAAATTTGCAATATTTTTCGATAAATACCGCACTCTTTTGCTTTTTATGAAAAAATATTGACAAACAATTTTAGCTGTCTTACTTTTTATTTACTAAGATAATAAAATAAAAAAAAAAAATAGGAAACGAATTAATGACTCGTTGACTTCTAATTACTTTAATATTGGTAAACAATTTGCAAATTAGAAAATTTAGTTTAATTGATTTTGCTCGAAAATTTGAATGGTTCCACAGAAACCCAAAAATGATTAAGGTTTTTAACAATTTTATCAACAATTTCCAGCTTGGATGTTTATCATTTTATTATATTTTTATCGTTTTAAAACCATTGTCATTAATTGTTATATATTTTTTTAAATTTTATAATTCAGGAAACATTTAAAAGTTGCCTCGAAACACATGAAAAGTTAACCATCAACTCTAAAACCTTTTTACAAATTTATGGCAATTCTTTGTGATTGGGAGTAATCAAGTGCAATCAAAATCCCACTTGAGACTTGACAGAAGCATAAATTCCCTCGAATGTTTTCACAAATTACACCATAATTAAAATGTGGCATCGCTGACACGAACTTCGAAAATCTCAATCGAAAAGATGGCAGCACTAAACGCCAGAGGAATGGAAGCCGATTAATAGCGAAATCATTGCGCTCAAAATTTGTCATCGGAATGGAATTAAGACGAAATTGAATAGAAGAGTATTAATTATAGTGCTTTAGCAAGTTTGGTTAATGCCAAATCAAAGGTTGCTTTTGATATTCTCAAATGATTTTGGAAATTTTGTTCGGCGTCGTCGTCTTCCCTCGACGAAACAGATTTTTATACCCGCTACCCATAGGGTAGAAGGGTATTATAACTTTGTGCCGGCAGGAAATGTATGTAACAGGTAGAAGGAGGCATCTCCGACCCTATAAAGTATATATATTCTTGATCAGCGTCAACAGCCGAGACGATATAGCCATGTCCGTCTGTCCGCCTGTCCGTCCGTCCGTCTGTCCGTATGAACACCTAGATCTCAAAGACTATAAGAGATAGAACAATAATTTTTTTTCGACAGCATTTGTTATGTTTGCACGCAGATCAAGTTTGTTTCAAATTTTTGCAACGCCTACTTCCGCCCCCGCAAATCAAAAAAATCGAATAACAAGCGTAATTTTAAAGCTAGACTTACGAATTTTGGTATATACAGTAATAACTATAGTAGTTATATTCCCTGGTTGGTTGCGATCAGATAAAAATTGTCGAAGTTATTAAAGAAATACTTTTGTATGGGCAAAAACGCCTACTTAGGGGTCTTAGTTGCTTTGGCTGACAATCTGGTATATTGTGCCATCTATGGTATATTTTGAATGCGGTACTATATCGATATACCATTTGGTATATTTGTAGTATTTTTGCAATATGTTTGGTATATTTTGAGAATAATACCGCAAAATATATTGCTTTTATTCAAAATGGGTAGCGGGTATCTCACAGTCGAGTACACTCCACTGTAGCTTTCTTACTTGTTTAATTTTTGTTTGGTTTTGGTTTTGACCAAAGCGCTGGCGTTAAATGAACAAAGGATTTCGACGCCACAAGCGCAGTAAGCAATTTAAATGTATTAAGGGTCGCTGTTGAGCCACAGAACACGGAACAGAGAACACAGAATACATAACACAGAACACAGAACAGCTGCCCAAATCGCAGAAGGCCGCAAAAGGCGCAACAACTACAATGGAACAACATTGGGTAATGGCAACATTTAAATCAGTTTTAAAAACTAAGCAGCGCAGCTTAGACCACGTCTCAAAGCAACAACAAAGCTGACACAACATTTAGAATATAAATTTCGTTGAACAAATCTCAGGCGCGGCATCCCCAAGGTGCAACGCGTCTGCAGCGTGGTGACGCGTGGTGCGGGGAACGGGGAAGTCAAGTCACATGTGCACCGGAAGAGCGACAACGACATGGTCCAGGGTTGCCAACAGGGTTACCAACTCCCAAGTGCAAAGCAAGTGAACATGGCGTCAATGATTCTCTCTCTAATAATAATAATAATAATAATGATAATGATAATGATAATGATAATGATAATGATAATGATAATGATAATGATAATGATAATGATAATGATAATGATAATGATAATGATAATGATAATGATAATGATAATGATAATGATAATGATAATGATAATGATAATGATAATGATAATGATAATGATAATGATAATGATAATGATAATGATAATGATAATGATAATGATAATGATAATGATAATGATAATGATAATGATAATGATAATGATAATGATAATGATAATGATAATGATAATGATAATGATAATAATGATAATGATAATGATAATGATAATGATAATGATAATGATAATGATAATGATAATGATAATGATAATGATAATGATAATGATAATGATAATGATAATGATAATGATAATGATAATGATAATGATAATGATAATGATAATGATAATGATAATGATAATGATAATGATAATGATAATGATAATGATAATGATAATGATAATGATAATGATAATGATAATGATAATGATAATGATAATGATAATGATAATGATAATGATAATGATAATGATAATGATAATGATAATGATAATGATAATGATAATGATAATAATAATAATAATAATAATATATAATATAGCTAAGCAACTCTTTTGTAGGGCACACACGCTTGACCCCCAGGTCCCCAAAGTGCATTTCGCCTATTTAAAGTTTCGAGTTGCGTTCTTCTTCGCTCGTTTTTTTATTGTTTGCCCTTTTCGGTGTAGGCAAATGCTGGGCTGTCCAAAAAATACGAGTGCAACCGCCCACCTACAATATACATATGCAACTCTCGAGCTCTACTTTCGACCTCCCTTTGCCCTCTTCAGCCACTAACAAACGTAAAAATATAATTTTTGCGTGGATTTGCGTTTGCAACAACAGCAACATCAACAGCAACAACAACAGCAACAACAACAACAGTCACAATAACAACAACGAGGTAAATAGAATATAGAACATTTTTTAGCACTTTTACAACTGGCTGCTGCTTATCGCAATGCTGCCAACGAGAGGCAGCGACGGAGGCACATTAATGTGGCCTATGTGGCTGCAAACTGAGGAGGATGATGAAGAGGAACAGTGCGGGAGGGAGAAGGAGAGGGGAAGTGTTTGTTGAGGCAGTTGCCGGCGTTGCATGTCCTACTGCGAGACATAATTTTTAATAATCTACAACACGACCGGGCTGAAAAGTGACATTGCTGGAGGTCCTAGCCCCCTCTCTTTCTCTCTCTCTCACTCTCTCTGTCTCTCCCAAAAATATACGCGCATGCAAATGGCTTAATTTAATATACAATTATACCCTGTAAGTGGTTAATGTTGAAGAGCGATCACATTCCAACCCAGGCATAATTTTTTTGTCCTTGGCGTGGTTTTTAAGCAACCCATTATTTTGTTGGGCTAAAGATAATGAATTGACATCCTTAAGCAAAAGAAATATTAATATATTATACATAATATATTAATTCCAAATTAAAGATCATTTTTATAATTAGGTAATTAAAACTATAAGTATAATTAAGCTATTTTATAATTAACTAATAATACAAAACATATTAATTGTTCTTTAGTATTATAATAGTCAATTATAAAATAGCTTAATTTTATGTTGAACTTGTAGTTTTAATTACTTAATTATTTAAATATAAAAAATTTAACTTTAAATTAAAACAAGTAAGAAAAATACTAAAAAATACCAAATGGTATATTTGGTATATGGACATAGTACCGCATTCAAAATATACCATAGACGGCACAATACTTATACCAGATTGTCAGCCAAAGCAACTCAGACCCCTATTAAGTAAGCGTTTTTGCCCATACAAAAGTATTTCGTTAATAACTTCGACAATTTTTATCTGATCGCAACCAAATTTTATGGAATCAAAACTACTATTGTAGTTATTATATATACCAAAATTTGCGGTGGCGGAAGTGGGCGTGGCAAAAATTTGAATCGAACTTGATCTGCGTGCAAACATAACAAATGCTGTCGAAAAAAATAATAGCTCTATCTCTTATAGTCTCTGAGATCCAGTGATTCATACGGACAGACACACAGACGGACAGACGGACATGGCTATATCGTCTCGGCTGTCGACGCTGATCAAGAATACATATACTTTATAGGGTCGGAGATGCCTCCTTCTACCTGTTACATACATTTCCTGCCGGCACAAAGTTATAATACCCTTCTACCCTATGGGTAGCGGGTAAAAAAAATTATTATTCACTCAAAATACAAAACAATAATAAATTTAATTAAAAGTTTCATGTTTAGTTAAGCTTTTTTTATAATTAACTACACAAAAAGAAAAATTAAGAATAAAGTCTTGATTGTTTGAATGTCAAAATTTAACCAAAAAGTTTTATTCTTAAATCTAGATCGAAAATCTACAATAAATATAGATTGCCCAATCTTGAAATTCAAAATTATAAGCTTGTTCCATGAATGGAAAAATCTTAAACAAAAAAGGCAAAATTATAAATCAAGATGAAACAATCTTAAATTTAGATTGTTTAAAATCTACAAAATTAAAATATATTGCGTGTTTTTTGTATACATTTTCTTTTAAACATTTATGTGTGTTGTTTAATATTTTTAAATTAGTTTCCAATTATTCAGGCATGCTCCGGTTTTCACTTTTCGTTTTCGTTTTGGGACCAAAACCGAGATTTTCGTTTTTAGGTGCTCCGGTTTTCACACGTTTTTGGTCATCGTTTTGCTATCGGAACGTTTCATTTTTTACTGCTCAAACAGCTGAATTGTGTTTTGGTTAAAAGTAAACAACGCGAAAAAATGTCTTTTGTATGTCCAATTTCGTGCGTGGATTGAACTCACATAAGGATTTTTTTATCCTGCATATAAATAATTATGCTTCCCCTGAATGAAATAAATTTGCCTTTTGTCTTTTTTGCAAAGAAAGATTTGAAACTTTCTTTAAAAAAAAATTAGTTGAACGGCAATCAGCTGTTTCCCACAGAAAATGGGGATGCCACCTTTTTAATGCATTTCATTCCGGTTATTCCAACAATTTTTTTATACACTTTTAGCTCATAACTAATTAAATTAAATTAATAAATTTTTAAAAAACATATTTTACCCAACTTCAACAAATTTATCGCCATCCGTTTGATTATACAAGTACTTTTAACTTGATTTTTTATTCTATCAAAAGTATGGCAGCTTAGGCGATAACTCATGGTGTCGGACCTATCGGTCGCTCACCAAAACGAAAATTGTTGTTGCCGACGGCAAAATTTGATATCCAAATTTGAGGTGGGGTCAGATATTAGTCGTTTTAAAAATAATTACAAGCCTAATTGATCTGCTGGCGGTCTTAAAAGAACGACAATAAACCAATGAGTCAACTACTTTTTTCCTTTTGCAAATAAGATCCGATTTAATATAGAAAAAGGCATTTACTTTTCATTTCGGCAAGTCAAATTTTCTCGTTTTGCAATTCGAAAAATCTTGTGAAAGTGAAAACGGGAGCACCAATTTTTTCGTTTTCGTTTTCAAAACGAAAACGAAAACCGAAAGTGAAAACCGGAGCATGCCTGAATAAATGTCATTTAAGGATCGACATTAAATTTAAAATAATAATAAATATCATTACTATTTTTACTTTAAATGATGATTTTGTATTGTAAACATAAAAAAATAATAAAAATAAAAAAATAAGATTAAGAATATCATCAAAAGGCTGTCTTTAAAACATTTCTTTTATTTTTTTTTATTTAAAATTCATACAAAAAACATAATTATTATAAGTTAGAAACTAACAAAGTTAATTGACAGTTTGGTACAGCAATAAAATATATTTGTTAATAGAAAAATTAGGACAATTTAATTAAATAAACATAATTAGGTAACAAATTTAAATGATTATGAATTTAGTTAAATAAAAATATATATAATATAATAATAATATGATATAATTGAAATTTAAAATAATCAGGCATGCTCCGGTTTTCACTTTCGGTTTTCGTTTTCGTTTTGAAAACGAAAACGAAAAAATTGGTGCTCCCGTTTTCACTTTCACAAGATTTTTTCGAATTGCAAAACGAGAAAATTTGACTTTCCGAAATGAAAAATAAATGCCTTTTTCTATATTAAATCGGATCTTATTTGCAAAAGGAAAAAAAGTAGTTTACTCATTGGTTTATTGTCGTTCTTTTAAGTCCGCCAGCAGATCAATTAGGCTTGTAATTATTTTTAAAACGACTAATTTCTGACCCCACCTCAAATTTGGATATCAAATTTTGCCGTCGGCAACAACAATTTTCGTTTTGGTGAGCGACCGATAGGTCCGACACCATGAGTTATCGCCTAAGCTGCCATACTTTTGATAGAATAAAAAAGCAAGTTAAAAATACTTGTATAATCAAACGGATGGCGATAAATATGTTGAAGTTGGGTAAAATATGTTTTTTAAAAATTAATTAATTTAATTTAATTAGTTATGAGCTAAAAGTGTATAAAAAAATTGTTGGAATAACCGGAATGAAATGCATTAAAAAGGTGGCATCCCCATTTTTTGTGGGAAACAGCTGATTGCCGTTCAACTAATTTTTTTTAAAGAAAGTTTCAAATCTTTCTTTGCAAAAATGCCAAAAGGCAAATATATTTCATTCAGGGGAAGCATAAATATTTACGAAATTGGACATACAAAAGACATTTTTTCGCGTTGTTTACTTTTAACCAAAACACAATTCAGCTGTTTGAGCAGTAAAAAATGAAACGTTCCGATAGCAAAACGATGACCAAAAACGTGTGAAAACCGGAGCACCTAAAAACGAAAGTCTCGGTTTTGGTCCCAAAACGAAAACGAAAAGTGAAAACCGGAGCATGCCTGAATAATTCGTAAATATAGTATGATGATGACATAATAATTTTAATGAAGAATATTCTAAGATCGAAATTAAATATATTATATATATTTACTGAAAGGTTACAATGAGAGCTTTAAGCAACACAAAAATTAATTGTAACATATTTATTATTGTTAAAAATAATGGTTAATCGTCGTTGACTTTCTTGAGTGAAATGATATACTAATTAATAATTATTAATAACACAAACTTTACTTTTAAAAATAAAATTCATAACTCCAAAATAGTTTTAAATTGCCGTATATTCTATCCGAGTTTATCCCGGGCACTCAAATTTATTACAAGTATTGTAATTAATATTTTCAATTAAATTTTGTGTATTTTTTAAAAAGGAATTTACTTTTTTATTTATAAGCAGTATCTGTAGGTCGAGCATACTCTGTCGCCTGTTGGCCTTTGGCAAAATGGTGAAATGGTGCTAAGGATAATGTGTGCATGTATAGGAATATTCACGCAGATTGTCTTGTCTAAGCCAGAGATTGATGCTGCTGCGACGCAGCGGCCAAGAAAGAAAAGAAAAACGAAAGTCACAGCAATAGCAACAGCAACAGCACCTCAACCTGCAATTGCCGCCTTCCATTTTCACTCCCCACCTCACTGACGAGCACAATCCCAGTTGCCGTAATTAAATTACATGCGAGCAACGTTAAGTTGCCTACTTTTAGGCTGAGACATTGTCGCCTGCATACATAAAAATGGCTAGAGCGAGAGAGAGAGAAAGAGAGGGGGAGAGACAGAGAGAGAGAGAGAGAGTGCCGTGTAAAGTGAGGTAGGCAAACTGTGGGTGGGTGGCATTACACATACGACTCGTAGGCTGCGGTCTGAGCATCTCTGGCAGCCACTGAATGTTGTAATTCAAACGACAGCAACGGGTTAACATTAGCGCACTTTTTATGGCCCGCGCTGGATAAGTAATCCTTGCTCCTTGTCGTTGTTGTTGTTGTTGTTGTCCTTGTAGTTGTCGCTCTCCTCTCTTGCTGCTGCTTGCGGCTTTTCTCGCATCTCTATGATTAGCGTTACAATTTATGCCAACCGCAAAGGTATTTGCGGCATCAACAACAACTGCAACTCATTCGCGACAAAGTCAACTCTTGCAACAATGAATGTTTCTCATACAGAATCAATGCTTAAACAAGACAACAACAAATATAATAAAATAATTCTTTAACTCTTTCTTTAATAACAATAATAATGAAAAATGATAGAAATCAAATTTCAAATTTATAGAAATTGTAATTTCAAAAAGATTCCAAATATTCAAAAATGATTTAATTTATATTAAACATTCTCGATCCACTGAATTTATATAATTTACGTATTATCTGAACACAGAAATTCAAAAATTATTTCATAGCTATCTATTAATGTGTTCGTTTGGATTTCGATTTTAAATAAATGCAAAAACAAAGCGGTATTATTCTTAAAATATACGAAATTAATATTCTGAAAGAATACTAAGATATACCGATGGATTTATTATTATATATATTACACACAAAAATATAACAAGCGAGAGAGCTACTCAACTGTGAGTATTTTGTGTAGTATTTTTAGTATGTGTTTAATTTGTTTTTCCATTGTTATTATTATTGTTCATAAAATATAACAATATTGGAAAAATACTAAGCTATACCGAAGGTTATATTTGTTATACTACACACAAAAATATACCAAAAAGTGTAATATAACAAAAATGGAAAGCTATATATTTGAGTGAACTCAACAACAAATCAGTGCAGTATTCATTTTAAAATATACCTATTAAATATACCAAAAACTTCTGTAAAGCAGATCTATGGCTATGTATGCTATATTGTTAGAATATCTAAATATCTAAAATATTCTATAGAGTGCAAAATATACCAAATTGTCAGCCAAAGCAACTAAGTCCCGTAGTAAGTAGGCGTTTTTATCATGATTAATTATTAATTTTTTTCCTAATTTGCATCGCAAATTTTTTAGGAATTATAAAGACTGACCTCGAAAAATACGTCGAAGTTTAACTCTAAGCGGTGTCAATATTTAGACAAATTTACTCAACTCAACTAAGAAAATACTTGAATGCAATTATGTAATTCGAGATTACATTGCAATACCATTAAATTTCTCTATTTTATTACTTCTCATTTAACATACTATATTATTCAGTTTGTGTTTTTGGTTAATACTTATAATCTTATACATATATCACGGAATCCCAGCACCTCAGGCACTGAGGAAGAATGAATCGCGACCTCTACACTAGAGGCGGAGAGCTATAGACGACACTATCAGGACTATCGATGGTTGGCTACTATCGACACGCTCTCGATTTTATTATTTTCAGATTATAATTGGAAAACCAATTTCATACTCTAGTACTTCAAATAAATATTGATTATTTCAAAAACTAATTAAATTATTATTTGTTACTGCACTATAGACAACTATCAACGATAGATAGTCGATAGTTGATGGAAACTATCAAGCAATATCGATGGCGCATACTATCGATAGTTCTCCACCTCTATTCTACAATAACTAAGCTATGCGTGATTTAATTCAAGCTATCTGCTGTCTTCTCACCTCGATTCAGTCAACAGCAGCTGTCCCGCTCTCACTTCATTCCAATAATGGAGCATTGATCACGCTGAGTGTGCATCAGAATTGCAAGATGGCGTCTGTGTTGAATTTGCTTGTAAACTCTGCTTGTGACCGTGTGGTGAGTTGAGAAGACAAAAACACACCACAGACACGAATGTGGACATTCATATGAATGTATGTACATACATATGTATGTATGTGTGCGAGTTGTTCGTGGGCAGCAGCTGTGTTGACCAAATGTGGACTTAGGACGTGCTTTTAATTTTTAAAAACTGCTTTTAAGACGTGATAAAACACGTTGAAACTGCAAATAGTTGCACCACACACATATGTACATATGTATGTGCATATGACATTCTCCATGTGTGAGAGTGTGTGTGTGTTATAGATGCTAACATATTTATATATAGAGCGATATTTTTTATATAACGTGCGCAAATCCCAAGCCACTGATGTGACCAAAGAAGAAGAAAACGAAAAGCTGCAAAAAAACCAAATACGAAGTGAAGGGAGAGAAGGAGAGATAGCGTAAAAAAACGCTGTGTAAAGCGTGCATTTACATAATGAAAGATGTAGCAATATGTGACTGCTGCACACCCCCAACCCCCCCTCCCACCATCAGCACCATCGTGCAAGTCCAGCTGCAGATGTCGGGGAAAGGGATAAGCAGCAAACGGGACATCATGTGCGTGCCATTTTTTTTCCATTTTGCTATGCACAGGAAAACAAAAAAAATTAAATTATAAAATATTGAGGCGAGTAAGAAATGCGCAAAGGACACATACCCACACACACACACAGACATGAGCACAAGCAGTGCAAATGGGTTTGAGTGTTTGTTGGGTGGGGTTGGGGTCTCAGTTAAAAGCAGCGCACTGCTTGCCTCGGTTGGGGGTTTGAGGCGCTAGATGGCGCTGTGAACCACACTTACCGGGCACACACAGAATTAATGTCCTTTTAGATACAAATGCAATTTATAAAGCCCGACGTGTGTGTGTGTGTGTGTGTGTGTGTGTGTGTGTGTGTGTGTGTGTATGTGTGTGTTTGTGCGAGACGCCCCAAAAAATGCTTCCACACAAACACACACACTCCACATGCCCAGCACATTTTTTTGCAACATAATTTTGAATAACATTAAAATTATTAGCTACAAATGCATAGCAAAAAAAAATCTAAAAAATGAAGAAATGGGCGTTGCCCGGGGCAACAAATGTGCATAATGAGCTCTGGTCAAATTCACAGACGTCAGGTTGGGGTTTGCGGCACAGCTAGCCGAGATTTACGCGCGACAGTTCGCTCTCTCTCTCTCTCTCTTTCTCTCACTCTTTCTCTCTCTGCTCTTCCTCTGGCGTCGTGGGACTAAACACTTTTCAGTTGATATCGCAAATCCTTTTTCGCAGCGCTTACATAATGATATGTGGCCAGCCGCTTTTTTTCCATCTTGTCGCTGCCTGCGGTCGCTGTGTGTCTGCAAAGCGAGGGGAGAAGAATGATAGAGGGGAGAGAGTGAGAGAGCGCTAGAGAGAGAGGGAGAGAAAGGGGAAAGGGGGGAGGTGAAAACATGCATTTGCATGCAATTTGCGTTTGTTGATTTTTCGGACCACTCGCAAAAAAAAAGACAAAATAAAATGCGGCCAGTTCGGGATTTGCCCAAGAGACTCGATAGGCATCCGCCACTTACTCCACATTAATAATCCACACACACACACACACACACACACAAACACACACACTGAGGAGTCAACATTGCGCCAATTGCAATAAGAAGACTTTCGGGGCATAGAGAAAAACAGCTTGAAACACTCAATAAGAATTTGTTAAGTCATTCCACATCTCACTTGAAATACTGAAATATACTAAACTATAGAGATCGTCATATTTAGTATATCGATATACTACTACATTCAAATAAGTAAGAAATCTGAGAGTTACCCGCTACCCATTTTGAATAAAAGCAAAAGAGTGCGATATTATTCTTAAAATATACTAAATTAATATACAGCAAGAATATCAAAATATACCGAAATCTAAATTTGGTACATTGGTACTACATTTAAAATATACAATAGAGTGTAAAATATACCATATTGTCAGCCAAAGCAACTTAGACCCAATTTTACGATATAAAATTGTTTCTTAAGGGCCAACACCACCGTAAAATTTAACAAAATAAACATTTATTTTTAGCTTAAAGATACTTCAACCGTTCTAGAATACAGTAAAAATAAAAGTAGGGCGGAAAAACAATTTATTTTCCCTCAATTTGAGATTTTTTAATGTAATAGCAAATCAAAACTTTAATCGCGAAACACAGTTTATGAAATTGGTACGCAGCATAGCATGAACAATTTTCAACATTTATGCTTGAAATTTTGACTATATGCTTAGGACGCGAATACGCAGAGAAAGTCGTACGTGTTTTTATACCCCATATACCCATAGGGTAGGAGGGTATTATAGCAGGTGGAAGCTATATATTCTTGATCAGCGTCAACAGCCGAGTCGATCTAGCCATGTCCGTCTGTCTGTCTGTCCGTATGAACACCTAGATCTCGGAGACTATAAGAGATAGAGCTATATAGCTTTTCGACAGCATTTGTTATGTTCGCACGCAGATCAATTTTGTTTCAAATTTTTGCCACGCCCACTTCCGCCCCCGCAAATCAAAAAACTCGAATAACAAGCGTAAATTTAAAGCTAGAGCTGCGAATTTTTGTGTATTTAATTACTATAGTATTTATGATTTCTTGTGATACAATTTGATTACGATCAGATAAAAATTGTATAAGTTATTAAAGAAGTACTTTTGTTTGAGCAAAAACGCCTACTTACTAGGTGTCTTAGTTGCCTTGGCCGACAGTCTGGTATATTGTGCAGACTATGGTATATTTCGAATACGGTGCTATATCGATATACCAAATACACAATTTGGTAAATTTTTAGTATTTATTTTGTATTTTTGGTATATTATATTTTAAAAAATACCGCGATATTTTGCGTTTATTCAAAATGGGTAGCGAGTATCTCACAGTCGAGCACACTCGACTGTAATTTTCTTACTTGTTTCTTATTTATTTCACACGGGGCAAATGTGACATTTTAAACATTTTGAAATACTCTCATATGAAGATAACCCAGATATATAGTGCTATGTACACAAGCTGTAAGGCATTTCCACAATTTGCTGACCAACAAAAAACAAGTAAGAAAGTTACAGTCGAGTGTGCTCGACTGTGAGATACCCGCAAACCAAATTTAATAAAGCTAAAATATTGCGGTATCATTTTCAAAATATACAGAAAATACTAAAAATATACCGAATGATATGTTTGGTATATCGATATAGTACACCATTCAAAATATACCATAGACGGCACAATGTACCAGATTGTCGGCCAAAGCAACTCAGATCCCAGGTAAGTAGGCGTTTTTGCCCATACAAAAGTATTTATTTAATAACTTCCACAATTTTTATCTGATCGCAACCAAATTTTCAGGAATCATAACTACTATAGTAATTATTGTATAAACCAAAACTCGCAACTCTAGCTTTAAAATTACGCTTGTTATTCGATTTTTTTGATTTGCGGGGCGGAAGTGGGCGTGGCAAAAATTTGAAACAAACTTGATCTGCGTGCAAACATAACAAATGCTGTCGAAAAAAAATTATAGTTCTATCTCTTATAGTCTCTGAGATCCAGTGTTTCATACGGACAGACGGACAGACACACAGACACACAGACGGACAGACGGACATGGCTATATCGTCTCGGCTGTTGACGCTGATCAAGAATATATATACTTTATAGGGTCGGAGATGCCTCCTTCTACCTGTTACATACATTTCCTGCCGGCACAAAGTTATAATACCCTTCTACCCTATGGGTAGCGGGTATAAAAATATGACCTGAAACGCATTAAGCGATGATAAGCCTTTCAGTTGTTCGCCTAGACGATTGTCATACACTGAAAAAGAAATGTTAGATGAGTATATGGAAAACGGAATAATAAGACCGAGTGACTCACAGTTTGCCTCGCCAATTGTATTAGTTAAAAAAGAAGACAGGAGAATTACGTTTATGTATAGATTTTCGGAAACTAAACAAAGTATTAATAAAGGACAACTATCCACTACCTTTAATTGATGATTTGCTAGTCAAATTAGTAAACAAAGCAATATTCACAAAATTAGACTTAAAAAATGGCTACTTCCATGTTTACGTGGAAGAAACTTCAATCAAATACACATCATTTGTCACTCCAATTTGAATTTAAAAGGATGCCCATGGGGATTAAAAACGCATCAGCAGTGTTTCAACGATTTATGAATAAAATTTTCGATGACTTAATCAGGCAAGATAAAGTAATAATATATATGGATGACATTATGATTGCGAGCAAAGATATAGAAGAGCATTTAAATACGTTACAAGAAGTTTTACATAGGCTGGTTCAAAATAGATTAGAATTAAGGATGGATAAATGCGAATTTTTAAGATCAAGCATAAAATATTTAGGATTTTTGATAACAAAGGAAGATATACAAGCGGATGAGAAAGGTGTTGAAGCAGCAAAAAAATTTCCCGATTCCAGACAAAGTTCATGCAGTGCAAAGTTTTTTAGGTTTATGTTCTTATTTCCGGCGTTTCATACAAATTTTTTCCATTTTAGCTAAACCTCTTTATGATCTTTTGAGAAAAGACACTATATTTGTATTTGGTAAAAACGAGTTGGACTGCTTTTTAATGCTCAAAGCAAAACTGATAGAAGCACCGGTGTTAGCTATCTGTAGTCATAAAGATGAAATCGAACTATATTGTGACCCAAGCTCTCACGGTTTCGGAGCAGTTTTGTCACAAAAGAGCAATTAGCTAAATTCGTAACCTTTGTGTTCCAGTCCAAAAATATATCTCCAATTAAATAATACGCTAAAAGAAATGCTCAAGAAACAAGATTTTGGTCTTAGTACTAAGAATTTCCTTCTAAAAAGTGTGTCAATAACATTCAAGTCACGAAATCATATCTTAATTTCAAGATCATTTAATATAGAATAAAGTTCTTATTAATAAGACAAAAAAGGCATTATCATCACTGAACAAAGAGTCGAATGTCACAAGTTAACACTCACATAAAAAATCAACAACAACAGCAGCCAACACATCAACATAACCATAAACATAAATTTAAGAGAAAACAAGTAAGAAAGCTACAGTCGAGTGTGCTCGGCTGTGAGATACCCGCTATCCATTTTGAATAAAAGCAATATATTTTGCGGTATTATTCTCAAAACATACCAATTATACTACAAAATAACTACAAATATTTTTTGAGGTATTATTATTAAAATACATATATTAAATATAACGACTCCGCTTATAGAATCCGACCGGTTATTACGACGAAAACTCGATGGCTTGGCAAACGGCGTAATTAGAAATGTATGTATGTATTTATCAGTGATCGGCACCCTTGCTTGTGTGCGTAGCAGCGACACGAAGCTCTTAGACTCTCACTACTCTCTGTCAGTCTTAGCCGTCGCCTTAGCAACGCTGCTGTTAGAAAGAGACAGTCGAAGTGCAATGCTGGCGTCGCACTAATGTTTACAGCGTGCGTGTGCAGACCACATAGCCTATTCCGTTATATTTCTAGTTTTTCTTGCTTTCTTTTTAATTTCGCCAAATGTGAGTTAATGCACAAAATGCGCAATGAAGAGGTCATTCAGTTTAAGCTCGACACTTGTGCATTACACCCGCAAAATGTCTCAAAATCGAAAGTGCTTCTCTGTTGAAGAAAAAAGTGCAAATTATTCGGCGCCTGGAAGACGGTGAGCGCAACGTTACTCTGGCAAAAGAATACTGCGTCAGCCATACAACAATTGCCACAATAAACAAAAATAAAGAAAAAATTAAAACTGTATTTAATAGTAATATCTTAAAGCCGAAAAGCGTCAGAGCTTCAACTCAAGATCAAGCAAATTTTTTCGCTAAGCAATTTAATATTGAAAATTTTAATTGTACTGTGAGTTGGATAAACCGCTTTAAGGTCAGGCTTAATATTGTCGGCGGTACAGTCAGTGGAGAATCTTTGTCTGTACAAAAAATCGATGTTAGTGAGTGGCTTACAAAGGTTTGGCCTATACTACGAAAAGATTTCACTGATGAGGAAATTTTTATTGCCGACGAAACTGGACTATTCTACAAATTAACTCCCGACAAAACATTAAAATTTAAAGGTGAGAAGGAAAATTATTTTGAAGAAATCTGTTTATTGAAATTTTAATTTATTGGTGAAAAATGCACTGGAGGGAAGTTGTCCAAGGAAAGGATAACTGTGCTTGTTGCAGCCAATATGAGTGGTAATATATTTTTTTTTTTTCGTTTAATTTTTATTTACAATCTGTCTTAAGACAATAAGTAAATTTTATGACTAATATTTACATATCAGGAATAGCAGATTTCCAGTGAAACCTGCTATTAAATATAACTTCTTGTTTACTTAAATTTACCTTTCAGGGAGATCAAGAATGTGAAATCTTTTAAGTCTTCTATAAGTTGAGCTATTGTCTAAAAGACCTAGGGCTAAATTATTTACATGATTGTGAAGTCTGTCTGTATATTTCTTACTATACTTGTTTATCTCTTCTTTTATAGTTGGAATATTTAGATCTCTGTGAATATTTGCATTGGTTACATAAAATGGAGAGTTAACAATTTGATTGGTAGCGCTGAAGTATTTCAATATTTGAATTGCTAGTTGTTCCCCAGAGCTGAATAGCGTATGTCCAAACAGGCTTCAAAATGGCTTTGTAGAGGAGAATTTTGTTGTCCATAGTAACCGCTGATTTTCTACTTAGTAACCAGGATATTTTCAGTGTTTATACCCGCTACCCATAGCGTAGAAGGGTATTATAACTTTGTGCCGGCAGGAAATGTATGTAACTGGTAGAAGGAGGCATCTTCGACCCTATAAAGTATATATATATATTATTCTTGATTAGCATCAACAGCCGAGACGATCTAGCCATGTCCGTCTGTGTGTCTGCCCGTATGAACACCTAGATCTCAGAGACTATAAGAGATAGACAGCATTTGTTATGTTTTGCCTGGAGATCATGTTTGTTTTTAATTTTTACCACGCCCACTTCAGCCCCCGCAAATCAATAAATTCGAATAACAAGCGTAATTTTCAGGCTGCGAATATCGGTGTATACAATATAAACTATAGTATTTATGATTTCTGAAAATTTGATTGCAATCAAATTGTGGAAGTTATTAAAGACATACTTTTGTATGGGCAAAAACGCCTTCTTACTAGGGGTCTTAGGTGCTTTGGCCGACAATCTGGTATATTGTGCCGTCTATGGTATATTTTGAATATGGTACTATAACGATATGGTACTATATACCATTTGGTATAATTTTAATATATTTGTATTATTTGTATATTTTGAAAATCTCATATATATATCTCACAGTCGAGCACACTCGACTGTAACTTTCTTACTTGTTTATTAATAGCTTTCAACATAAATAAATAAATAACAAAGTTCACTTAAAAAAAATATGCCAACTTAGCGCGCGTGATTTCGGATCCAACAGCTGACTTTACAGCTGTTATGCTCAAAAATGCTGGTAGATATACATTGTTTTTGGTATGAGCCATGACAGTTTTACGTTCTGTTAATGCATTGACATTAACATTTTTCTAATTGGAACATTTTTCAAAAACGCCTAAATTCCAGCTAAAATAGAAAATGCCCCATAGTGCAGTGGCCTTAAGTTTTAAGAACATGCAAAATTCCATAAAATAATTATTAAGCTTACCTTAAAAATGTTTTCATAAAATATGGTCTCACACCTCTTTACTAGAGACTCTTTATACCCAATACCGTTGGGAAGCGGGGGGTCTCATAGTTGAGCACACTTAAATTTTGGCCTTCTTATTTTTTATGTTCTTGAATGATCAACCTAAAAGTATGCAATATTTCGTTCTCCAATGGCATAATTGCAGCACTAACCATACAATACATAGATGCTTCACGCAGAACAATTTTTTGTATCATCAAAAACAGTATTATTGCGACCCCAGTCGGGCCGTGCGCTGCGATTCGAACACCGAGCCTCTTCGGCTCATTCGAAAATTCTAAGTGCTAACGCAGCGCGCAGCGTTGAGTTCAGTCGCAGATCAAATGCGGAGCGATGAGCACGGGCGCATTTCGTTGCGCTCTGCTTTCGTTTCTCTGTATGCGTGTATGTATCTACAAGCTTGCCTATATTAGTATGTGTATGCATATGAAGTTTTGCAACGTGCAGTTGCCTCGCTGACGAGCAGCTAGCGCACGTCAATTTTGTTTTGCCGCGACGAAAGTCTCGCAGAAGAGCACAACAACAATTGCTCGCGTTCTATATGCTTGCAGTTAAGTGGCACTTGCACAAGGACCGCGTTGGCTCTGCTGGTAGTTTGCGAGCTCAGCATGTTGTGGGTCAGGGTTCAACTCCCGATCGAGAACATACGCATACTTTGTTTTTTTTTAATGCGATTTAACTTTTTTCATTCCCTTTCAAGTTAGAAGTAAAATTTAATAACGCATGATTTTTGATGCTTTACAAATTCCTTTTTGCAACCACTTTTTAAAACTCTATTTAATAAAGTATGAACTTTAAAATTTTGTTTTTTACATTTTAAGATAACAATAACATTTCAGAAAATTAAAGAAAATAAAAATAGTTAATTTATTATTATTAAAAGTTTAATCTTTTTTGAAAGATAAATACATTTTTGTAAATTTACCAAATGGTATATTTGGTATATCGATATAGTACCACATTCAAAATATACCATGCACGGCACAATATACCAGATTGTCGGTCAAAGCAACTCAGACCCCTAGTAAGACCCCATACAAAAGTATTTCGTTAATAACTTCGACAATTTTTATCTGATCGTAACCATTTTCAGGAATCATAAATACTATAGTTATTATTGTATATACTAAAATTCGCAATTCTAGCTTTACAATTACGCTTGTTATTCGATTTTATTTTATTTGAAACAAACTTGATCTGCGTGCAAACATAACAAATGCTGTCGAAAAAAAAATTATAGCTCTATCTAATGTAGACAGACAGACAGACGGACATGGCTAGATCGTCTCGGCTGTTGACGTTGATCAAGAATATATATATTTTATGGGGTAGGAGGTGCCTCCTTCTACTTGTTACATATATTCTGTCGGCACAAAGTTATAATACCCTTCTATCCTATGGGTAGCGTGTATAAAAATAACATAGAGAACTTATTATTGCGCACTTAAATTGACAAAGTGAAGAGAAGCATCAAGATAGATAATTTAAAAAAAATTAAAAAGAAAGCGTCTGAAACATTTCGTAAAGAGAAATAGCATTAATTAATATTGTGGAGCCGCACGACTATATTTGAAATTTGAAATCAGAAACATATTGAAACCAATAAAAAAAAAAACCAATATGATATTGTCGCCATAAAAATAGGCAATAAATTCGATTCTATCTATTTATTTTGTTATATGTAATTGCATTTATTTAATAGACAAATGTTTGAGTGGTGTGGTCATAAGTTTATGTTTTTTACCATTTTTTACCATTGCAAAAAAACGGTCACTCTACAATTTGTCGAGCTGCGAAATATTCCTTTTCTGCACTTTAAAGTTTTGCTCAAGTGGAAATAGCGATTAAATTAGAAAAGTCCTTTTTAACAAAGTTCGATATTTTGTATAATCTCCTTTCAATAAGTCCCACTCACAACATTCGAATGTTTGACAGATACAAAATCTTGTCAGAAATGTCCTATGTACTAACATATATGCGATGTCAGTCCAAAACAGTTTATGGAAATCGGAGACAAACACTTACCAACATTTAAGCGAATATGGAGTGAGTCCACTTCATGCGTTGATAAGATTCATTGAGTTTGTTTTTTTTTTTGCGTACGAATTTGTTAATTTTTGCATTTATCAGAACAGAAAATAAACAAAACAAAAATTCCAAGATTATTCTTATTTATAATCAAAGTACTAGTCTAGAGCTATAAAATAACCTTTTATTATTTTAAAATTGTTTCAGGTTGTTTTTTTTCCACTGAAAAGATGGTCGCAACGCGACATCCGTCAGAGAATTACCCATATTCAGAAGAGAATGCGAGAAGAAATGAAGCTATTGGTAAATAAGACAAAACAAAGCGTTATCGGGAACACAAATGGATGGAAATACCGCAAGGAAGGCGTTTGCAATTATAGATCTTAGATTTCGATATTAATTTGTTAAAAAGACTTGAAAATATTTTGATGACCAAATCTTTTTAGTTTGAAATAAATACAACAAAATTTTAAGATTATTGTTCAACGACTGCAAAACTCTATAAAGCCAAGTAACTAGGTATAACATGTCATCAACAATACACAACATTTTAATACATGGAGCACAGAAAATAGAATCTTCTTTAGTACCTGTCGGCTGCCTGGGAGAAAGTGCACCAAAAGCGGGAAACAAATTTTATAAAAATACACGATCTCATGCACGACAGAATTCAAGGATTCATGATGGATGTGTTCCATAGATCCATGGACTCTTCTGATCCCTCTTTTCTAGCCTTTATCCCAACAAAAGGTCAAATCAAAATATGAAAAAAGTTCTGCCAAATGAATTGTAGGAACTTTTAGAAATAATACTCAAGATGAAGAGAGTGATTTTGACTCCGACCTGATATTCAATTTTCTTTTGAGCTGGAAGCAGAAAAAAGTTAAGAAGGTTTAATTTACTAAAATATAATTGTTTTCTAATATTAAAAACAAAAAGAAACAAAACTACTTTTCTTTTACTCATTTAGTTAACACTGCGCTTCGGCGTGGCCAGATCAAACTAAAAGTTTGTATATATCTTTATAATGATCTTAATATCAAATGTGCCAAACTGCAGCGCTCTATGAACATTTTTGGAATACATGACAAACGAAAAAATTGGTCATTTCGACCAGTTAGTTTATTAGTAGTATAGTATATTTACAATAATATTTGAAATGATAAATTTCTCAATTTTGTATATTTTCTTTTATTTTTGTGTTTCTTCTTGTTGTTTTCGTTATAATTATATCATAGTGTAGTGTTACATAAGTCTTAGCTAAAACATCATGCAAAGTTCGCAAGAAGCACTTTTCAATTTGCCATCTACAAATGCAGTTTGCTTTGTGGTGCACTTGTTGCAGCAGCAGTTGCAGTTGCAGTTGTTGTTTCTATTGCTGCTGCAGCTGTTGTTGCTGCCACTTTTGGTGGCTTCATCCTGCGCTTGCGTCGTTTGCGAGCCTTGCGGCGTCCGCGATCGAACTCTCTGATGTGATCAACAATGAAATGCTTAAAGTCATCGCCCTCATATTGGCGACACGACATTGTGAATAATATTAGCGAATTAATATAGAAAAAAAATCTTATATCATAATTATCCATAGTTGTATTTGTGCCATGCTGCTTCCGCCTGCGCTCCCGCTCCTCCTCCTCACGCTGCCACTTGCTGCGATGCCACTGTTGTGGCAACTGTTGCTGCTGCTGTTGTTGCTGCTGCTGTTGCTGCAGCTGTTGTCGTTGCTGCTGCTCCTGTTGCTGACGCTGATAGTTGGAATAGTTGTGCTTGCGCACTTTTGGCGATGGCAGCAAATGCAACATTTCGTCAGCGTAATCGTTGTGGCGTCGTTGGCGCTTCTGGTTGCTGCTTCCGCTTCCGCTGCTGGCAATTGTGTTGAAATGTTGATGTAAATAATCGTAAATGCTCATGCTTCGAATGGTGACCAAATTGATGGTGTTGCTGTTGTTGTTAATGATGTTGCTGATGATGATGCTGTTGTTGTTGATGTTGTTGATGTTGCTGATGCTGGACGATGCGTTCGTATTGTAATTGTTGTTGCTGTCAATGGTCATTTGCCGTTTAAATGGTCCCGATTTATGCGGCGCCACATGCTGTAGATACGGCCAACTGCCGCACGCCTTCTGCGCGCTAGTTGTCGTTGAAGTTCTCATTGTTGTTGTTAGCATTGGCTTCTTCTGTTTAGTCGTGTGTGTTGTTGTTGTTGTTGTGGTATTTACATCGCGAACATTGTGATCTACAGCAGTGACTGCAACCCGTCAATGGTCAGTGATTAGCGGACCCCAGAACATTTTCGATATTTTTGTATCGTCTTCGGTCAAAAAGAACTGACGTCCCAAATGAACAAACTCCTTTAGCGACAACTGGCCATCGCCATTCTTGTCTATCACAGCAAATGAAACGGCAGCATCCTCTTCGGTGAGTCCCAGACAGCGGAAGAAGAGCTTATATTGTTCGAGATCCAAGTGGCCAGTGTGATCAAAGTCAACGGCCTGCGAAAACATGAAAAACAGAAGTCAGCATATTGATTAAGTGCATCTTTAGCATTCAATTGCCACATCAATTACCTTAAACAAATACGGCAAAAAGCGTCCAATGCGCTTGGCCATTTTCTTGTCATTCAGTCGATGATGCAAATCGGTTAAGAATTGCTCGGCATTAACCAGATTATATGGCGTTATCTCGCCAAATTGCTCCTCCCACGTCTGCTTAATGACATCGTTGAATTCGGCGGCCACTTCGGGCGACAAATGGCCCAAATCGCTGAAACGTTTTGCCAGCAAATTGAAATCATCATATGAGATGACACCATCGTGATTCACGTCCATAATGCGATGCAAGGTGCGCATCTTGCGGCGCCAAAACTCAGAGTCGCCCTAAAACGGAAGATAAAAATGAATATAAGAATCGACATAACAATTTTAACTTAAATATTTTATTTTGCTCTACAAAGTTACAAATTTAAAATCAATTCCGAATTGTGCAACTGCTTGAACTGCTTGATGCACTTCTTCTCGAAACTCGAATGCCGCATAGTCTAGACACAAACCATACGCTGCTTGCCACTGCGCTTGCGCCACTTGCTTACAGCAAGCGAAGAGTTCAAAAAACGACATTGAGGCAAAAGTCCAAAAATTACAAAACCCGTTTCGAGCATTTACACAATTCAATTGTTGTTGTTGTTGTTATTGGTTTTGACCACGTGGCCACGTGGGCTGCGAGTTCGTTCACTTACCCGCTCGCTGCGCTTAACATTAGCATTGCGACGACGTCGCTCGAACTCATCATCCGAATCCGAATCGCTGTCGCTTTCCTCGCGACGCATTGTGGCTGCGCCTGCTGTTTTCTTTGAATATTGGCGCACTGCTTGAATCATGGCTGTGCGGCCGGACATTAAATGCCATGGCGCATGTGTTGCACAGCTCGAATTTATCACAACCAGGCGCTGCAAAAATACACAAAACAAAGGGAAAATTCTTTGAGTCACAGTTGCGCAATTATTGTGAAGCAGTTCAGATATCGACTGCTTGGCGGATACGCCCACACACTGCTTGCTTGCTCTTGCTCCATTTTAAATGAAACGCCATTTCTGTTGTTTTTGCTAGCATATAAATCAAGTCCATAATATGATGTTTTCGTCTGTTTGTTTGTTTTTGTTTTGTTTTGTGCTTTGTGTTTACTGTTGCATTAACAACGCGCTCGCCCTTCAGTCGTCGTAGTGTGTGTGTGTATGTATGTGTGTGTAAATAATAATTACATGCGATGTACACATGTGTTGTTGTTACTCTTCTTGTTATTGTTGTTTTTATTAGTGCTAAGGTCAGTTCTGGATTCTTGTTTTGGACCGGTTTTTCTCTACAAAAGATTTCACTCGCTATGTTGGCCATGAGTGGAGTACTCAACAGTTTGAGAGTCACCACGTGGCGGAAACCCAACGGAAAGTATCAGACCAGTGGCTGCTCAACTCAACTTGCACCGCAAGCAGTTGAAACTACAACTTCTCCTTGACCTTGTGCGTGCAACTCTCTTATATATACACACACACACACACACACACACACACACACACAGATCTCTTTCTATTTGTATTTGTGAAGCTCATTAAGTGCTTTTCTTCAAAGATTCAATAACATGGAATTGAATCTATTAATGAGTTTTCGGTTGCTGTTGACAGTTTGTTTTGAGATAACTTCACTCAACGTTTCTTTTTTTCCCTTTCCCCCTTTTTTTTGTTTGTTAATTACAAGACCCGAAAAGTTGTCAACAACATTCAGAGGCAACTCATTTTTGGGTTGATAATGGCATGAATATGATAATGCTGATGTGGATGATATCATTTGAAAGTATACAAAAAAAACAAGTTTCTTGTTGCTGGGCCTTAAAGATTGGCTTAAATGCAAATGACAGCAATCACGAGCCTCTTTTTCAAGTTTGCTCGAAAACACGAAATCTTGAACACAACAAAAACCAGATCACAAATAACATTTGATATATGTATGTTTTTTATTGTGTGGAAAAGGAAGTTGAAGTCGAGCAACAGGTCAAACAACAGGTCAAAACAAAAACAAAGCACAGTAGGCGAAGGTTCAGGCATTTGCTAGAACGAACGAACGAATGAAATTCACATGGTGGGGGGGTGGTTTAGGTCACAGCTAAATGCGTGCTCTGTACTCTAAAACTGTGCAAGGGTCAGCTGTTAGCTGTTGTCAGCGCGACTTCCGTTTCCTCTCCTCTCACACAGGTAACTACTTGTTATTGTTTTTTTTTGGCGCTTTGCGCATGCTGAACTAAGTTGCGTGCAGAATTTGCGCAGTGTAGAGGCGCCTCACATATTGTGTGTTGGTGGGGGGTTTTCGGGGGATGGTTTGAAAGATGTTTTCGCCCAGTGCTCATTTTTGTTGTTGTTGTTGAAATGAAAGATGTGCGTTTTCAACAGCGTTGCTGTATGTTTAGTTAATAATTGTGTGAATTGATGAATTAATGTTCTGATCTCTACAATCACCATAATAAAGTATATCATATATATTTTTCACTGTCTATTGTCAAAACTCGACTCGTATTTTTTTTTTTCTACACCGTGCCACGCTTGCAAAGTGCTTCTCAAACCCAACTCTACATCAGTCTCCCCCTCTCTATCGCACACACGCACACATATAGTTGACTGTGGCCTCATTTCTTGTAACTATAACTGATGCCCTCCTCCCACTTGCATTTGTTAAACGCTACTTTTTTGGTGCGCTTTGTAATTAAATTAACACACAAACACACACATATTACACTCATATACATACAATGTAAAGAGATTGAGAGAGATGCATACAAATAAACAGACGCTTACATTATTGTTGTAATCGCCCGTTGGCTGCTGGGTTGAGAGTGGTGAGGGGGGGGGTGCTGCAGGGCGCCCATCGTTGCGGCCATATTGCGTTCCAGGATTTCTCTCGAAGTGCGCAAAAGACCGCGGCTTACAATGTTGAATGCCATCTCTTTCTCTTTACAGTTCTTCTTATGTTAATACTCTTTGTTGTTGTTGTTGTTTTTTTTTATTGTTGTATCAGGCAAGCGAAAAACAGTGTTGTTGTTGTAGTTTAGTTGCTGCTGCTGTTGTTGTTTTTGTATTTATTGTTGTTGCAGTTGCAGCGCGCATTTATGTATAAAAAACCGGTTTGAAGACAACAAACACACTCACACAAACCACAGATACACAGTGAAGAAAACTCTTTCACAAAACAAAAAAAAATTTGTTGCAGTTTTTTGTTTGCTTTTGCGAATTACACTTTGCTGCTGCTTCTCCTTTCTGAACTTCTTCTTCTTCAACTTCTTTGCTTTTGATTGCTTTCCGTTAAACACAACCGTTCGCTGGCGCGTTCGAATTCGTTTTGACAGCGGCAGTTGCGGCGAAAAGAAATGAAAACACAGCGACGACGGCGACGGCGACGTTGTAACAGAAGCAGCATGTTGTCTGTGTGTGAGTGTGTTTATGTAGAGGGGAAGGAAGCATGGAAGGGCTGCGGCGACGTTGCCAGAAAAATACAATACAAACACACACAGTCACACACACACACAACCACTTATATAGAGCTGGCAAGAAAAACAGCAAAAAGCAACTACAAACAGATGTTGCACGCCGGCCAAATGTGTTTTGTAAAAAAAAGCGACAATGCAATTGAATGAAGTGAAATTTAACGAGTAGAAATGCATGTAAAAATTACGGTAGTTTTATTTGTATACTGTTTATTGATAATGTAAACGAATAACTTTTTTGTATTTAGGTCGTCTGATGAACGAACAAACTAAATTCATACACACACACACACACAAACACAAACATGCACGCATACAATTACAGCGAAATGTAACGAATGGTCGAGCGAGCGAGTTCTCTGTTTTCGTTCTACTTCTTCTACTTCATTGCCTCACGCACAAATAAGCACACACACACACACACACACACACACACACACACACTGCCAAGAGTGCTTAGCACACGCATACAATCAACGTACGTGTACTTTGTACGTTTGGGTGTGTGCTTCTTGTTTGTGCTGTTCAAATATTGTGCCCCTTCCCCCATCCACCTAAAATTCTCCTAATCAATCTTTATAGCCGACCGATAATGCGATCCTGCTGCAGCAGGTGCTGCAAACTTAACAGCGATGACAAATGTTATGCAAGGTAACAGACATGCTCAATTTAACATCTGTTACTGCATCAGCTGTTAAGCATACAATATTTACAAACATTGCATACTTATGCAATTACATGCACACATCTGTGCCTGTGCCTGTATTTGTGTTTATACGTGCACTAGTTTTGTCTTATGGTGTTTACCAGGCAAGTTGGCTTAGACTGCAAATGGCCCCCAGCAGCGTTGTTGTTGGTGTTGCTTGCTGTCTGCGGAGTGCAATGCACTCGGGGTGCATTTTGTATGTATTGGTGCCTGTCTGGCTGGGTTTCGCTGTGTGTGTGTGTGTCTGCCTGCATGTGTACGTGTACGTGTATAAGAACATCGTGCGCATCGACATCGGCTGACTGCCAAAGAGTCACGTAACAAATCCAAGCGCCACTGAATGCAACCAATTAACATAGAAGCATCAACAATAACAACAACAGGTTCAAGAGAATGTGCATTCATTTACCTTGCATTCAAATCGAATCTATCAATTACATTTTCCCATAGCACAAACAACAAACAAACACATTTTACGTACAGTGGGCTCTCCACTTTAATCAATTTTAGTCAGTTTTAATATTGATATGATTTTTATACATCAGAAATAATCGCCGTTGTGTAGACATTGTTTTTTATGTTTTCAATAAATTTTATTTTGAAGAACGAATCCGCTCAAAAGGGGTGTTCGCTATGGAGCTTTCACTGTATTCGTAATGTACTTGCGTATTCATTTGCCCAAATTTATCCCGCATATGTATGCATGCACAGTGACACACAAATTATTTGCTGCTTAACAAGTGTCAAATTAAAGTTCGCTGATACGTGTCAAATAATATACGAACCACTGTGCAACGCACACACGCGCTTACAGTTACAACAAAGCCACGCTTAACCAATACAAAGCAAGGCACACGACCAATTGAAGCTTGGTATGCAGATCATGTTCTTTTTTTGCTTGCAAATATTCATTCTATTGTTGATCAACGTTCTTCCTGTAATTTTACCGAGGTGAATGAACAGTTGCGAAATTGAATTACGTAGTAACAATGCAATTGCACATACTTACATTTATCAATCCATTTATATCGTTTGATCAATATTAATTTGTAATTATCGTATTTTCAATCGTGGGCAGCATACTAAATGTGACGTCACGGGCGCAAGCCAGGAGTCTGAAAATACAGAATATAAAAAGACTGCGTAGTTTCCAAAGGTTAGATTTACATGCTAATTGTACATACACACATACATACATATGGACACTGATAGATGGTTAAGTGGATGTGGATGAAAATAAGAAATCTCGTGCGCTTTACTGTAGAATTTTAAGTGTGGTGCGTATGTCTGTATCTGTATGTGTGTGCTTTATAAATTTGCGCCCGCGCCCGGCTTATTAATATGCGGCACCTACACACCAATAAACATGTGTATATGTATGTTTGTGTGTGTGAACATACACGCGACAGTTGTAATTGTAAAGTGTGATTGTTGGAGCCATGATACAATTATACAAGGTAGTCTCGTCGGAAAAAAGCTGGTACCCTGTCTATGTTAGCAATGAGTGCGAGTGAAAGAGGCACAGCGTGGTAGTGTGAACGAGACGACAATGAAATGCGCATTAACCCTTAGAAGATGATATTAATATTTACATATTTTGAAGCTAATGTTAATGTCTCCTTCACATATGTATTTTTAAAATGTAAATTGTTTATGAACAATATTAATAATATATATGAGAATTCTCTAAATGTTTTAATTCTATCGGTGTCTACGGCATACATGGCAAAAAGTCATTTTGCATAAGGGTTAATTGCGCTAAAAATTTCGTCCGCAGACAACCTCTTGCGTCGAAATACGAATGCGCACTGACGAAAGCTATTTTCCGACGAGACTACCTTGTATAATTGTATCATGGTTGGAGCAAAGCATAGATTTCAATGTCCGTCTATCGGGTATGTATGTATGTATGTATGTTTGTCTCTATATTTATCTGTATTTACATTTATATGTATGTATGTACATATATACGTCTGTTTGTAAGCGTGCTTCGTTGTTGCTGTCTGGCATTGTTTAGAAGCTCAAGCTCCGCTTCTATTTTCGCACAGTCTCTTTGAATTTAACATCTGTGTTTTTGTTTTGGTTTTTTTGCGTTGCCTGCGCATTTGCCGTTTGGCGCTCTTTCCAAGGTTTCCATATCGTGTTTTCGAGATTTCCGCAACGCCATTTTTTTTTGGCGTACGTGTTGCGGTGTTGCTCCTCATTGTTGTCTGCCGGCTCCACGCCAACAACAACAACAACAACAACAGCAGCTGAAAGTTTCTTATACACACACACACACGCGCGCAAACGCAGCTGTATTTGCATGTTGATCTGAAATGTGTGTATTTTCGATTTCATTGGTGGGGTGGGAGGGAGATGCTGCGCTTGATGCTAAAGTAGATAGAAGAGTTGAGTTGACTTGACCCAATGCAACATGAGAGCGAGAGAGAGCGTGCGCGACGCCGGTCGTTATCGTCTGTGCTCTCGGGTCGCCAGCTCGCGAGCTCGGCATTCGGCTGTGCTCTGTGCTGAAGTTTTTGTATGCGGATTTTGGCACGTCGTCGTGCCGGCTGTGTCACTAGCCTCACTTTCGTGTCTGCCTTTTTTTCTTTTCTTTTTTGTTTTTGCTTGCCTTTGATCTGCTTCTTGCATAAAATGACATGAAATTAATTGCGTCGTTTTGTGTGCGTTGTATATGTGTGTTGTATGTATGAATGTGTATGTGAGTTATGTATGTATGAATGTGTGTTCGTTATGTGTACAAGCGTGTTTTTGTGGTTGGTGGCACGACTAGGCAACATATGCAACGTCTACGTGCGGCATGCAACGTGTCCTTTCTGTTGTCGTAGGTTCTAGTCGTTTAATTTGAGGGCCATAGGAGTGCTACGCATACACACTTAAGCACTCGCATGCATAGACAGCAATACACATACATACACATAGACAGCCATGTGCATGTTTACAGTTATTCATGGACAACTGAAACTGTCGCCTTATCAGCGACCTGTTTATGCTATTTTTCATTTATCGTTACTTTTGTTGTTGCCATTGATAAAAGCAACAACAACAAAGACGGCAGCAATTGCGTCCATCATAATTTTGTAAGTGTCGCGCGGCGACTTTATGTAAAAAAACGAATAAAAACAAAAGATTAGGCCAAAAAGTAAACAAAGCGAGGGCCGCTCCACAAGTTGCATTCTAAATAATGTCAAAGTGTTTTCCAAGCGGCAAATAAGATGGCAACCCTCGCTTAAATGATTAGCCCAAAACAGATTTGGTAACGCTTAAATTGGACAAATAGGAGCAAGACTACAGGTAAACATTTTTTTAATTTATTTCCTTCTATGTGTGTTTGGTTTTTAGTGTGAGGTTATGTCAAACAACCAAAGTTCAAAAGTTGGCGTACATACATAGCTTTAAGCGAATTTTATGCAAAATCAATTTAAATGTTGTTAATGATTATGCGCGCAAATTAAAAACTATTCTAGAAACACGAAAAACATAAGTGCGGCCTTGTGCAGCAACAAATTTGTTGTTTTCAACAAAAAAGGCAAAAATAAAAAACAACCACAACAAAACAGCGAAATCAAAACAACATGTGAAAAGTCTAAACAAACACAATACAAATGCATGCACATGTAAATGTGTAAATATACATACACATGTATGTGTGTGTTTATTGTAGTGCTGTAATCCACACCAAAAGTGCCCCCACTGTGGTGGTAGCCCTGACAGTCTGCGACGATGGAAAGGCTTCGTCGTACAGTGTTTACTCAATAAATGGGTCAGTGGACGAATGCGATCGTGTTTCTCTCGTTCACATACATACTTATCAATGATACACCTACATAATTTGCTTTTAAGTTTCAAATTAATCGTAAATATACATACACATGTATATAAATACATAAAATATATTTTAAAAATATTCTTCTAATCAAGTGTTAGTTATTTGTAATTCACACTGTGCTATTTAGCGATAAGACAGACGCCTCCAACATGCTGGACAAGCGCTAAGTGGTAAATGCTAAACTCCATATTTCGATGGCCCTTCGACCAGCAGCAGACTATTGTAAATTTATAGCTATTTTTAGATGCCAAAACATTGTTGAGCTTTATCTTTTGAAAGAAAATAAGGGTAATTTGTAAAGTCGGCGACGTTGAAACCGGCACGTTAGCCAAAAAAAGCAAAAACAAGAAATATACGTAAATAAAATTGTAAACGAAAAACAAAAATAAGTAAACAACAACAAACCGTCACAATTGTAAAGTACTTATCTGCTTACATTTTTTGGGGTCGCTTAAAATAATCAAATTGATGGATCTTTTGCAAAGTGTAAACACATGGGGATAATGCCATGGGGGCTTTTAGCATATGCATGCGACAGGTGACATATGAAACAGTTTACATAATGTCGTGTAGCATTGTATCACTGGGGACTTCACTTATTTTTCAAATTTGCGCGCCGAAGTAGAGCTGCATAAACGTAAAAGTGTGTACACACTTCAAGGAAAAAGTTGCAGTGTTACCACTCATTTTATTGGTATTTAATGAAGTGTAATCATAAAGTAGCTAGAATTCAAGGCAAAGCAGTTAATTTTAAAATTCTATTCCCCTTTCTTTTAATTATTTTTATTATAATTTATTTAAAACGAAAATAAATGATTGTCTTTCAAATACATGTTTATGATTTGTTCAGAAATTGTAATGCGGATACTTAATTCCTTTTCATATTCATTTGAATATGTATATGATTTAAAATAGTTAAAGTAGGCATTTATCAAAAACAAAACCTAACAGCATTGTCCAATTAATTATTGTTAGATTTATTGTGTCAAAATTGCTATCTCCTATGTCGAAAATACTTGGTTTTTCCTATTACATTGTTCAGTGTAATTAGCACGATATTGTGAATGCGGTATATTTCGGTATATTTATCGCCGTAAAAAAGTAAATATCAAAATTGGCGTTGCAGCCACACGCCGCGGGTCTATGCAGAAAAAAAGGAAAAAATAGCAGCAGCAGTGATAGATTTATTGATTTTAATATTGAAGTTTTGTAGCGAACACGCGCTAAAATCAATTGATTTATACCAATAAAATGGAGGCGCTGGTGAATTATAGCAGCGAGGACGACAATGATGAGGATGGTGGCTACGAGATAAGGGTAAATACTCCAAAAATTAAATGACGAATGGGTCAACAAGAAACTGAAATTATCGAATGCCGAATTCTCAGCGCACTTTTTTTTGGTTTTTTTTTTGTGTATACATTTTGCCGAAGCGTGCATGCTACTTATGTGTGTATGTGTGTGTGTATGTGTGTATGTATGTGTGATTCTCCAAGTGCGCGTGTGTGTGTGAGTAGGGCAACTCTATAAGCAAAAATATAGCAATTTCTTGCAAGTCAAAATCAAAACAATTGCACACACGTACCCCCCTCTTCCACCCCCAATACTCTACTATTTAAAAGAAAATAATGTAATGTAGTTGTATATTTAGTGCTTTAGTAAAATAATGCGAATTTGCTGTTTCTGAATAGTTGAAAAATTCCCCTAGGCACCACAACAACAACAACAACAGCAGCAGCAGCAACTAGAAGATGCAGCTGTGGCATCCACATCCACATCACGGCGTCGTCGTCGTTCACGCTCCAGCTGCTCACCGCAATCGCAACCGCCGTCATTGGAGACATCATCTTCAGCAACAACAACAACATCTGCTGCTGCTGCCGCCGCAGCTGCCGGCATGCGACATAAAAGCAAAAACAAAACTAACAACGAACGTCACAACAACACCAACAGACGTCAGAGTCGACGCTCGAGCAGCCGCAGCCGCAGCGACGGCGGCAGCGACAGTGATGCCAGTGATGACAGTGCTGATGTAAACGACAAGGCGACTAAAAAAGGTCTGGCAACGCTGTCGCCATCAAATGCCGCATCCATGGTGGCGGCTGCGGGCGATCATCAGTCGCATTCACAAATGCCGCAAACGCCGCCTTTGCCAACTGCCGGACAACGCGGTGGTGGTGGCGGTGGCTCAGGCGGTGGCCATCATCACCACCATCACCATCATCATCACCACAGGAGCCGAAGCAGCCGACATAATAATACTAATAATCACACTGATGAGGTAAACTTTTCATTTCAATTTGCCATTATAGTTAATATAGAAGTTGTCGCCTATAAAACAATTTCCAATGTAGCCCAAGATTGAACACAAAGCTGACTGAGCATAATAATATTAAATATGCTATGAATTATGATTACCGAAAGAGTTCTATAGCAAAAATTTCAAAAGAGAATTCCATTTAAGAACTATAATATCGGCCTAGCAACAAATATGAAAACTACACACAAGAAATCATGTAACCATTCTTTGTTCCCCATATATAATTGTTAATGTAATAGCTACGCCAATTAATTTTTGTTGTTAATAGTTCGTGACATATATTTAATTTGAATTTCAACTAAATTGTTTCAAAAAATTCTTAAAAATGTATTTAATTTAATTTGGAATATGATATATTTTGATAGTTGATAAAGATATAATGAAAATATCATAGAAATCAATGTATAATAATTGAATCTAACAAACTAAATTATTTCTATGGATTGTTACGTTTGAACGGAATTTTCCCAAAGGCGGGAATTCCCATAATACACCAGTTATTATGTATTTAAACAACTGAAAAGGTTTTGTGGGTCTTTGGCACATTGGAAATATTTATAAGAGGCATTTTATTTATTTTTGGTTGTAGTTTCAACTGTTTGTTTAACTGTTGTCCATGCGTTAACTTTCCATACATGTTTTACATGGTTATCGACATACTATACTATATATTATATGTATATACGTTTTTAATCTAGTTTTAACAACTTAGTTGCCACTTGACAATGGCAGTTTTTATTTGTTTTTGTTCGTTGTTGTTGTTTTTCTCCCCTCACTCCCGAAATGAGAATCTATAAATTGATTTTTTGTTTTTGTCTGGCTGCCTTTTATTGTCTGATTTCCCCCACAACATGTGTGTGTGTGTGTGTGTGTGTGTGTGCGAATGTGTGTGTGTATGCTGGTCAAGGACTCTTCTATTTCCTTTTTTTGTTGGTGTCGGATTCAAGGTTGTTTGTAAATTAATCTCTCTATGTATTCTATTAGCAACTATTCTAATTTGTAATTTTGTTAGTGTATTAGATAATTAAGCTTAAACATTTATGCAACCTTTATATTTATATATGACTAAAATATACCATTTTATTATTGTTATTATTATGTAAACAAAACCAAAACCAAAACCAAAAGCCAAAAGTAACAATGCAAAAAGTCTCGAACTCAAACTCAAACTCAAATCTGACGACGATTCCACATCGACTTCGACATCGACTTCGACTTTGACTTGACTTGACTTACGATGACTTGAGGACAGTTTTTAGAGTTATTAGAGTTGTTTGCAACGCGCCCAACAGGGTTTGTGTGTCCCACTCCTTTAACTCCTTGAAACACACACTCTGACCGCATGGTTTGCGACAAAGAGCGAATGATGATCGAGACGCATCAATGTGAGTATAGCAACAAATAATAACAATAACAAAAAATCCCAAAAAAAAAAAAAAAAAAAAAATACAAAAATCAAAGAAACAAAACCAAAAACTTAGCATATTTAATCTACACACACTTATCAACAAACAACACACAAAAGGAAAGGATTGCCGCCGCATCACTGTGATCTAAACATCATCATCATCATCGTCATCGATCAACATGATCATTACTTGGAGCCAAACGAATGGACAACAAGCTAATAAAGGACACGAATCTCCAACATCAACAGCAACAGCAACAACAACGCCACAGGCAACCTCTCTTTTATGTTGGGGCAACGTTTTAACAAATTGTGTTATTTGTCACGTTTTTATGATTTCCAAGTTTTGAATTGATTGCAAATTTCATTTTAAATTGATCTCGCTCGTAGAGAAGTTTGCTGCTGCCTGAACTTCGTTGCCAAGCAAATGAAATTAATATCACAACCTGCTGCCTTGTGTCTTCTCGTTGCAGGAGGCGCACGGACGCAGCAGAGGCGGAGGCAACAGACAGCGCGACTCGGAGCGTAGCAGAGACAAGGAGCGCGACAAAGACCACAGCAAGGTAAGTCCGTCTCGCTCTAATTGGTGTTTGTATCCCACTCTAATCGAAAGTTCTCTTTATTTTTCTGCACCACAGAGCGAGCGGCATCATCATCGCACCAAAGAGAGCAACAAGGATAGTGATTACAAGCGAGAACGTGATCGCGATCGCGATCGTGAACGAGAGCGAGAGGATCGTCGCGGCAGCGGTCGGGACAGGGATAGGGAAAGGGACAGGGATCGATCGCGTCATCACAACAAGGACTCACGCTCCAGCAACAACAACAACAACAATAACTCATCCTCCTCTTCGACGTACAAATCTCAGTCGCAGTCACAGCCGCAACGTCGCTCCTATGACGATCATCGCAGTCGTCATCGTCGTCGCGACTCACGCTCCCGGTCACGTTCGCGTTCTCGTTCACGCACGCCCGCTGGAACGCCGTCGGCATCGAATCGCCGCCGTTCACCACAACAGCAACAGCGAAAGTCATCCGGAGGCTCCTCATCGCAAGCGCAGACATCACGCAAATATCGAGCACGCGGCTCGCGCGACTCCAGCAGCCGCTCCAGATCGCCCAACGATCGCTCAAACTCGCACGCAAAGAGGCCAAACGAATTGGAGTCCTCTCGTGGCTTGGCAACACCTGGAGCACTACTCCTGGGCAAGACGGGAGGAGTTGGTGGAGCCCTCTCGGCAGCTGTTGCTCTCGCTGCAACGGCAACTTCAAGTGGAGCCGGCGCCTTAAGTGGCGGCGCCGGTTTGCTCCCCACACCCAACTATGCACCGAAGATACCATCGCTAATGTCCCTAGAGCTGAGCACACCGCCCATTGTGGAGGCACAACATCAACAACACCAACACCAACAGCAGCAGCAGCAACAGCAACAACAGCCGGCAGCCTTGCAGTTGCCCAAATACTATAATCCCGGCATTATCAATGCCAATCGCTATGCGGAACAGCAGCAGAAACGCAAGTTACTGTGGGGCTCTAAGAAGAGCGAGGATTCGGCCAACAAATGGGGCAATGCTCACTTCTCCCAGGACTCGGATGGCAAAGTGGCCTCCAAGTTTATGCGCCTCATGGGCATTAAGAACACCGGCGACAACAACAACAGCAGCAGCGGAGGAGGCGGCGGCAGCAACATCAACTCAACAGCCACTGCAGGAAGTGCTGACAAAGCAGATGCAACGACTGAGCCGAATAGCAATGGCAGCAATGCGTCTGGCTCGGGATCTGGAACTGTGCCAACCGATGTGCAGCAGCGTCAGCGCATGTTCTCCAACATGGAGCAACAATACGAAGTGGCACGTGCCGCCACACACACAATGCGGGGCGTGGGCCTTGGTTTTGGCTCCCAGCCACGCACCTATTAAGACGGCGACGGGATGAGAGAGAGGAGAGGGAAGGGAGTATATAAAAGAAGAGAAGAGCTGAGCTGAGAAGAGAAGAAGATACATTTAGCAGCCACACACGACACGGCGAGGAAATTTGAAACCCTTTTGAGTGCAAAGCTGTATATAGAACGACGACGCGACGCATCAAATACAACACCTCAGTAGTCACCTCACCTCACACAAACACTCACACACACACAACTGTTCTGAAATAGCAATGTTTATTTGTCTTAACGAAGGATTTCTCTATTTTTTTTTATTTCAAATAAATGTGCAAGAATTGTTCCAAATAATCGTTGTTTAATCGGGAAGGAAAAGGGAGGGAATATTATATATTTAAGTGCTTGATCTGATTCCGATTGCGATAATTATATTTAGTAATTTCATACTATTCAGAATGTAGATTATTTTGATAAAGCTTTTGCAGAGATAAGCCCCAACAACAAAATATGTGTATAATGCACCCTTTCCCAAAGATAAGAACAATAACTTCCTCTTATTTCATTTAATAACTTATCACAAATACAAGGTTAAAATTGCGGAATATGTTTTAAACCCAGCATAACAAAGAGTTCGAATGTTTTTTTTCAATTCAAATGTCATAGGCATAGAATTGTCTTGGAATGTGATTAATAACTCTAAATTAGGTTTTAATTTAATGCATTAATTTTAAAGCTCATTAATATTTAAATTTATTTAATTTTAAACATCTATCAATATTTTCGTTTATAATAAAATATAAATCTAAATCAGATATGAGAAAGTGTGATTCACTTTTGTTTTTTTATTTTAACTATTATGTCTAGCGTATCACAATATTTGTGTAAATTTATTTTTCATTTTACAATCATAATTGCTTGAGTGAAAATTAAATTAAATTAAAAATTCTATAATACAAATAAAATAAATAATAAATAAATATTTCCCATGCATATTTGGTTAAAATTTCTTAATACTCAAGAAAGTTAGTATATGTAGAAACTAATTTTTTTTTGTATTTCGACACTCTTTTCTTATTTCTAATGAATTGATTTTTTTTAAAATAAAATAAGACTATAATTCATGTTAGCGAATAAAAAAGAAATTATTTTTTTATTTGCTTAAAAAATAAATTGAAATATTTAAAAAGCATCATTTTTGAATAAAAGCAGCTAAATCTAGCGGTTAAAAGGCTGAGTGCAGAGTGATTGCGCGTCACAGCAGCCAGCTATTTGACGAGCACAAACAAAGCTGGGCGATAACTATCGCATGTGCCGTGGCGATATATCGATAACAGCGATGATGACAATAACAATAATCAGCTGAAGCAGCTCTTGTGCCACGCAAAATAATAAATTAGTTATTTTTTAAATTTAAGTCAATTGAACGTGCAAAGCAAATAGCAGACACTACCCCAGGGTGCATGCAACATCGGAACGCAGAGAGCAGGCAGCATGTCGTGGCTAAACAACAGCCTAAACACCATCAAAGGACAACTGACGAACTTGGCCCAGGAAGTGTTGGCCGACACCGCTGGACCCGGCGATGAAGAGTATCGCGGCGATGAGCTAAACACGAAGACGGCCCTCGAGCTGCTGACGGAGACGCAGCTGCAGAAGGAGCAGCTGGACAAGGTGTGCGAGGATAAAGATCGTGAGGTAAGTTCGACGACGTCGACTTCGTCGTCGGGGGAAACCCCCAAAATTGCAATTGCATTTGTTGTTGTTGTTGCGCAGTTGTTGTTGTTGATATTGTATCGTGGTTGCAGTAGAAGCTGCGTAAGCTAGTTGAACGCACTTCGCACTTGTAGGACTTCGTTGCTCTCCAGCAGCAACTGCCAACAACAACAGCAACTACGAAGAGCAACACCAACAGCAACTTGCAACGTTGCGTTTTATTTGCTTTGCCAGAGACAAGACATTTTTGTTTAATATGCCGCCTTCTTCTTGCCCAACAACAGATTGCCGCACTACGCAAGCAGATTAACACATTGAAAGGCCAAAAAATTAGCAGTGACAGCGACAACAACAAAGCAGCAGCAGCAGCAGCAGCTAAAACTGAAGCTGCCGGCGACACTAAATCGCTGGTGAGTGGCAAACAACACATTGATTAACATGGCTATATTTGTGGCAGCTGCTGCACTTCCTGCTTGCAACATTGCACCACGAAACTATATAACTTATTCAATGTATATCCACATAATATGTTGTACATACATCTGGGAACATTGCTTTCCCATATCGAGCATTGTTTGCCAGCAGTCACGATAAGCAAATGGCATCGGTTGCACATCAAATATTCTCTCGCTCTCTTTATGCGCTCTCTATATAACATATATCCCTAAATTAATATTTAAATTGTGATAAGACAGCAAAAAAGTCAGTTCAGGAGCAACGGCAACAACTGGCCTTATCTGTTGCTGTTGTCGTTGTCGTTGTTGTTGCCGTTGCAACGTGTCATCTTATCAATGCTGGTTACCTGCTGCTGCCACATTATGTTGCGCATAGCGATAAGCAGCAACCCCAACTATTACTATTATTATTTTCTCTTCTATGGAACTTTACGAAATTTTCTATTTGATTTCATATTGTGTTAAGTTTTATTTGCTCGCTCTCCACTCCACCATAAATCGGATGTGTTCTGTTCTTTTCTGATTCTGTTTCTGTTTTTTTTTATTCACCCATATGCTCCACTCCTGTTCATATCTCTCTGTATATAAAAATATGTACATAGGTACACATCCTCGTCATCTGCCCGCCGCCCTATTTGTTTAATTTACCGAATTATTTCTGATTAGGACGCCTATCATCAATCCATTGCTCCATCCCATCCCCGCTCGACTCTATCCTATCCTATCCTATCCTACTCGACAATACCCTACCCTTAACAGAAAGCGAAACCCTTACCTCCCCACAGCGACCTGCGACCCAACTGATATCATTGTGCGACTGCAATTGGGTGGGGCTCTGCTGAGCATGGGAATGGGAATGGGAATGGATATGGGTATGGGCTTGGGCTTGGGCTCTGTATCGTTCTCTATTTGTGTTCACCGTACACAACTGTACTTGCTTGATACCTATGAGAATAATTTTCGAAATGGGTAGCTCAGGATTTTAGAACTCGAACTCGAAATATTATTTACTTCTATTTAGGTTACAAATTAGCAATTCCTATCAATTAGATTATAAAACAATAAATAAAGAAATACTTGTCCCATGTTTATAATGCTAGCAATAACTTGATTCACAATAAGAACTATATAATTTTATGTACAACAATAATTTCATTTTGATCATATCTATAATAATTATAACCAAACCTAAATCCTTAACCGGCTTACATATCAACTAAAAAAAAAAACCAAAACAAACAATGAATATGCTATATAGAGCAGTGACAACTTTATGAAATTCCCATTACTTGTGGAATTCATATCTTTATTGATAGTGAATATTTTAACACATCACGCCAAGTGAATTGATAGCGTTTGTCTGCGAATAATTACAAATAATTCAATATTCTTTCTTTCTTGACTTAGTTTTCATATTTCGTTGCGCATTCTTTAAAGCATTTATTAATTTTTATAAATAAAAATTTGCTTTGGAACTTTCTTTTAATTTGTTTATCAGATTTCCCACGATATGTGAGTTATGATTTAATTTCAAAAATATTATGTAACATACATAAGAACACATATCTGACTTTATAAAGTATATATATTCTTGAACAGCATCAACCCCCGCGACGATATGGCCATGTCTCTTTGTCCGTCCGTCTATCTGTCTGTCTGTTTGTCTGTAAAAATACCTAGATCTCAGAGACTATAAAAGATAGAACTCTAATTTTATTCGAATGCATATGTTACGTTTGCAAGCAAATCAAGTTTGTTTCAAATGTTTGCCACGCCCACTTCCGCCCCCGCAAATCAATAAAATTGAATATCATGCGTAATTTTAAAGCTAGAGTTGCGACTTTAAGTGTATATAATAACTACTATAGTAGTTATGATTTCTAAAAATTTGGTTGCGATCAGATAAAAATTGTCGAAGTTATTAAAGAAATACTTTTGTGTGGGCAAAAACGCCTACTTATTAGGGGTCTGAGTTGCTTTGGCTGACAATCTGGTATATTGTGCCGTCTATGGTATATTTTGAATGTGGTATTATATCGATATACCAAATATATCATTTGGTATATTTTATAATTAATATCGCACTGTTTTGCTTTTAATCCAAATTGGTAGGCGGTATCTCACAGTCGAGCACTCTCGACTGTAGCTTTCTTACTTGTTAACATATTCTCAAATATTCCAAGTAACTTGAGTTATAATTTAATTTAAAAACCGTTACTAGATCATATGTATTTAGTGTATAATTTTTTACAATATTTTAAAATTATTTGTATAGTGAATGTATTTGTTGCTATATTATTAATCTCTTTAATAAAGCGTGAGTTATTTAATGTTGAAAATATCCTAGATTAAAGGAGAAGTGGTTATAATTGTTGGAATCCTTTTTCATTATAATATTGTTAAGTACGATGATTATTTGGTTGGTTTGTGTGACCAAAGTAAAAATACAGTCCAGGTGTCTCATTCTCTCTCGTTCGGCTGGATATCGGATGTTATCTGTGGGTGCTTTATTCATTATCTATCTGTCGGATCGATCGATAGTAGCCGCCATATTGCTGTGCATAATTGAGGCAAGCGAGCGGGTTGGCGACAAAGGACAGATAACAGATAACAGAGAGACGATGCGACCCCATTAACCTTCCTCCCCCAGCCCATCCCCACCCCCAAAACATTTGAACCATTTGGTTAAACTTGGTCGATTGTTATCTTATCCGGGCATACGGATGCGAAGTGGCCAGGCCATGATTCTACAGTGACAACTGTTGGCTTATCAATATCGAAAGGTTTTTTTTTTTTGGCCGGAGTTGGGGTTGTTGTTAGGGGTTGGATTCCGGCTACCTATAAAAGGGCGACTCACCTGCTCATTGTCATTCATTTCATTTCGTGCGATCGTCAACCGATTCTCCCGGTTCCCGACTCCGACTTCGACTTCGACTTCGATTCCGTCTCGTTTAAAACCCGCATAAAGTGTTAATTTCTTGAAACGTTTTTCTGTTTTTTTTTTCTTAATTTTTTTTTTTTATTTGAACTTTTGTTGTTTTTTGGTTGTGCGTCACAGTTGTTGTAGTTGGTGCTTGGCCTGAAAAAACAAAAACGCAATTTGCATTCGAAAATCGTGTGAAATTTTCCAAAAGAAGGTCAACCACACACAACGAACACACACACACTCATAGAGACTCATTTAACAGTCGTGTGAGTTTTTCTTTTCTCTTCGGTTTTGTTTGCATTTTTTCTACTTTACATTTTTGTTTTTGCCGGAAATCGCGATTGCAGTTTTCATACGAGGTGAGTTACAGTTTTCCCCCCGCAACTAAAAAAATTACCCGCCCTTCAAAACAAATAAAAAGAAAGGAAACGATAAATAAAAAAATTCTACAAAATAATAGAAATATGTTATACTAATAATATATTTGCCATGCGCCAGCGGCTCTAAAGCCAAATTAGTTTAATTGTTCAATTTAAACGCAATGATTACGTGCGGCAAAGTGGGACAAGGAGAGCGAGGCGGGCAGACGCTCAACGCACCTGGCGTTGATAATGAGTTAAAGCAGTATGATGAGGGAGGGTAAGAGGGCAAGCATCTAAATTGAAAGCTGGTTGACATGTGGTCGGGTAATGAAGCAGCGACGCTGCAGGAGACTGTGGAGAACTCTTGATGAGTGGAAGGGAACTAGAAGTGAGAGTGTGGGTGGTTGGCTGCCAGAGGGCAAGGGACGGTAAAGGGGTAAGGGGGTGAAGGGGTTAAGGGAAGCTGGCATGCATTGGGCCGGAAGCACGGCATGTTGGCAGCGTCGCGTTCCAACAACAAATATAAACTATTTGGCATTAGCAACTAATGTTACATGTCAAATACAGTAAAGCGATAGGGGGAGAGAGGGAGAGAGAGGGAATTGAGAGGGAGGCGGAATTTGAGTTGATACCAATGGCTAACGTTAGCGTTAGGTCATCATCACAAAGCGACTCAAATCGGTAAAGAATTTCAGGAACGAAGTTTGCTAGATGACTTGGGTGGGAAGAGTTAAGAAATCAAGGAAGATAGGAAGATAGGAGGTCAGTCAAGAGATAAGGGAACTAATAGGTGTAGCTAGTTAATAGGAAGAGCTGTTAGAAAGTCAGGTAGTGAAGAGTTTAGGGCATATATTGCTAAGAGCTTGGGGAATAAAGAGCAAGACAAGATTAGGGGTGGGAGAGCCATGAGCTCAGGAAGTTTAGAGGACGATGAACTAAAAATTTGGCAAGTTCCGAGAGCAAGGAGTTAAAGGGTCAGGAAGCTAATTTGTTATGGAGTTACAGGACGAGAGCCAAGATATCAGGGAGTCGAAAGGTAAGAGAATGGGGGAAAAAGACGTTGACAGTGTTATAACACAATGAACATGAATGATGGAAGGTTAAGGGGTGATGTAATTTACTAACCTGTAATTCAGGTGTTCAGGAAATTGAAAGTTAAAAGTTATCAATTGATAAGGGTATTATGTAGCTAAAACATCAGGGTGTTAGGTTAGGAGAGAAACAAAAGATTAGGAAGTCGGGATCATGAACATCCAACTCTCCCATAACAAGCTTATGTGATGTTAGAAGGAGATTAAGCTTGGACGTCAGGTGTTGATGGAGTTACGTGTTGTGGGCGACAGGTGATGGTTAGTTGTTGGCATTGTTTGATTTTGTTTTTTTTGGGCCACGTCAGTTGCAATAGCAAACAGCGATCATGGCAAACAGCGAATCGTGTTCCATTTGACAAAGTTGATTTGTTCCGCTCGGTCAAACTGTGTCAAATGGTTTTCAGCTGCAGTTGTTGTTGTTGTTATTGTTGTTGTTGTTGCTGCTGGCGTCGGTGGGACGGCATTGGTTCTGCCTGTTAGCCATGGATCGATCGGAGGAGCCTTGTCCAATTTGCGTGTCAATCGTCGATCATCACACCAACATACACACACACAAAGTCATATTTAATATGTGTGTGTTTATATTGTGTGTTCATGTTCATGTTCGTCTCTCCATTCACTTGTTCCACATGCGACAGAGAAAGGGAGAGTGCGTGAAAGAGACAGTGACTAGCGAAAATTATACATATTACGATGAGCGAGCTTAACTCAAATGTTAATCTTTAGCTCATTTCCTGGTTTCGGTATTTTACTCAACTTTTTTGAACACGCAACTGTTTCGTTCGTTGATACCCTGTAAAAAGAAATTGAAACTCTTGACTTTCCTTTTTTTTTTTTTTTTAAATGTTTTGAATGTTTATATGTAAATCATAATTTATTGAGCTATACCTATTTCATCTTTCTCATATTCAATTTCCTTTTATTTTGCCTTCCTAAATGTCATCGATATTACATATTTATTTCCAATTTAAAATATTCATTTACTTGCATAAAGTTGCATTTTAATTACAAAATATGAGTTTAAACTTTTACAGTATTTTAACATTTTCTGAGAATTGAATTTCAATTTAATATGCCACTGTAAGATTTTGAAAGGACGAGAGATACAATTCAATTTGATATTTAATTTGAAATCAAATGGTGAAAATATTTAGCAAAAATAAGCTAACAATATAAGAATCCAACTTTGTCCGTAGTTAAAATCAAAAAAAAAATTAAGAAAGTAAAATCCCGATTCTCATTTTTAATACTATACGAATATACCAAAATATTATTGAAGAAATACTGAAAATGAATTTAGAAATATTTGTGAAAAAACAGAAATTCATTCCTATACTCTACAAATATACCAAATATAACATATATACTAAAAAATACGAAAATTGAATATCAATTTAAACAAAACCTTAAAATGTAACCGTAAGAATTTCGAAAATATTTGTGAAAAAGCAGAAAAGAGTTGCAATTCAATTCATTTTCAATTCTCTACAAATATACCAAATTTATATACTGAAAGAATACTAAAGAGGAATTTCAATTTAAAATTAACCTCAATATTCAACTATTAGAATTAAGAAATATTTATGAAAAAGCTGAATAGAGTTGCAATTCTGTTCGAAATTGGAAATTTGAAGTTAGAAACAATAACTGCAAGCACTGATCCATTGATAATGATGATGATGACGATGTTATGATGAGTAGTAGCTGCTGCTGCTGCTGTTGTTTTTGGGTGGATGTTTGTTGTTAGCGAGCTATTAACGTGATCGAAAGCTCGTATAGAGATCCATCCATCTGTCCATCCATCCATCCATCCATCCATCCATTCATGCAACGTGCCAGTTGTCATTCAGAGCCTAACCAAATACCCAAATGGTCAAGCAGCGAGTTACCCATTGAATGAACCTGCAGCTATGGGGGAGTTATTAAACCCCCCTCTCCCCTTGAAAATGACAATATATTTAAATTGTTGTTGTTGTGTTAGCTTCTCAACTGGCCAGCAAATTGTTGCATGTCGCTAAGTGCAGTTTCTGTTGCTGCTGCTGCTGCTGCTGCTGTTGTTGTTGCTAGAGAGAGACCTGCAATTATTTTATTACATTTTGATAGCTGACATTGTTCGTAGTTGTTGTTGCTGCTAATGCTGTTGCTGTTGCTTCTGTAGGTTTCTATAAACAATCAACGAAGCGAGCGGCAATTTTCACTAACTGCCCAACTGAGAAGCTAACAATGCCATTGCACAGTGTCCCAATCCGAGTCCAAATCAATTTTGGCCTGTGAATACACACACACACACACACACACACACACACATACATATGGTTGTATTGTCATAATTCACACACAGATGGCGCTGCTGCAACAACTTCCGCTCAACTCAACTCAGCTCAGCTCGACAAGCATTCAAATTGTCTCGTCGCGTGTGTGTAACGAGGCTTAGACCGAGGCCTAAACGATGGTTTAGACTCCTACTACCTCCAACCTCCAACCCCCCGCCTTAACACACACACACACACACACACACACACACACACACACACACACACACACACACAAAAACACATTCAACTCATATCTCGATGCGGGCAGCAGCTGCAGCTGCATTTCGACTTGACGATTTCATTCAAATTTCAATTTTCATACTCGATTCTAAGTTTTTCAACTCGACTCGACTCGCTTCGCATTTTCTGTATTCTCTTGTTTAACCTTCGTCTTAAATTATATGGGTGCAAACGTGCATACATGCGACACATGCGGCTCATTGTTGCCACATGTGCCACATAGCCACATAATTCCAAATACTCACAATCAATTACTTGGCTAGTTAGTTAGTTAGTTAAGTTTGTGCTGCGATATCGATCAATGTTGTCCTTCGAGCTCTGGCATTTGACTTCAAAATAAAGTGGAAAAAGAAAAAAAAATTAAAAAATCAAATTTTCTTTATAGCTAATAAATAGCAAGAAAGCTACAGTTAAGTGTGCTCGACTATGAGATACTCGATACCCACTTTCTTAAAAAAAACTATACTATTACATTCACAATATACCATATAGAGTACAAATTATACCCAACCCTACAGCAGAATCTGTTTTTAGCATATAAAATAATATATTCCATTTAGGTAAATACATTTCTTGAAGGCACAAAGTTATAATACCCCATTGGGTAGCGGGAAGAAAAACAAAAATGATAAAGAAATTTCTTACATTATCCAAGTACAAATGAAAATAAATAATTTATTTTCCTAGCTTTTCGATAGGCAACAACATATGTTTAGTATTAAGAATAACACCAGAAATTTTTGAGTTGGTTTCGATTTCAGACTGTTGCATTATTTTTGTATAAGCATAGTTTTGAAGATATACTCGTGAAAGCTATAATTTGATACATTCAATAATAACTACAGTTTTTTATGGTTTCTGAGATGCGATCAGATAAAAGTAGAAGAAGTGGAAGTTATTAAAAAAAATAGTGATATTTTATAAATATGTATACCAATATTTAATTTAAATTTTAGATTGATATAATGTTCAAATTATTTGTGCTACTTCTTAATAAACGTTTCAATAAATCTTAACTTTGTTGTGATATTATATTGATATACTAAATCTGACTTTCGGTATATTCATTAGGTATATTCTTGAGATTGTTATTACTACTTAATAAACGTTCCCTACATTCCAATAAACTTCAAATTTATGGTGATATTATATCGATATACCAAATATGAAAATCGATATATTAATTTGGTATATTGTTAAGATTATTATTACCACTTCTTAATAAACGAACGCATTGTGTTCAAATTTTTTTTAACAATTATATTTAATCTTATGCAATACAATAATAGATCGATTCATTTTTCATAATATCATAATATATAAATTCAATTTCATACCATATTTGCAAATAATACTAATATACTAAACATGGAGCTACTCTTGACTTCAATTCCCAATGCGATAGTCTAAGGTACAGTTCTCATAAATTGTTTCGATGGCTATATGCATAAAACAATATGTAATACACAGCTTTTCAGGAGAACTGCAGACTACAACAAGTGGCTGGAGTTATAAGCTGTTTTAGCAAATTGAAATAAATCTTTAAACAGCTTTTTCACTAGTATTTCATGTGGTTTTTCTCACATGTTATCGCATAATCTCAACAACTGCTGCGGTTCTCTCCTCGGTCTAGTCTCAATTATTGACTGTAACCAGACGCATTGCCTCGAGCCTCCTTCCCCTTTTCCTCCCCCTCCATCGTTCGTTAGCATCTCAAGTGTTTCTTGTTCAAAGCCAAATGCTAATAAGCATTAAATTATGAAAAGATTTTTCGTTTGCAGGCCAGTCGGGCCATAAATGACGAAATTTAAGCGCCCATATTTATAGCCCAGACTTTTTGCACTGGAAAAACTACGTGCAAAGCTTTTCTCAGAGTAACAACCAACAACTAAGCCACACCGGGGGAGCGAAGAGTGCAGCACAAAAGCGAATACTGTGTTAAAGTTTTTATTGGCAACTCGCGCAGTTGCATAAACACAGCAACAGCAACAGCAACAGCAAAGCGACAACAAAATTGAAAATATGTTTTGTTTGCTGGCTGCTAGGCCAGCCAGTCAGTCAGCCAGTCAGTCAGTCAACTAAAATCGAAAATCCCTGAAACTAGAACGCCCAAATAACCCATGGACCATAAAATCTTTAAACAAATTGCGCAAAGCGTCACGTCGTCGTCGTCGTCGTCGTCATCGTCGGTTTTGCCATCTCTTGACTGACAACACACAAAATGTGCTAACGCATTTTTTTTTCATATATATTTTTTTGTTGTGTTTTTGGTTTGCGTTTTTCCAATTAGCCAGCAAACCAAGAGGTTTTCTCCTTTGTGGCAGCAGGAAGTCGCACAGCAATGTGGGCCACTGGGTCAGGCGAAAAGCAAATGAAATAAAAGATCACAGCATAGTTTGCAGCGCAGTGAATGAAGAAATTCCAACTTAGTTATATTCAGTGAGGTGAAATGCACTTCTGCTTGAACTAAAATTGCTATTTCTTTGACAATCAAAGGGCAAAAGGAACTCTATTCAATAATAGCATTTAGTTCAGAATATTAAAATAATACTGAACATTCGCAGCAAGTTTGGCATTTTAAAAAAGCGATTTCTCCTTATATCAAAATCAAAAAGAAATGCTTTAAATATGGGTTATTGTAATTTTGAATACTACAGTCTTTATGATTCCTAAACTACGATCGGATGAAAGTTGAAAGAGTTATTTAAGAATTAGTGATATTATATTGATATACCAAATGTGACTTGCGGTATATTAATTTGGTATATTATTATTACAGCTTCTTGGTTCACTACATTCCAATAAATTGCATTTTTATAGTGATATTCTATTAATATACCAAATATGGCTTTCGGTATATTAAAAGTTCGTTACATTCCAATAAATTTAAATTTTTTAAGCATTAATATAAATAAATAATATTTTAGTTTTATGTGGTTAATTGCATAAGATGCAATACAATTAATAATAGATCGAAATTTAAACAATTTTAAACAAAATTTGCAGCAAACTTAAAAATTCGACGAGTTCTTTCAAATTACTTAATACAATTTGTAGCTGAAATCTTTGCCAAAACTCTTTTGTTATTTCCACCAGAAATGTCATAGTTTCTGTGGCACGAAATGCCATTGTCAACGACACTACAACATGGCCGCCGGATATCCTGTGGCACATGTGAATATTCATTGGAGTAGTCTGAATGCTCTCGGCATCTCTCAAGTCAAGTTGAGCTTGTGTTGTGGTTGAGACTTGCTGCATGTATCTGTGTATCTGTGTATCTGGCTCTCTGTGTTGTGCCTCGCGGTAGTGCAACCGCATCCGTTAACGCTGCCATTGTGGCAGATGCTGTCGCTGTCGCTGTCTCTGTCTCTGTCTTTGACTCAACTAGAGATGGACGTGTGTGTGCAACACGTATTGGGATTTCACTATAGTGCTGTATTTTGGCTAAGAATAAGGGAATATGTAATTCCTTAAATTTATAGTGAAGAGACGGAAAAGACGGCTGATGCTTATATAATTCAATTTAGTTTTAAAATCATTTATTTTATATTCATTCATTTATTTTGAGCATATTTTGTAATAAGCATAACATAAGAATATTTTGTGCATTTGTGCATACAATACGAGTATAACAAGTTGTAGGAATTATTTGAGAAGTATGCTTGCTTTACTTGACATTCTGCCATATTTTGAATGTAATAGTATATTGATATACTAAATATGACTTTCGGTATATTTTGGTATTTCCCCAGTATACATTTATTTGGTATATTTTGAGAGTAATTCCGTTTCACCATTTTACTATTTTTGTAAATATTCAAATTGAGGTGGTATATTAATAAGAATAAATCGAGTTTTAAAGTTTACTTGATAATATCGTGCGTGCTCTGACACATCTCTGACCAAAGAGGGGCAATCTAATGCTCCCAACTCTTGAGCTGACTCGACTCGACTCGACTCGAATCTGTGTTCGTTTGGTTTGGAATTGAAGCGCGTTATTTGAATTTGATTTCTTGTCTGATTTTTAACAGCAATGTGTTAAATGGATGCCAATACAAAGCGGCTCACCGATTGTCCATTTGCCATAGCTCGACTTGTTGTTGTTGTTGTTATTGTTTGTGAGGCGACGGCGGCTTCGGCGATTCTCCGTGACGTGCCACCAGGTACCGACAACGATCCATTCCAAGTGCTATGTACCAAAGAGAACGCACTAACAACATGCTCTGTATACACACACACACACACACACGTACATATAAATATGTATAGGTATCTGTGTAACTATGTATCTGCATCTATATCTATGTATCTTCATATCTTTGTGTAGCTGTAGCTCTGTTTGCCCCGCTCTAGATAAACTTTAAACATTTTGAGACGTCAACAGAGACAGAGACACAGACAGACAAAGTTTTTTTTTGTCATTGATCATTATGCATCCGCATCCGTGTAAGATACATTTGCTTGGTATCTATGGATAGAGGCGACTCTCCACACACACACACACACACACACACTCACACACATTTGTAAGCTATGCGACTGCGGCTCGTTTGCCACATATTGATCGAACGTGTGCAAATAAAATACAATTTAAATATTTATTATCTTTGCAGTTCGTTAGCATCTTGTATCTGTTTAAACACAGCCTCGACTTGGCCTCAATTTTGATCTGCTTTGCCTATACCCCACATACATATATCGCACATAGTAGAGATCAACTCACTCTCCCATCTTATTTCAAATAACATATAGCATATACATTTGTTTCTATACCCGCTACCCATCGAGTAAAAGGCTGTTATAACATTGTGCTGACAGGGAATGTGAATAACAGGCAAATGGAGGTAACTACGATTCCACAAATTCTTGACTGGAAACCAAAATGATCGTATAGCAAACATAATTTTCACTCTAAAGTCGATTTTTAGTACTTACAATTATATCTACACTATTTATAATTTCCAAAAATTGCATTACAATCGGATAAAAATTGTAAAAGTTATTTACTTGTTATGGATCATATGGCAATCTGGTATATTTTCAGTTCAATGGTATATTTTGAACGTAATATCGACATACTAAATATTGTGTTAGATATATTTCAGTATGTTTTGGTATATTTTCTTTTAATTACTGCACTTTTTTTGCATTTATTAAAAGTGGGCATCTCACAATCAGATATATTTTGAACGTAATACTGATATATCAAATATACTCTATGGTATATTTTTAGTAGTTTTCGGTATAAATTTTGGTATATTTCTAAAGAAATACCTCAGCGGACATCTCACAATCTGGTATATTTTAAATTCTATGATACATTTTAAACGCAATATTGATATACTTAATATAGTTTTTATACCCGCTACCCATAGGGTAGAAGGGTATTATAACTTTGTGCCGGCAGGAAATGTATGTAACAGGTAGAAGGAGGCATCTCCGACCCTATAAAGTATATATATTCTTGATCAGCGTCAACAGCCGAGACGATCTGGCCATGTCCGTCTGTCCGTCTGTGTGTCTGTCCGTCCGTCCGTACGAACACCTAGATCTCAGAGACTATAAGAGATAGAACTATAATTTTTTTTCGACAGCATTTGTTATGTTTGCACGCAGATCAAGTTTGTTTCAAATTTTTGCCACGCCCACTTCCGCCCCCGCAAATCAAAAAAATCGAATAACAAGCGTAAATTTAAAGCTAGAGTTCCGTTATATATAATAACTACTATAGTAGCTATGATTTCTGATTTGGTTGCGATCAGATAAAAATTGTCGAAGTTATTAAAGAAATAGTTTTGCATGGCCAAAAACGCCTACTTACTAGGGGTCTGAGTTGCTTTGGCCAACAATCTGGCACATTGTGCCGTTTATGGTATATTTTGAATGGGGTACTATATCGATATACCAAACATACCACTTGGTATAGTTTTAGTATTTTTTAGTATTTTCGGTATATTTTGAAAAGGATACCGCAATATTTTGCCTTTATTAAATATGGGTAGCGGGTATCTCACAGTCGAGCACACTCGACTGTAACTTTCTTACTTGTTTTTGTGTGTTTCAGTATTTTTGCTATATTAATTCGGTATATTTTTTAAAAATACCAAACGACTTAGATTTATATCTAGTATATTTTGATCTTTATGATATATCTATATATATATATATATATATATATATATATATATATATATATATATATATATATATATACATCTTCGATATATTTTAGTATTTTCTTCAATATATTTTTAGAATAATACCGAATGGTTTAGCTTATATGATTTAGCTTTTATTCAAAATGGGTATCTCGCAGTTTAGCACATTCGACTGTAGCTTTATAAGTTGTTTTTTGTTGTTGACTGCTGTTTTCCTGGAATATGCACAATTTATACAATTGGGTCGACAAAATTGGCGCCATTGGGACGCCCGAGTTGCGTCTTAAGTTTTGTTTTCCTTTTTATTTTCAAATATCACAATGCAGAACCTGGCAACAATTCGATTTGCATTTGTAACAGAACGAAACGCATTAGAACAAACAAATACAAAAAGGAAAAAAAACAGAAAAACTGAAAAGCAGAAAAGAAAACAGAACTTGTAACTTGTTTCTGTGACTGTTGCTGATAAAGGAAAAGCCCTCCAAAACTAATTAACGCCTGCAACGTGTATTTTGCGCTTTGCTTGTGCTCTGCGGGTCTCTGGCTATGAGTTTGGGGCTTGTTGCTGTTGCTGTTGTTGTTGCCAGTTGCTGTTGCTGATATCGTGCCAGCAACTGGCAGCTGGCAAAGGGTGCGAAAGAGAGCTCCCGAAATTGAAGCGTAACAGAGTGTGCGAAAGGGAGCGAGTGATGTCGAGTCAGGTATACTTCACTGTATTTTTATCTGCTAATTAAACACAGACGCTCGATCGCAATACAACGACAACAACAACAACAACAACAACAACAACAACAACACCAACACCAACGACAACAACAAAAAACAAAGCTACATTAACAGCCCCGTTTAAAAGTCAACGACGTGGCCATATAGAACTTTCAAGTATGTGTGTCGTTATATGCACACACACATACATACATATATGTGGATATATATTCACGTATCTAGCTATCTGCATATTTTCGACTCGAGGCGAGTCGAGTTGAGTCGTGGCGTTAGAAGAAGTACACAAATGTGCTCTAGAATTTGCACAATTTTGCTGACAGCAGGAATAAAGTTGCATTGCAAATGTGCTAAGAAAAAAAAACAAAAAGAAAAAGCAAAAACAAAAACTATATTCGCACCATCTCTATATAGATACATCTTATCCAACTAGACGAGCCCGCTTTGCTATGCTCCTCAGCTGTTAAATGCTGATGCTGATGCTTAGCCTTAATTACACTGCCAAAAACCAACTTCGATTCGAAACTGATTTGTTCGATAAAAAATGAGAGATTATGATTATATACTTCTTCGATTATTGGAGCAGATGTATAAAAGAGGAATATTGCTGGCACATTTCTTCAATTAAAGTTATTTTAATGCGGCTGGAAAGTAATGAATTTATTTTTTTCAAGTATTTAATAATTGACGAATATTACTTAAAATTCTTCTAGCTGTTTTTATTGTCTCAGATATCTGAACGAACAGCATATGTCTTTAACTAAAGTTCTTCTATTGATGATAAGTTTTTCCCTAAGACAGTCAAATATTGATCATTTAAATTTCATATTCCTTTAGGTACTAAGTGATATTGCTTTCAAATTTGCTAGCTCTTATTCACAAATGTCAAAGCAGATATCTGCAATACGAGTTCTGTTAGTGTTGATTTTAATTGCATATTACTTCAAGAATTGAATGATATAAGTATAAAAGAGGAATATTACTTTAAATTATTGTGGTTGTTATTCTTATAGTCTTAATCGGATGAACGGGTTTCTGCAATTAAATTTTCTTTTTTGATAAATAGTTATTCGTTGAAATAGCAGAAGTTCGAATAAATAAATATATATCGAATAGTGAGATGAGATAAGTGCTTTTAATGTTGCCTAGTTTATTTCTGGTGATTGCAATGAAAGATCTTTCTTCAATGTAAAGTATGGACTTTATTTATATATTTGTGTCAATATTGAGAGATGGCAACGAAATTTTTGCCTGAATAATTATAATTTCGCTCAGTGTAAGCGTTACAGTTTGCGCTTTTAGAGTGTATCTGTATCTGTATCTATACTCTAGACTCCATGCTACATGGCGCACATCTAAGACTGTCCATCTGGAGAGGCACACACACATAGAAACACACACACACATATATATATATATATATCACTTGGATGCGACACCTATGCTAATGTTTGTTTGCCCATTTCCAACAAGTTGTTGCTATCTCTAAAACTAAACCTAAAATTTTGAGATCACTTGTGGGCAACATACATACAGACAAAAAGCGCAGCGGACGTCGCAATCGCAGTCGCAGCGTAGTCGACGTCGACGTCGGTGTTGAGAACAAACAAAATGAGCAAAATAAGCAAATAAAAGTGACGACGACGTCGCCGTCTCTGTCTTCGTTGACAACAACAAAGGCTGAAATATGTACACATGCAATAGCAACAACAACAACAAAAACCAAGAATTCTTTTTTTTTCGTTTTTTTTTGTATTTTTCTCCTTTACCAAAAAGCAACAACAACTACAACAAACGTCACTTAATTTCAAGTTAAATAGCCGACGCGCATTATTTGAGTTTTGAAATGGAGAGCACAAGTCGAAGCTGCACACTCACACACACTAACACACATATGTATATATACATATACATATATGTATATTATGGCATCCACATGGATCTAGGTACACTCACACCTTATGGACATTGGAAAATGTTAAATGTGTGTGCACAACTGGACGACGGTGTCTTGACTCTGTTTGAATATGATTAGATGATCGATGTGCAGCTAATAGATTGTTAATCCCCCCACCAACTGCAACTCGGGTGCAGCCAGACGGAAATGTATACTTCATATTACGAATATCGTTCTTTAATGTCGCTGCGATTAATCGAATCAGGGCAGGAGATACAGTTCCCCTAAATAAGGTTCATTACAATTTATTAATAGATAAAATATTTCATATATATTCTTAGTATTCTTCCCTAAAAAAGAGTTTAAAGATTCCAGGATTCCAAACATTCCTATTCCTATCCAACAAAACTAAAACTTCTTTGAAATCCTTGCTTTATCTTGCCAAATCTGTAGTTTCATTTATTTATATCTTTATTTAAAACGCATCTGACTAATATTATATCTTATAGTTTGAAGCAAATAATAATGCAATGTTTCAGTAGTGTAAAATGTTGTAAGTTATAGAGAAAATCAAATCGAAAAAGTGAATTTTAATGGAACTGTAATTTATTATAATGAAATCATAAAATTTTGATTTTGTGCAGTTCATTCATAATGTTCTAAGTTCTCGTTGATTAGCGTTTATTAAAATTGGAAACATGAAATACAAAATGCTGGCTAAGCTCCAGATGATCCACGCAGCTCTACAGTCCATTGCACACACATACACACACACACACACATACAGAGACAGCACACACACTCGCACACACACTCGAATTCACTCTCAAGCTTACGGTGCAATGTGCTGACGGGGCGGCGCTTGGCCGACAGGAATCGCCATAGAGCCCCGCCGGACACACACATGCAACCCAAGCAATTGTGTGCGTGTGTGTGTGTGCGAGAGTCAACAGTTGGTCGTTGATCGTTGCGCTGCTCTTTGCTGTCGCTGCCAATGCGCTGCAGCGACGCCAACGACGACGACGACGACGACGACGACGCGCTGTTGACTTCGGGTCGGGGTAATCGGGCCGGGCTACACTCCGATACCGATCGTTGTATGTATGTGGGCTATACCCAGCAAGCAAAGTTAGGAGGGCTCTAAATTATGTGTCCAAAAAGAGCCGATTTTAAGAGTGTTTTCTGAGTAGGCACATAAATAAGATCGTTTTCGGAGCGCAATCAGTACATTCTAAACATCGACTCATAAAATGGTCTATTGTCTGAGCATATTCGGAGTTAAATTAAGTAAGAACTGAGTTAAAACAGCGCTTAAAATAACGGAATGCAGATTTGCGATAATCGAGATCACAAAACATTTATTTAGTTTCTGCATTACGTGCCTTGCAAGTCGGTCGTGATTAGTGGACAATTAAAATATAAAATATACGTTAAGTTAATAATGCTAAGTTCGTCGTAAAACTGTGAATTTGAAATCCTAACTTTATAATATTTCAATTATTTTTAAATTTTTCTTCAAATTCTTTATATTTTTCTAATATTGTAATTTGTTGAATTAAATAAAAATTATATAAAGATCAATTTATCCACACGATTGTATAAACCAAAACAAGTCCGATAAGAATTTTTTCGGTGCGATTTATGTAAGTGCCTAAAAATTATACTTTTATGAGTATTTTCTGAGCGTTTTCAATGCTTGATTAGGAGGGTGAAAGCACTTATTTCTGTGTCAAAAAGAGTCATATTAGACTCAGAAATTGCCCTCTTAAAGTGCGACCGTTTTCACGGAAAAAAACGCTCTTTCCGGACTCTTTTTTGGGCACTTTATGATGTAAAATGCTCATAAAAAACTATCAGAAAACTGTCAGAAAACGTTCAACTTGCTTGCTGGGTACGGGCATTCGTGTGTGTGTGTTAGTGTGTGTGTGTGTGTCGCGTCTCTCAACGTTCAACGCTCAGCACTTTGCTATTTTCACCCATGGCGCACTGCATTGCGTTCACTCGTCGATCGGTCGCGTTGCGGGAAAGACGTGAACCCGGACCAAAGTTCTAATACAAAAATTCAACTATTGCCGGTTAAACATTAATACACAAAAAAGAAAAAAACCATAAATAGTTTTGTTGTTTAGGGCACATTACTTTACTTGACTATTTTTTTCCGTGATTGCTAAAGTTGCTGCACAACAAAGCAAAAAAAAAAGATTTCAAACGATCAAAAATAGTAAAAAAACAAAAAACGCAACGACGTCGCTGCCAATCGCCAATCGTCGTTGTCATTTGTTTGTCGTCGTTGACGTCGCTGTATATATTTTTTTTGTTTTGCCGCTCACCGTTCAGTGCCTTGTCAAGTGAAAATTAACCGGGTTTTTTCCGTTCTATGTACTTTACTATAATTTAGTTACACTTTTTTCTACTTTTTTTGTTTGTATTTTTGTTCGTTGTTTTATTTTTTTTTTGTCGCGGAAACTGCAACTGAATTCTTGTACAAACAGCAAAAAGAAAAAAAAAATTAAAAACACTAAAACACTTTTAAACGGAAAACTTCGACGCGAGACATTGTGACAGAAAGCGCCATAAATTCTCAGAGCTGCCAAATCAAATATTAAAATTTTGCTGACAGCCGACAAAATGTAAGTTTTTTTTTTGCTTTGTGTTTTGGGGTTTTTTTTTTTTTTTTTTTTGCTAATTCTCATTATATTTACATATGTGTAAGTACGAATACGAGTACTTTAACTCGTACTTACTTATGACTGTTTCACTGAAGTGTCTGGTCAGCAACGAGATATCGTTGTTGTCGTCGTCATTGTTGTTGTTGTTGTTGTTGTTGCCTTGACTTCTCGACTTTTGTCTTAACTTTTGTCTCAACTTGACATCTCCTCGTATTAGCGTTGTATGTTATTATTTTTGCTGTTTTTTTTTTGGCTTTGGTTTTTGCACTGCGTGCATTAAATTATAATTTTAATACCCTGTACCCATAAAATTGTCATCGTACTTTGTACGTGCAACTGCCTGAAGTAGATCCTATTAACTTACGAAGTTCTTTTCAATGATCTTTACCCTGTACACAGGGTATTATTTTTTAGTCATTTAGTACACCCAACAAACGCTGAGTGGTATTCAATGACCGAAAATTGCTCAAATTTTTGTAGTTACTTTATAAATATATATGACTTTAGTGCACTGTGTGTGTGTGTGTGTGTGTGTGTGTGTGTGTGTGTGTGTGTGTGTGTGTGTGTGTGTGTTGGGAACAAGTTTCAAACTGCAATCGCCAACTTTGAACATCATAATTTAATTGTTAATAGCTTTCGAGGTCTAAGAACTTCAAACTTGACGATTATTCGCTTAGCTGTACACATAAGTGACTAATGGATAGGATATTTTCGTCAAGTTTCGTTGAGTTGAATGCCGCAGCTTGTGTGCGCCACACAAAAGCTGCTTGCTACGACACCGTTCGACTGCTATGTCATCTGCTCCTTTGTTGTTCAGGATTGGATGCATTTCTTGGTATCGTTTTTGGTGAATTCCGCAATTGCATTTCGACGTTTCGGGAGAATGCAACCGAACACGAACTGGACGCAGAGAAACCAGAGATCTACACTAAAACTCAAAGCTAAAGTCAAACAGCAATTACTTTGGCAGATGGTTGAGTTTCACAAAATACGATATGAAACGATACTTTTATATGTATGTATGTGTACACATTATACGAGTATCGTTCCCCCGGGGCCTCTTTGACCGACGACTAATGACCAACGACCAACGAGGCACTTTGAACCCTTCATCCTCCTGAGCACGCTGGCAATGATTCAGTGCGAGGCAATAATTGTTCCAATATTTATTTATAAACAATCAAATTGACGCAGGCTTAGTTGGGGCATATGGCATATGGAACCCATCGCAATACTTTCCATTTGCCGCGAACCTGTTGGGCTGGGGTTTATGGCACTGGGCACGCCAACGATAAGATAAGTTCCAGTCCCAATCGCAGTCGCCAGTCGCCAGTCGCTGCTATAGCTGCTTTAGCTGCGGGCCCAACCAGCCAATGCCAATGGCAATGACAGCGGATTTCTACTACTAAAATGTGTATGACAAATCGCAGAAACTGCGAAGAAACAAACAGAAACAGAAACAGAAACAGAAAACAAAATCAAGCAAATACTATATCTGTAGCACCCTCTTGATATAATTATAAAATGAATTGTTACCATTACTATTACTGCATGATATATGTATGTACATACTTCAAATATTTCTTAGATTTTCTCATTAACTTTGACTCACATTTCTGTAGAATTCCATAGCATAATGCCTTCCCCTCATCGCGCCAATTGACATTGATAAGGTTTTAGCGCAAAAACGAAATATTACTCAAATGGAAAATGTCTACAATTCCACAAAGTTAAAGTTTGTTCGTTCATTTATTTATTACTTATTGCACATGTTTGGAAATCCATAAATACTTATGCTGCTCTTAATTTGCCTGACTGCACTTGATAAAAATTCTATTGCTTACTCGATAAGGTCAATGATTTCAAAGAACTGGAAATATTTGTTCTCGGAAAAACATTAATGGGATTTCTGCTTTTTTTTTTTTTTACCGATTTTATGTTCTATATAAAATTTGTTTCTGAGGGTTTCAATTTGATTACGTATACGTTTGTCATTGGCAGTATTCTAAAATCGATGGTATTTATCTAGATCTATAGAAAATTGTAGAATTTTTGAGCTATGATCAATCTTCATTATGTATTAAAACTTGATTTGTGCTACCTATAATTTTGTCGACTTGTAAACAAGTTGTTGATAATAGTTTTTGTTTTCTTTCTATGAATTCGTTAGTTGATTTCTCAATATATGGGGAACTTCTGCACTGTAAAAAAAAGTTTCAAAATCATCGTACTAGGAATTTTCGTCTAAAAAATGCGTGAAGAGCAGAAAAATCTTTCAAAAAAGAAGCTTATGGAATTTAGATTAATTAAGATTATGGTTAAGATATTGTACATTTTATTTTATTGTGTTTTTTCTCCGTATACTAATTTTATTATTTAATACACATTCAATTATTCGGTTGTATATCTTAAGCATTCTATTCTACACAAAATATTTATCATCGCGTCGCGTAGCATTTGTGTCCAAAACATTCTCAGAAGAGATATTTCGATGGATTCGAGATTATTTGTAATCTTTTTCTAGTATTTTGAGTATTAGTTGCTTTGGCTGACAATCCGGTATTTTTTTTCACTCTGTGGTATATTTTGTATGTACTTCTATATCAATATACCAAATGTCGGTTGGCATAATTTTAGTATTTTTGCCGTATCTTCATTTATTTTGGTTTTTCATAATGGGTAATGGGCATTTAGCTTTCTTACTTGCTAAATCGAATGTTTTGGATTATATACCGATTATAGGTCTTTTTCAGTGTATGCATATTTGAAATATTCTTCAAGTTGACAATTATTAGATACAATTTGTATACAAAATATATTTTATATTTATACCCAACATATATAGTAGTTGTAATTAACGATATTTACATAAAGTTAGTTTGTATCTGCAGTCTTTTGGCACAAAGGTAAACTTTCAAGTTTTCTTATTAGTTTTGACACGTGTTTTTTTTTTTCGTTGTGTATTTCTTTTATTGTCGACTGTTTACTTCCGTTTCCGTTTGCCGCCGTCTAATAAGTACTTGCCTCAATTCAGTTAGACTCCACAGTACTTGTATCTGTATCTGTATCTGTGGCTGGTGACTGTATCTGTATCTGTAGCTGTATCTGTGTGTGTATGTGTTGCCTTTCCCTTGGCGTTGGCATTTTCTTTATCTTATCTGTCTGACATTTTGTTGGCGTTGTGTTGCTCTCGTTTATTGTTGTTATTAGAGGCATTGCCGTGTTTGCATTTCGGTTGTCTATGCTATGTACTCGCTGTGTACATATGCTATGTATACATAGTGATATATACGTATGTATTTGCTTTGGCTGTATTTGTCTCTAGTTTTGGATATGTGTCTCCCTACCTCGCACACTGACGCACAACATGATCGATTGTCTCTGTGAGAGCGAAAGAGAGAGAGAGAGTGAGACAGTCTAGTACTCTGTCGCCCGGCTTATGAATAATTTTACTAATATTTGTTTATGAAACACAAGTGTTTTTCACACCCGCACACACACACACACTCAGCCACACACACACACACACATCGTTACATGCCTGTGTGAAGATAACCCAGTTTGTACAGGTGTCTATAGAATACTTATGCGTGTAATATATGCACATAATTATACAAATTATATTGTATCTATATACCCAACATATATAGTATTTGTATACTCTGCCTTTGCCTGCATGCTAGTTCTTATCGTTGCCGTTGCCGTTGCTGTTGCCGTTGCCACGCCCACATTTCATCGACCTTCTTTTTTTGTACTAATTTTAATTAAATTTGCTCCGTTTACGATCAGCCATTTTGGCATCTCGTTCGTTATTGTTTTTGTTTCTGTTTCTGTTACTATGCTTTCCTTTGCGCCCAACAACCAAGCAACCAACCAAACAACCAACCGAGCAACCAACCGAGCAACCAACCGAGCAACCAAGCAACCAGTCATCATCGTCATGGGTTTTTATGACAATTTTGTTGCTGTTGCTGTTTGCTGTTGCTTTCTTACCATCGTGCTGCGAAACTTTAGCTTATCGCATTTCGTTGTCGAATCGCTTTGCGTCGGCCATCTTTCAACTCGCCCCGACTTTCATAAACTCATTAACGTGATCATGTCTCACGCGGTAAAACCAATGATCACCACCTGATCCGTCGTTTACAAATGAAAGATGCTTTCGATTCGGTTATGTGGCTAGGATTTCTCACATTTTTTTAAAAGTTATACAGTTCCTGGTACAGTTGTGTTTGGTTTCCCCATTGAAAATCTCGTAACATATTTAAGTTTATCGCTCTAAAAGCTATAATTATTCATAAACCGATCGTCTAGCATAATTTTGCTGTAAAGGGGAATAAGTATATAACAAGCAAACATAAAAAGTCAAAATTTAATCGAAATAAGGGGATTTTCGTGTTTATGAGATTACTTTGTTTTCGTTTATGATATATCGTCTTAGTTAAAATTAACAAGATAAAATAAATATTTTCGAGTCCATAAAATATATTCTTCTACTAAAAAAAAATCAGCCTTAAGGTTGGAATAGAATGGTCTAATTTAGCAATCGGAATAGGGGGGAACTTCTGCATAAAAACATTATGAAGCTTACAAAGTATTTTTAAGTTAAGATTAGCATGGTAGAAAGATTATTTGAGGATGTAAAATGTATTATTCTAGGTGGCAATTGAATAGTCAAATATAGTTGTAGGACTTTAGCGAAATAAGGGATTTTTTTGTTCTAGGGATAATGAAATATGTTTAGCAAGATACAAAAATATTTTCGAGTGTAACGAATTTGTTCTCCATTTGTTTATAAGGAAATAATAGAATGACCCAAAATAATTGAAATAAGGGGAATTTATGCAATTCAACTAATTTGAAGGTAGTTGAAAAGATCAGCATGGTAGAAATGGTATTTTAAAGTATGAACATTTATTCTACAATGTAGCCATAGAATAATCAAGTATGGCTGTAGAAAATAATCGAAATAAGGGGACTTTTTTATTTATGGAATAATTAAATATCGTGTTGGTTCAAATTAGAAAGATAAAACAAATATTTTTCAGTGTAAAGAATATATTTTCCATAATATAACAATTGGCTAGAAGGCTAAAAAAGTCATTGGAAATAATTGAAACAAGGGGAATTTCTGTATAATATATATTTGGAATGTACCGGAATATATAAGCTTGGTAGAAATGTGAAGTGTGAAAAATCTATTCTATGTAGCAATAGAAACCGGAAACTCGGTATTTTGATTTTTGGGATAACATTGAAAATGAGAAAACGAAAATGAGAAAGTAAGACGATGGAAAATTTTCGCATTAATTATATGTGGAAGACAATGACCATTCAATTATAGAAAGGAAAATTTGACATATAAGATGATAAAAAGATAGAGAGCAAAAGTTATGTTGTTGTTCATAATAGATAAGAATGGGAAGAATAACAGATATATTTAAATGTAGTCAACAAACTATGCATTTAGATAATATTTAGTACGGATGAATCATGGTTTATTTAATATTTAGTTGTGAAATTCATTTTGCACCGGCGGGAAATGTCTGTAACATTCAGAAGAAAGCATCTCCTATCCTATAAAATATATATATTTTTGATCAGCGTCAATACTGTTTGACCCTATGAACACCTAGATATCAGAGACTATAAGAGATATATTTTGTTGACATCACTTGGCGGATAAAGTTTGGGTCAAATTTACGCCACGCCCAAACATAACAAACATAATTTTGAAGGTAGAATCGCGAATTTTGTTATAGACAACAATAACTATAGTGTTTCTGGTTCCACAGAATTTGATTGCGATCAGACAAAATTTTTAAAGTTATTTAGGAAATGAACTTATGGAAAATTACAGCGATTGCAATCGTATTTTGGCCGTTTTGGCTGACAATGTGGTATAATTGACCTGTATGGTATATTTCGAATGTAGTACTTCATCGATATACCAAATATGATCTTGGTAATATTTGGTATACTTTAAGAATAATACTAATATTCAAATTGGGTAGCAGGTATATCACAAACGTCCATACTCGAATGTAGCTTTCTTACTTGCTTTTTGTACTTTGCTTTTATGTAATGAATCTTCTCTGTTGTTATGGAATCACATTTTGAATACTCTCGTTTTCGTCCACACATTTCAAGATCCTTCGATCTCTTTGCTCTCTCTTTTCCGCAGCAGTCTGGCGAGGAGCAGAATGTGGAGGACAGCTGGTGCTGGGAGCCCATGGGCTCGGAGTCGACAGAGTCGACAGGCAAACCACAACCAATCACAGGAGGCGGCATGGTGGACGTGGCACTCGATGGCGCTGCAGCGGCACTCGATGTGTCAAGGTTGAATGATTTGGTGGCAAGTCTGGAGCAACAGAATGAGGAGCTGCGCAATTCATTGGAGGAACTGGACGCACAGCACGATCTGGCCATGCAGGATGTGCTGGGCCACAAGACGCAGCTGCAATCGCAGCTGAGGGAGCTAAAGCAGTTGCAGGCCGATCGCCTGGTGGAGCATGAGTTGGCCATGGCCCGGCTGCAAGCACAGTTGGTGGAGGATCGGGAGCGGCAAAGGAGCGCGGCTCAGGCGCAGTTGGAGCTGGAGCAGCGGGTGGCGGAGCAGTCGCAGGAGCTGCAACGCAATGTCCTCGAGCTGGCCGAGATGCAGCAGCTGCTGGAGAAACGGGGTGCCGACAACGGCGAGCTGATCGAGCGTGTGCGTCAGGCCGAAGCGGAGCGCGAGAAATTGCAGCGCGAGCTGGAAGAGTTGGCCAAGCTGGCCAAGGAGAAGAAGACATCGGAGTCATCGAACAGCTCATCGACGGGCAAACACAGCGAGGATGAGTTCATTGTGGTGCGCAACGCGGATGCGTTGGCTGGCTCCAGCTCGGATCCAGATCCCGATACGGATGCCACAACGCCACCGAGCAAGGAGAAGCTGCGGGACAAGCTCGTCTCGCTGGAGGCGCGCATTGCGGAACTCTCGACCCTCAATGCCAAGCTGCAGGATGGCGACCTGGAGCGTCAGTTGGCCAGCAGCGTGCTGAACGAGCAGCTGTCGGAGCTGGAGACGCGACTGCGGATCAGCGAGAGCGAGAAGGAGCAACTGCAGCTGGAGCTGCAGCGCAAACTGCAACAGCTGATGCTGCAGAATCAGGAGCTCAAGTTGAACGCCGAGGCCGATCAGGAGACGCATGCCAACGATCTGGAGCAGCAGCTAGGTGCACTCCGAGCCGAGAACAGTCAATTGCGACAGGAGCTCGATGCGAGCATTGCCCAGGCCAAGTTCCGTCAAGCGATTGCCGAGGAGAAGCAGGAGATCACCGACCTGGATCTCGATCTGGACGATGTTGGTGTCAGTGCTGACAATGATCCGCACAAGCTGCGATCCCTGCTCGAAGCGTTGCTCGCTGACAACTCGGAACAGGCGCTGGACCGCACGCATCGGTTGCTCAACGAGCGCTGGCAGCGTTTGGACAGCACCGAGCAGCGTTTGGTTGATCTGCAGGATCAACAGCTGATCGCGGAGCACGAGAAGAAGACCCTCGAGGCGGACATATCGCAGTACATACTGCAGTGCGACGAGCTGATGAAGAACAACGAGCTGCTGCTCAACGAGCTGGACAAGTTCAAGCGCAACAAACTGGAGACCATCGAGGAGCACCACGAGGAGACCATCGCTCAGCTGGAGTCGCAGCTGGAGGAGGCACAATCCCAGTTGCAACAGCAGCAATTCCAGTGGCTGGAGCAGTCAAGAGCCAATGAACAGCAGCTGGCCGAGCTGCGAAGTCAAGACGAGGCACAGCTAAAAGAAAAACAGCAAGAGTTGACGCATCTCAAGACACAAACCCTGGAGGTGGAAAAGCTCAAGTTGCAGCTGCAGCAGCGGAATGAGGAGCAATCGCTGCTCAGCCATCAGCTCGAGAGCCAAAAGGAACAGCTGCTGCTAATCGATGCACTCAAGCAGCAGCTCTCGGAGGTGCAAGCACAATTGAAGCAAACGCTGGCAGCACAGGAGCAGCAACAGCTGCGGAGCAAAGAGCAAGTAGAGCAGTTGGAGTCACAGCTGGAGCTGCTCAAATCGTCGCAACAGAGCACAAGTGCCGAGAGGAGCGAGCAAGTGGAGCAATTGGCTGAGCAACTGCAGCAGAAGGAGACGCAGCTGGCGGACACGTTGCAACAGATGGAACTGTTAAGATCACAGCTAGACGAAGTCAAGGCACAATTGAAGCAGCAGGCGGAAAAGTTGCAACAGAGCGAAGTGCTGAGATCGCAGCTAGACGAAGTCAAGGCACAGCTAAAGCAGCAGGCGAGAGAAGCCGGAGAGCAGAGCGAATGGGCTGAGCAACTGCAGCAAAAGGAGACACAGCTGGCGGAGACGTTGCAGCAGAGCGAAGTGTTGAAATCGCAGCTTGACGAATTCAAATCACAACTCCAGCAGCAGGCGGAGACATTGCAGCAAAGCGAACTGTTGAAATCGCAGCTGAAAGAACTCAAGACACAACTCCAGCAGCAGGCGATAGAAGCCGGAGAGCAGAGCACAGCAGCATTGGAACTGGAATTGAAGCCGCTCAAGGAGCAACTGGAGACGCTGAACAAGGAGAAGCTTGAGCTGATCATGGCGGTGCAGCAGAAGCATGCGGAGAACACACAATACTATGCGGAGATACAGCGATTGCAGCCGCTGGAGCAGCAGCTGGGGGAGCAGCTGAAGGAGCGAGAAAAGCTCTGCGATCAGATCAATTTCCTCAAGGAAAAGTCCGACATACTCACCACAAATTTGCTCACGGAGCAGACGAATCAACGGCTACTGCAACAGCAGCAGGTCGAATCTCAGGAGCAACAGGCGAATGTGCAACGTGATCTCGAGCGATTGCGTGCCCATCTGCTTGAGATCGAGGAGCTGCACACTCAGGAGAGCGTCGAGCTGCAGCGTGAACTCGATGAATCGCGTGCCAAGCAGACGGCCCTACAACAGGAGGTGTCCAAGTCCAGCACCGCCTACACCTCAGCGAGGTGAGTGATTGAGAATTTGCCTGTGTCTCATTAGTTAGTGCTCCCAACTGTCTCTTATGCTTTCTAGTTATCTATGATATATTTTGAATGTACAATAATAGTATATCGTTATACCGAATATAGCCATCGAACATTTGGTATATTTAAAGAATAACAGTATATCGATATACCGAATATTTGGGTATATGAATTTGGTATATTTTAAGAATAATATTGAATCGATATAACGGAATATTTCTGAGATTATTAATTCCGTGAATTTTAAGAATAACAGTATATCGATATACCAAATATAGCCATCGGCAAGGTGTGTGATTGAGTATTTTCACTGTCTCACTAGTGCTCACGACTGTGTATTTTAATTTCTGGTTATTTATGGCATATTTCGAATATAATACCAAATATAATCATTGGTATATTTTAGTATTTCTTGATTATTCATTTAGTATATTTTATGAATAATACCTCATTGAAAAGAATATTATATTATATACTAGTGGATCAAGTAGACTGTTGCTGATTCATCATTCGCTGTTCGTGCACCATTATAAAAAGCAATTCGCCCCAAGTCACGCTGGCGATAAGCGACGCGGCGAGACGGCGACATTTAAGCATGAGCACAAGCACAAGCACTTGCCTGTCTGTCTGTCTGGCTGTATGTGCTAATTGCATTCGCTCTGTTTTCGAACTAATAAAATCATCGATTATTATCGATAACAGCCAATAACGGAAATTAGCGGCAACACGTGCGTTCACTTTGCTAATTAAAGTAACTGTAAATCTACAACTTGAAAATATTAAAAATCATGCAATATTTTTTATAGTTGTGCAGTCAATTTCAATATAATCATTTGAGCTGCAGTTGAGTTAATATTAAGAAATTTATCTGTCTGTTAATATCTTGATTGATACACGAGTTGGAGTAAATATATTTGAAGACAGGGTTTTTGCTTTTATAGTTTATACAACATAAATAATAAATAAAAATGTAGAATTTGAAATATAATTTCATCACAGTCTGCAGCCAATGTCTATAGAATAATTTGGGCTGCAACATATAATACAGTGCAGCAGTTGAGTTAGTATTAACAATGTTGTCTGTCTGTCCAGTCACATAAACATCGATATTTCGGTGACTCTAAGAGTTCGAGTAAATATAGTTGTATTTTTAAAGACACCATAAGATATCACAAAAATACTCTCAATCTTGTATATTTGACACTCGAGTACTATGTAAATACTATATAAATATACCAAACATAACACTTAGTATATTTCTAGTATTTTCGCGGTATATTAATTATTTTATTTTAAAATTAATATGGGTAGCAAGTAAATTTCTTACTTGCTTTTAGTTATTTTTGCCATTTCTGACATACGCACAAGTAAATAAAATGTAATCACAGTGAGCTTAGTATTATTATTTGGTAATAACAACAACTATAGCTTCATCAATGTTTAACAATGGATTGTCAATCTGCAATTTCTTTGTCGCTGCACAGCATCCGGGCCAATCAGCAGGCGGAGACGCTGCAGGCACAGCACGCGCTGCTCCTGCAACAACGCGATGAGCTGCTGACCAAACTGGGAGTGCTCGAGGATCGCGAGCTGAAGCAACAGGCGGCGCTGACTAATCTGCAATGCGCACTAGAACAATTTCAGAATGGTTTGTAGAGCTTGCAACGATCTTCAAGAGCTCGAAAAAGTAATTGAAATTATTTCGTTTCGATTTAGACAAGGAGCATGAGATTGAGATGGGAACTCAGCGCATGCGTCGAGAGCTGCAGTTGCAGCTGGAGAAGCAGACAACGCTGCAGTCCGAGATGGCGGCACTGCAGCAACAGTTGACCGAGGCGAATCAGGGACTCCGGGCTGCGGCACGTCTCTCCGATCAACTGGAGGCCGGACAGCAGACGATCGCCGTGTTGAGAGATGAAGGTGAGTGCGCTTTAGCTGTTCAATTCCCTATCAAATTTGTCTACTAACCCAACAAGCATTTAATGCGGAACTCGTTCGTGTATCTAAAAAGCAACAAAATCAAATAAAATCCAATTAAATAAACGCACCATTAAATTACCGCCTAGCAAATTACCAAATAACCTCGGCATGTTCTTAACCCACGATTCACATCATGGTTTACCCAGCGCCTTAATGTTAAATGCAAAACTTCTTATCACGCATAAAAACCGCACCAAAGTTCTGGCTAGAGAAGGAGAAAATAGAAGAGAGAGAGAGAGAGAGAGAGAGAGAGAGAAAGAATTGTGCATGTGTATGAGTGAGTGAGAGAGAGTGCGAGTGCGAGTACGAAAAGAAGAGAGAAAGAAGAGGAGACGTCACTTCATCCGGATTCTCAAAGGTAAATATCAGCTGGTAATTCTGGGAGCAATGCCATATATGAAACACTCGGAATTTCAGTTGGTATCGACTTTTTTGAATTGCAATTTATCATCAAAAAATAAAAAGAAAACAAAAAAATACATAAAACGATAATAAAAAAACGTAAGATCGCACCTACGGCATTGTGGCAATATTATTGGCTGTAAATTCTACTTAAGTTGGTCGTCAGGTAAAATGCAAATCTTCCCCTTCCGACGCTCATAATCCCCAAACATTTATCCTCAACTAGTGTATGTGTGTGTGTGTGTGTGTGAGGATTTATATAGTATTATATGGCTGCACTAACTAAACACAAGCACCAACACTGGCATCACTGGAACCAACTGCTAACTATTCTACCTCACATCTCCCTATGGGTTCTTCACACACGGAAGCAAACACCTCATGCCTACATACACACACACACACGCACACACATATACCAACACTGAAGCAATATACCAAAATGAAATATACTATTATATACTAGCTTGGCTTTTATGTTGTATTGCTTTACTCGTAATTTACACAAATTGCTATCAATTTTTTGTTTAATTTGTAGCTTAGATCTTTTAATCTAAAAAATGTCTTGAAATCCTCTGCAGTTGAAATACTAAAAATAAATTTTGGTATTTTTAACTGCAAAGGATTCAATATTTCATTGTTCTTTCACTACTTTTTGTGTTTTAGTTCTGATTTATTAACGTATTGTAATTTGTTGTTGATTATTAGTAAATGCATATTTATAATTTATTTATTGTGAACGAATCTGTATTATGTATTTATTTATTTATGATTTATGATTTATGTATGTATGTATTCGATTAATTTATTAGTTCTTCTGCGTATGAAAAGCCCGTATCGTATAACCGTAATATCCGTATAACGTATGACGTATAACCGTAAAAACCGTTAAACAAATTACCAAAAAGAAAACAGAAAACAATTGCCTAGATGTTGTTGTTAATTTATCTGCAGCATTGATTAATCTCAATTTGTAAATGTGAGCGATTTTTCAGAATTTGACGCACTCACTTTGCAATTGGAGATTGCTCGAGATTGCAGCTTATGCCACATTACAAATACATATACATTCTTCCACACACACATATATATATATATATATATATATACATTTATATATTTATAATATATCTATATATATCAATATTGTACTTATTACTTTTCTCTGTTTGTTGTTTGCCCGCTACCTAAAATTTCAATATGAATTGTATTTAGTTTTGCAACATTTTTTTTTTCGCTGCATTTGCAATTTGATTTGTTTTGTCGTCGTTTTGCTAGCAACAAAATTCTAGTACTCAAAGTTTGCCTATCCTATGTTCCACCTCCCAAAATATGATATACAGTTAGAGCTGACCGAATGACCGTATGACTGACAACTGACAACTGACCGCAGCCGCATCTTTTTGCCACAAGCAAGCCAACAGCAACCGCATCTTGCCACACCCCAAAAATAAAAACAAAAATGCCATTGCCTCCGTCTCCGCCTCCGCCACCGCCAACGCCACCGCATCACGTCTGTTTTAGCGTCTGTACGGTTGAGTATTACATCAGGTACTGGTGTGACTTTTTAACCAACAACCAGTACTTATGTCATACTACGCCGTGCACTTGTCGCACTAACCGCATGCTGAAGACCTTCCAATCAAATAAAACATATATTGACAAAATGCAACCAAAGCAAAGCAAAGCGCGCGCGCTCCTCGTGTATCTACTATATTAGTCTATTCTTACTTACTATATTCTTAAGCGTGCTTTAGTTCGTTCGATTAATGCATTTCATTCATCATCAGTGGACAGCCTGAAGCATGCCAATCTGAAGCTGGAGCAGAGCCTGAGCAACAGCGAATCAAGTCAGACGGATAAGATTGACAAGAGTCTTATCAAGAGCCTGCTCATTGGCTACGTTGTGAGCGGTCATGCCCACGACAAGCAGCAGGTGCTGCGCATGATTTCCTCCGTGCTTGACTTTAATGCCCAGGAAGCCGACAAGGTGGGACTCAATAAGCCGCAAAGCAGCTGGCTGGGCAGCATTCTAGGAGGTAGTGGCGGTGGCAGTGGTGGATCCTCAGCTGCTGGCACAGGTAAGCGAAAAAGTCTGCGAATGAAATGCATTTACTAACTAATACTCTTTTGTTTTTGTGTTCAGGTAACGAGAATCTGCTGCAGGCATTTGTGCAATTTTTGGAGCAGGAATCACAGCCGCAAGCATCCGCACAGACGCGACCCACGCTGCTGAGCATGGCCAAACAACTGGAGGCAGCTCCACTCCCAGATGCAGTCCACAGTGCAGTGCCTGCAACAACTTCAGCTGCTGCTCCGGCAATATCTGCAGGAGCAACGCCAATGGCAATGGTAATGAGCAGCAGCAATGAGCAACAGGCTGGAGCGACGCCGCCAACGCCGCCGATGCAAACGCTTCTCATGAGCAGCAACGAATTTGCACCGACTCGCAATTCTAGTTCGATATTAAAGGATATTCTGAGTGACTCTTGATTGTTGTAGAATATCCCGGACTTGTGTTTGTCTGTGTGACTTTCGTGTTTTTTTTTTGTGTGTCTAATTTAATATTAATACATATAACAAGTTTAGTAATTGTATATCAAGACGTGCAACTCCCTAATTCCCCCCCTATAAAAAAGAATGCGTATCGTTTATCGTCCAAGAACACTCCAATCCTTGCATGCTTGCAATGCCAATCGATTGCAATATCAATATCCATCTATGAAATGCCTCCTCAATGTGTGTGTGTGCGCAAGCGCATCTGTAAATATGTAATATGCAATATGATAATACTATTCTCGCAGGGGACACCATTAGATTAGATCGGTGTCCCGCTGGCTGCGATCTATGTTATGCGCCTTAATAGCAGCTCGCCTGAAAGCAGCAACTGAACATACAAATATTAATAAATAATATATAAACAAATTCAACGCTGTTTCTATTCATTATGCACATTGTGGTGATGGGTTATAATCAACAAAAGGAATATTTGAAATTTAATGTTGAAAATATTTTTAAAATTAATTTAAGTAAATTCTTAGAGAATTGGATGTCACTTTCAATATAAAATAAAAGCAGTTCTATCGAATATATCACAACTAAAGGCAATTTGAATGGTCTAAGCCCTTTAATCTGATAGTAGTAACAGTATAAATAAGGAAAATTATATCATAGTTAAACAAAAATTTGAATACTTCAATCGAACGCTAGATAAAATAAAATGTATTAATTTCAAAATATGCAAAATTAATATACCCCAAAAATACAAAAAAAAACATCCCAATTACTATATTTTGTATATGGGCAAATCCCACGTGTCGCACGCTACATTCGCACGATTTTAGCTAATGAAAATCAATTTTTTGGGGGTTTTTTTTTAATGATTTACCGTAAACTTTTATTATGTGTTTAGAGAGAATTGAGAGTACTTTCGGAGGGTATAAGATTCAATTTCACTGGAGTTACTGTTTTGAAAATAATTAATAAAATTGTGACGTGTCGCACGCTACACAAAGTGGAAGTTCATTTCAAAATTTTCATTTCAAACGCACCCTATGAAAGCTAATATCCTAAAGAAAGTTAAGAATATTAGAAGACAAAACCGATCGTTTGGTCTTAATAATGTTTATAGATTTTTAGCAAAGCCGTAAACCCATTGTGTCGCACGCTACACTTTTTCCGCTGACATTAACATAAGAAAAAAATCTTTTATTTTGAACTAAACATTATTTATTATATTCATAAATGTGCTTCACAATTATTTCAACGTGATTTACTTTAGATTTGTATGTGAGCCCAAGCAGAGGCAAAAAATTGTGAAGAATACAATAGGGATTTGAAGGTGTGCGCAGAGCATGAATTTAAGTAAAATTATGAAAATTATAAATAAAATTGGGTTTGATACAAATTTGTGCATTTATAATGATCGAAATTTCTTTATTGCTTTAAATTCTTAAAATGCCATATCTACTTTAATGTTCCATATAAAGAAACATTACAAAATGTGATATTTAAAAATTGGTCCTGGTGGACTGTTTCTGGGATTTGCCCATATCAATATACTATTAAATTGAAAATTTACCATAGAACATATATTTCTTGTGGACACAAAGTTATAATATCCTTTAATGGGTAGCGGGTATAAATAATTTGAGCTGTAAGTGTATTTTGAAAGAAGAAAGAACAATTCATAAAGATTGCAAAGCTTTTGATTATATATGTATTATATTTAGTTCCAAATTGGTTTGTGTCCACGTTTGCAGCAGTTTACTTTGGTTTATGTCTGCGATGTGTGGTGAACTCTCAGCAACTGTGTGAGTTTCGAATTTGTCGTCATGAAACAGTCTATAAGTACAATGGATCCGTTTCAACAAAATATGGTTAAAATGAAGAAAATCTGAAATGAATGGAAAAAGCTTTTCGTAAAATATTCTCACTCATAAACTTTGTTGGTTAATAATAGAGAGTGAATAATAAATTGCTTTTAATTCGTAGAAAGAAACGTAGCCGACTTTTAGGACCATCTACAATTGCAATGCAAATGCAGGGGAGCAAGGTTTACAACCCTTAACTTAGTCCTTAAAAACTTTAAACCTGAGAACTTGTCAAACACAAAACTTTCAAAGGTGTGTATTTTTTTTGTAGCATCATTTAAGACAACGGATGCTCATGCAATCGGACATATGTTAAATATATGCAGATGCATAATTTCATCTTCAAAGATAAGAATCGAATCCTTATGCTGATTATTTTGCTATCCATCGTCACAAGGCCTCGGTGGCGCAGTAGGCAGCGCGTAAGTCTCATAATCTTAAGGTCGTGAGTTCGAGCCTCACCCGGGGCAGGTAACTTTTTTTGCTGGTTGCCGCCAAGCAACAATGTTCTATTAATAATTTGCTGTTTTACCTTTGGCCAAGAGTAATCAAGAATTTGTGCATCCAACTTGTGAATGCCTCGCCAATAGTTTTGCTGTTTGCATAATAAATAAGCAGCAAGGTAAGGTTGGGCTATTTGCATCAATACACGTACATATGTAGAAAGTATTTTTACATGTAACATGTACTTGAGGTACCACTGAGTACCATTGAGTGTAAAGCCATTTACGGTGTTATTTATTACAATTTGTCTTCAATTTTATCGCGTTATTATCAGCATTATGGCGCATGTGTAGCTGACTCAGGTGCGCATTCAATTCCTTGGACTTTGGGCCACCTCAAACTTAATCACACTTTGGTTAGATACCTCAAAGTGACGCGAGGAATGTGAATAGAGCGTGACATTTATTCAGAGGAAGTTTTGTAACCGAGGTGAAAGCTAGTTTGTTAGGAGTCGAAATGAATAATTAGAAACTAAGAAGCTTAAGGTCTTTGCAGACAATGCTTTAGTAACAGAGTTATTGTTAATTTCAATTAATTCAATTATATTTAACCGTTTTAAATAAATAAATAAATTTGAAACTAAAGTCCAAACTAATTTAATTCTCCCTCTCTCTATATATACAATACATATGTATAAATGGTGAATTCTTTAACCTTTCGCTTATCAGCTGAATACAGCGGTAATTATTTGTGTTTTGGGGGCAGGTCTTAGTTGATATATGCATGTAGAAATGTGCGTATACTGGACTATATCGCGCAAATATTTATTTTATTATACCCCGCATTTATGAGGTCCCTATGCCAAAAAAACAAGTGAGAGACAAAGACACACCCACTTTGCACTTTGCTCCACAGTGTTATTAATAAATGAAGCTTATCGAAAAACAATTGTAAAATGCAAACCATTTTATGTCGACGACTTGACCAAAGTTCTTAAGTGAATAATTTATTTTAGAGCAACCATCGAGGAAGTCGCCATTTGTTCAACTAATGCTATGGCTTCTCTGTTTCGCCATCTAAATCAGACAAAGAAGTTTCAAAAATATAATCACGAGCCGGACATATTCAAATATTGTGCACAAATAATGATAATGTTCAAAGAAAGCTGAAGATTAGAAAGGTGACAGCAAGCATTATTCCAATTTATTCAAATTGAGACAGGGGAGAAATTTGCTTAAGAACATTTTCTAATATCAATATAATTCTAATTTTCTTAAATTGAGACAGCAGAGAAATTTGTTGACGATCATTTTCTAATATCAATATTTAGTAAAATTTGAATTCCATTTATGTAAGTATCCATAAACAATTGATTACTATTCATTCTTCTTCTACTATTCAAATTTAAATTTCAAATTATATTCAAGTTGCTATTTCCGAAATTGTTTGCTAGAGTATTAGCAAGTTGGCTTCTGGAGTTCAGCATTTCGCTATTCATTGATCAATTTGTAAACTTGTTTAAATTGTTATGAATGAATAAAGTAGAAATTAGTGTGCAAGATTTTGCGTTTATTTAATAACTAGGTATAATAAGCTAATAAGTTTTTAGATTCCCAATCAATTTCTAATGCAATGCAAATGGAAATAGTTAGCAAATTTGAAGCCGACTGTCTGAAGATCACCGATCAAATCATAAGTATTCACATATGTACATATTTTTACATATGCTGCCACAAGAATAAGTATAGAGTATACTTCTGTGTGATTTCTCATTTGACTAAATCAATCCCCTTGGCAATGGATGCGATGAGGAAGAGAACTTTAGGCTGTGTGCCAGATACAAGTTACAGTGGTTGCAAAGCAATTTACTCGCAATGCAAAGCATTACAAAAAATATATATTTTGTAGTATTATTCATTATTTAAGGTTCATAGTATATCTTTTGATTAAATTAGTATGCAGCTGACTAGAAGCTAATTATAAATGAACCACTATACAAAAAAAATATTGCGAGCGACAGTAATATACACACTCGTATGTATGTATTATATGTATATACATATATGTTTTATATATGATTAATAAAATGAGGAGTATAAATACATGCTAGATAATGAAAAGTTTGTATGTAACATATGTTATGATGAAGAAATTTCAATAGGAAGAAGTTCATAAAATAAAGCATTTCTAAAACAAACTCATTACAGGGTAACCACCAAACTTGATCCGATTATTTAAATTTTTAACGTGCTTTGAAGGCACTTTTGAAATGTAAGTTTTCAGTTTATATCTTATCTAGTGGACTGTGTAGAGTTGATCATGCTTTGGCGCCACGTTCAACATTGAACTTGGGGACACTGTGGCTGATGAGCAAATCAAATTGTAATCGGTATTCGTATCGTAATGTATTTATGAATACGTGTATTTAGCTCTGTAAGTGTGTGTTGTACATATAATAATTGCATGTGTGTGTGTGTGTGAGCATCGGAGTGTGTGTGTGTGTGTGTGAGTGCTTACTGATAATCGCGTCCCGCTCCGACGCCAGCAATAAATACGAACGGCAAAGGCGCAAAAATTCTTATCAACGAAAATGTATATTATAAATACAGACAAATAAAAATTTGTTGTTGCTTATTATTATTATATTTTTTTGATTGTTGAAATAGTCGAGCCCAAAAAAAACTAATGCCGAACATTAAGAGGCGGCAAAGGTCGGTGGGGCGAGGGTGGGTGTGTAAAACTAAAGACCAAAATAACACAAATACAAGTGTAAAAGCGAAAGTAAATGTCGAAAATGCCGCCGTTGAACATGTCAAATAAATAGCACAACACTCATACACACGAACTCGTGAGAACACACGCACACACGCACACATATGTATGAGTGGCCGCACACTCGCACACATCCGAACAACAAATACGCACAGAGAGCGGTATTTATGTGTGTGTGTGTGTGTCTTTGTATTTCACTTCGGTGTTTAATACTATAATTCACAAATTTGTTTAGTTCAGTTCGCGCTGGAGAACGTTACGGAAAAGTCGTCGTCTGTTGTTTTCATTATTTTTCTCCGTTTTTTTGCCTGTTACGTTGGCGTCGCGTTGAGCAGCAAACAACAACAACAACAACAACAAAAACAACAACAAAATAAAAATAAAAATAAAACAACAACAACATCAAAAGCTAAAAGTATGCCGGCTATGTGTGTGACGTGAAAATTTTACGCATTTACCAAAGAGTTTAGCATTAATTAAGTGATGTTGTCGTCTAACCTTTTGCGCCAGGCCAAAAAGACACGTGCTCTCTGCACCAGATCCTGACTGAATCACCCTGTGGTTATGTGATGACATACAATACTATTAATACGATGCGATATGGAGTGTGTTAGTTACATGGCCACGCAGTTATTGGCATTATCGGTGCAGACCTGAGGTGCCCTTTAATGTCTGCTATCAGCCATCAATCAAAGTCTTCAACTGATTTAGCTTGTCCCATTCTTGCATTCTCGCATTGTCCCATTGCATTCGCGCACGCGCGCACCCTGTTCCCAATCAGACTCTCTCTCTCTCTCGCCCTCGCGCTCTGTCTGCTTTGCCCGCCATTTGCTAATTGCTTGTGCTTGTGTTTACAGTGGTTAGCATAAAGCGAACACCGCCTTTCACGTGCTGTAAAATACTTTTATTAGCATAATTCACTAGTCTTGCGCTTTTTATTGTGCAAATACCCTAATTATACCCTGTAAAGCAGTTTTCAAAACGCGTGTCGTGAACGCAATACGTTACATTCTACACATTGCGGAAGTTTGCTGCAAATTTGTTAATTCGCTTTGTTTGATTTCACAACAATTCTATTAATTTTCCTTTGCCAGAGATAAGAAATTTGGGGTATGCACTTGGCTTCCCCATCTGAGCTACCCTGTAACATCAGGATGGTGTGGTGAGAGAACAAAATGATGCACACTGAGTATTAAGCAGTCGAGTTAGCTCATCTCCTTCTCTGCGCGTTGTTGACTCTGCTTTATAGCGACTCGAGAATCATATAAATTATAGACCCTAGCGCTAATGTTTGTTCTTAGCTTAGTCGTTATACAGTTATACAGTTAGTTAATCAGCTCGGCAGTATATCGCACAAGTTCATAAATATAAACGGAGGATTTCGGAGTCTACAAATTTACCATATAACTAATTTACTACAGTTTTGTTTTGTCATTTCCTCTGGAGGATCTCTGATCGCTCGTCAATTTGCTGATAATGATTGCGTCAAAAATCAATATATACATATAGGAAATAACTACGTACACGCTTAAATGAAGTACTTTATGTATATGTTTAGCATCTGTATTATCAGCATATTGAATAATCAGCAATCAGCTGATGGGGGATTCTCTTCGAACAGAGCGTTACAGGAAAATGCGGCTTAAGAATTCCAAATCACTTGTCGGAAATGTCACGTTTTTCCTTTGCCGCGAATATTTGGATACTTGATTGATGCAGAGAGACCGATATAGTCATGGTCGCCTTGAAGTTGGCACTAACGGGGGGGTCGAAAGCGTGACTGTCCATGGATATCGTCACCTCACCACGTGTGTGTTGTGCTTCTTGATTGATTACTTTGACAAGGTTTCTGGTACACACACGACGGCAGTTGCCGTTCAGGAGTCAACGGCGTCTTATCAGAGAACCTTGGGCTGTCGTCATGTATAGTGCCAGTGTCTTCCGAGTTCCAGTAAAGTCTGTTTGCTTGGTAAATTACCAAAAATATTGCAATGAAAGTTAGAGGTAAACAACAATGTTGCTAAGTGGAATTCCCTGGAAGTTGTGCTCTCCAACTATTTGCAGCTAATTATTGTGCCTGGGTCTCTTCAAACTGTGGCATGGCTTTCAAAATGTTGTGAAATTAAGTTCTTGAATATTTAATAGTATTCGTAATGCGTTAAGGTAACATCTTATCTCAGATGCTGAAAAAAAAGCTGTTTGAATTTGAAACTAAAACTGTCTTTATTCGAATCTCTTCTCTATTGCCACTTTTTTATGTAATAACTTATACTCGATGAATTTAGAATTAATAACGTTTTATACGGAAATGTTTTCAAAAATCTATTCTATTGCCTATTTTCTGAATGATTACTTCTGATATAAACAAACAACCTACAGTTGAGTGTGATCGAATGTGAGATGCTCGCAACCCAAGCTAAACAGTGCGGAATTCGTTTTGAAATATACCAAATTAATATACTTGTAGCGGAAAAAGAATAATAATGAAGCAAAGGCTAACTTTGGTATATTGGTGTGGTATTACATTCAAAAAAATATATTTAGAGTGCTAAATATACTAGATTGCCATTCAAACCAACTAAGACCCCATTGCAGTTTGCGTGTTTGTACGTTTTAAAGAATTTTTCAAATAACTTATATACTTTTTGTCTGATCGCATCCGATTTTCAGCAATCATAATCCACTAAAAACCGACTCTAGTTTTAAAATTACGCTTGTTATGCGAATTTTATCGATTTGGGGGCGGAAGTGGGTGTGGCAAAAATGTAAAACAAACTTGATCCACAAACATAACAATTACTGTTGCAAAAGAATGAAATCTTTGTCTCTTATAGTCTCTGAGATCTAGGTGTTTATACGGACGGACAGACAGACAGACATGGTTTCAACGTCTCGGCTATTAAATATTCTTTTTTATTTGATACCTTATGCATTAATACTTTCATTCGATGCATTTATAATTACTCATATCTTAAAGGAAGAATATTTTAAGAATGAATTCTATTGCCTTTTTTCTGTATGATAACCTCAATTATTTTAAATTTGATTAAATAATTCGAAATTAATAATGTTTTATGCATAACATAAAAGATTAAAAGAATCTTCTTTTCTCTATTTGATAAGTTATGTTATAAATAACTTTTATTAGATGAATTTGAAATTAATAATGTGTTATAGAATCTCTATTATTGTTAATTTTTTATATTACCATATAGCTTATATATATTATATATATTATATTTTATATATTATATATTATCTTATTTTTATATTTGATACCTTTTGTTATAATATCTTGTATTAAATGTCATTGAAATTAGAATTAGAAGTGTTGTTAAGAACCTTCTCTTCATTTGGCATGCGATTACTTCTGTGCGTCACTGTTGCAATAGTTAAAAGTTTTCTCATGTTCCTATAACGTTATTTGAGTTGCTAAATAATAATAACAATTACAACAACAGCAACAATTTAAATGACAACGACCTTCAGTAGCTGGCAAACTGCTGCATTATACGTATTATATGCCATGACTGGGCATCGGATCAAGCAATGGGCGAAAGGGGCACAACATACATAGATAGTAGCATTTAGTGAGGGATACGACGATTCTCGGCTTTAGACGAAAGAGGAAAGTTCGCTCGGGAAACTGACTAAACTTCTGGCTGATCTGGACAATGGCTGCTCTCAGTCAGTTCATCAACTGTTGTGGCGCCATCAACAGTAGAAAAGAGTTGAACATATTGTGTCTGTAGAATTTGCCAAATTTCGTTGTTCGTCTCTTGTGGCGATCACTGTCGTCAGTCGCGTTAATTGCAGATATCGTTTTGGGGGCCACATAAGTAGACCGTTACGCAGGCGGCTTTCCAAGTGGAAATGTTTGAGCTTATCAGCGCGTGCCAATTTCGTCGTTAGGCTGTCACTTTGCGCCTCAGTTTGGTTCGGTTTTATGACGAGTCGACAACGGACTCGGACCCACCGACTGGAAGATATCTTTCGACTCGATATCGCCAACAGCAACATTTGTTGTCGGCATTTCAGCATTTATGACTGCAACTCACTTGGTATGGTCAGTGCTTGCTTTTATGATGCGCCGGTTCGTTCGCTCACCCGATCGGAACAAGTCAAAGTCTCAAGAACCCAACATGGCTAAATTCGATACAAAAAAAGAAGAACAAAATCGCAACTTTGTGGCGTCGCGATAACAACAAGAATAACACCAATCATTGAAGGTTTTTTTTTTATTATGGTATTTTTTTTCGGGTTATTTATATAATGGGTGTTACTTTTTGTGGCCGTCACGTTTCCACCCCAAAAAATGAACGAAAATTAACAGGAATTCAATTAAGTACAAACAAAAAGAGAAAAAGAAAGCGGACAAAATATCATTTGTGGTCAGTGTGATCAGTGGCAACATTGTGCTCGGTTGTGTCGCAGGTTCATCCATCTCGCTGTGGTTTGTTAACCAATTTCATTAAAGAAATTGCAAGTAATGATATGATGGAAATAATTATGAAAACTAATAAGGGGCGAGAAATTAATTAACACGAGTAACAAATCAATATTTCTGATGATCTTGTGATTCTAATACTTGTGATAAAAATTACTTGCTCTTAAATAATATATGGTTAAATAAAATTCACTAGTTTCAAATGTGTGAACTAATCTTATCTGTGGCGTTTCAAAAACTTAACAAACATTCCGGAGAAAAGCGTGTAGTTCGTTTTTATAAGTACTCATACTTTGTGTTGTTGGGATCGTATCTTTAAGTGCGGTCTGGTTTGGTAACTCCGTGTTTCTCTTATCTCATCAATTGATCGCATAAAACATACTGTGAAAGTGTCAACTTGTGTGAATTTGTTGTGCCCAGTGAATGAAAAAAACTATATTTAAATTTCAAATAGTGCTTATGACTTACATACAAATGAAATCAAATCCTATTACATGGAATAGTGTTAATTGATTGCAATTAATCGATAGTAATTAATCAATAGTACAAATGTAAATGAAATTGCCAGTTTCGATCAATTTGTCGAGCATCAAATTAACTTCAAAGTTGTTCTCATCTCGAAAAGTTACATAATCATTAAATTGATTTTAGGTATCAATTTATGTACATAGAATAAAATGATCATTAATGCAATTAATCGATAGTAAAAATGTAAAATTAACATATTTTATCAACTTGTGTAAATTGTGCCAAGTGAATGCAAAACCTATCTTCCAAGTTGAAATTGGCTTCAATTCGTTAAATTACATTCAAATTAAATCGATTTTAGTGTATCACTTTATGTAGAATAATGAAAGTGTCAACTAGGCTAAATAGATAGTGACAAGAGAATGCAGAAACTATCTTCAAAGTTTCATTCATCTTGAATTTGTCAAATGATTTAAAAATCATTCTATGTAGAGTAATAGTAGTATAATAATAGTGTAAATAACAAATGATGCGTGATTGCAATAAATATAGCAAGTATATTAATCATTATTGAGAGTACCCAAAATGGATTAGAAAAATGACATAAAACAATCACGTCAATTAAAAAATGAAGTAAGAAGCCATTCATTTAGTTTGTAATTAGAATGAAAAGCAATTTGCTAAATTCATTTGATCGAAATGAATACTTCAAGAAAACATTTTAATTGAAGACTTGCGACAGCAACGATTAGTCGACAGGTCAAATGAAAGAGAAGAAGTATAATTAAATCGGAAACAGCTGAATCAGTTTATTTCAGCATTTCAATGTCAACAACATCGATTGCAATAGTTTTAAATCAAGCTCCAAGCTAGCTGCATTATATCAAAAATCGTATCACTCTATAATAGATGTTACATCAACGAACCAGTAAACAATTCAGTTGTTGTTTTTTTTTTTGTCGTTTTATATAAATACATGTATGTATTTTAGTAGTTGAATAATTATTTACATAAGAATGTGTGATATTGTTTAGTTAATATTCAGTGTCAATCTCCGGGAGAAAAAACAACACATTGAAAGCGAAACAGTCACAATGATATGCATAATTTGTGAATGATTTTTGGGGTGTTCTGCTCATTAGCTATTTTGAATAACCTCTGTGATCTGTGAGCGAGAATTGTTAGCTAGAGATTGCTTTGCGGTAATCAATCGTTGATCTGATGTTATTCATCTCTCTCTCTCTCTCTCTCCTTATCTGTGTTTTGTAGACTTAAAGAGCGTACACAAAAGCCAAAGATCAGTGACCACCCATTGTGATGCAAGCAACAAGCATTGAAGCCCTTTAAGATGACTGATTACAAAAATGGCAACAGCAGCAACCTCAACAACAACCTTAGCAACAACAACAATAACAGTGGACTAAGATTGCCCAAGGTGCAGAACACTGCTGTAGACCAACCGCCAAAGTATGATCAACAAAAGCCACCCAGGCAGATAACAGCAGATTCAATGCAAGCGACAGCACCGCCTCTCATCCAGCCCCAGTCCCAGTCTCAACCCCAGCCCCATCCGCATCACCAACGGCCGCAGCAGCCAATAAAAAAAGAAACGTCGGGACAAAAGCGATCTGGGCGATGATTTTGTGGCGCCCGATGGCGGTTGGGGCTGGCTGGTGGCCATTGCCAGTGGCGTTAATATTGTAAGTAATCGATCATCATCATCATCATCCTCATCATTTGACAGCCACAATTAATTGATTGATCCTCAACAAAACAATTGCACTTTCAGCTGGTGACGTTCGCCCTGGCCCAGCAATTTGGCATCATATTTCGCGATCGCATGGCCAGCTTGGGGATCAGCAGTTCAAAGCTGACGACCATTATCAATACACAGATTGCTGTTTCCGCTTTTACGGGTGAGTGGGACACCAAAACCAGTTGTTCATATTTCAAATTCCAATTCGATATATCGCTAAAATTGTCCTTTATCTCAGTGTGATGTGTAAAAGTTTTTAGCCATGATTGTACGTATGTGAACTTTGAAATAGCAGTGAGGCAGAAATGAAACTACATAACGGTTTTTGTTGTTAGTTGAAGGCTTGCACATTGTTCTTGTAAAATGGAACATAGAAAGTAGAAATAAGAAATAAGTAAAAGCCTTGCTATATTTGTCCAGTTTTTCTGTTACATTAATATTATTAAAGAAGTTGGTCATAAATGTTGCAAACGTTGCGAGCACCTCTTACCCTACAATCTAGTATTATATCACATGGGTTGGTATATTTAAGTATGTTTTCTGTATATCAGTTTGGTATATTTTAACGAGTACATCTCATAATTCAGTATTATATCGATAAACGAATTAAATGTGTTAGTATATTTTAGTATGTTTTCGATATATTAATATAATATATTTTCACGATAATTCCATACTCATGCGTTTATTCAAAATGGGTAGCCACTGTAACTTTATTACATTCTTAAATAATACAATTCAAAAATCTTAAAATTCTCATATATCCAGGTATGATCTTTAGTTTTGCCTAAATCTATAATCTTCAACTTCATCATTAACAACAAAGAAATCTGTATGATTTTTAGTAGAGTTTCAATTTGAAGCTTCGACTATTCAAATGCATTTATTTTAAAGATTTCAATTGAAAGCGTTATCTTAACTTGGAATGTGTACACCTTTGGCTGTCTTTCATCTTTACTAACTTCCAGCTGAGTTCTTGCTAATGTTTTGCTTATCCACCCATCAAACAGGTCTGCTCAACGGTCCACTCTTCCGCCGTTACACGTATCGGGCGGTGGCCCTCTTTGGCTCGGTGCTGACCTTTGTGGGCCTCTTCTGGATGGTGTTCGCAGACACGTTCACCGTGTACATCCTCAGCTTCTCGATTATCTATGGCTTTGGACGCGGCCTGACTGTGTCGGCCTCCTCGCTGGCAGTGAACACGTTCTTCAAGGTGAAGCGACGCACTGCGACCGCTTATCAGTTCGGTGTCGCCGGCATGGGACCCATTGTCTGTCCCTATTTCGCCACCTACATGCTGAACATGTTTGGTGTCCAGGGCACAACGCTGCTGTTTGCGGGTGCCTCGTTGCATACGATCGCCTGTTCGCTGATCTATCAGCCAGTGAAATGGCATGTGGTCAAGCGGGACAAGGATGCGGAGTCGCTGCAGCCGCCAAAGACACAGGCACATTTGGACGACGAGGACGATGACATCATCAAGCATGTGGTTGAACCGGAGACGCCAGTGTTGCCACGTGCCAACGATGGATGGTTCGGATCACGAGCCTCGCTCAACAGCAGCGGGACTCGGAATCGCGTCAACACCTGGGACAAGCAGCAGCAGCAGCGGCAGCTGGATGGAGAGAATGGTCACTTTGAGCTGAAGCGATTGAACAGTCGCGACTTAACTGGACGTCAACAGCGTAGCATTTCCATTAGTCACAGCATCAAGGAGGAGCCACACGATCACGAGGAGGTCGAGTACGAGTTCGAGAAGGAGAAGGAGCAACAGTTGCCGCTGAAGGCGCCGATCGAACTGATCGATGAGGACGAGGCAGAGCGACAGCGTCGCAAGAAGTTGCCCTTCTATCGCAAGGTTGTGATCTTCTTCGATCTGGACTTGCTGCGGGACATCACGTATGTGAATCTCGCCGTGGGCATCACACTGATCAATTTTGTGGAAATCAATTTCGCCATTTTGACGCCATTCATATTGAGCGATCTGAACTTTCAGCCCGATCAGATTGCGTTCGCCATGTCGCTGTTGGGCTTGTTCGATCTGATCGTTAGATTTCTGGTGCCGCTGATCACGGCCAAATTCAATTTCAGTAATCGCACATTCTTTGTCATCGGCATCTTGGGTATGTGCATTGGCCGTATCTTCCTCTCGATGACCTCGAATTTCTATGTGATGGCTGCCATCTTCCTTTGGCTGGGCCTCAACAAGGCCTTCCGCACCGTCTTCTGGTCCCTGATCATTCCCAGCTATGTGCCACTGAAGCGTTTACCTGCCGCCGCCGGACTGCAGTTGCTGATGTCGGGTCTCTTCTCGATGGCCTTTGGTCCCGTGATTGGTAAGTGTCTCGGCATGTCTGCATGTCTGCATGTGGTGTGTTTGTGTGTGTGGCATACTAATACCCTAATATCGTAATATACATAGGTCTGATTAGAGACAGAACGAGCTATGCGTTCACGCTCAACTGTCTCAATGCGTTGTGCATCATTGCGATTGCGTTCTGGTATCTGGAGGACCTAATTCGAGCTCGCTCTCCCAAACCGAAGCCAGTCGCCAAGGTGGATGCGAAGTGAGGCCTCCAATCTGAAAGTACTGAAACTGATGTCTGCCCGCCCAGCTCCCCAACTCCCCAACTACCCAGCTCCCCAGCTCCCAATCCAGCCACAATCCCAACCATAATTACATTCACGTCGACGTCCAAGTTCAACTCCCTCCCATCCCACGTTATGTGGAGCTTAGCCAAGCTTTTCGTTTCTTGTTGATTTATTATTATTTTATTACCATTAAACTTTTTTTTTTTTTTTTGTAAAACACGTTTATTATCCGTGTACATTTTGTATATATGTATAATTGAATGTAGCAAATTATTTTTATTAATTATAATAACTGTTAATAATATGCGTAAGCTACCCAACTTAAAAAAAATCGTATTTTTGACTCTTTATTAACTGTTGACTGACTGACTCGTGCCGCAATCAATTGTCATTTGATTTATATTCCACCGCATTTCAATTCACGCAGAGCACTCTACAATTAAACGGGTCACAACGATCAGATGATCAATTTGTACCTCTTTTTAGCTTGGTGTGATTTGAAGAAGGCATTTTTGAAATCGTGTGTACAAACATTCTTTGGGGTTTAAAAAGAATTCATAGTGTCAGCTAGTTAAAGTTGTGTAAGTCTTTATTATATGGGAAGTTATTAACTGAAATTGAAATTGTATTGAAAGAGTAAGAACAAATTTGAATTTTGTGAAATTTGACATTCCAATAATAATAAAAGAGGCTTTATGACATTCCTTAGAATAATATGTTAAATGTGATTTAAATTATGTTGAAAAGCTTTGTAATATATATTTTTTAGATTGTACAAAACAAAACGTGGTTTTAATGGAATATTTCTTTTGAGTTCTTCAATTATTAAAAGTATATTCAAAATGAAATTAAACTAAAATGTAATTTGACAAAATTTTCTACACTGAAGAAAAATTTCTAAATCAAAATTTTGGTCTAAGCACTAAGAATATACTTCTAAAGAGTAAAAAGTTTCTTGATTTCAAGAACATTTGACATAAGACCAAGTTCATATTTTTAAAAGAAATTAATCTAATCTAATCACAAATCTGATTATGAGTTTAAAGAATATATCATTATATTTTATTGTTTTCTCACTATTTAGGAAATATGTATGTATTTAAGAAATAAGTTTTATATTTTTATTAAACGGCTGCTGCATTCGTGTTTTATCTGTCTTGGCCTGTTTTGTAGTTTATGGTATATTTTAAGTGTAATAGTATATCGAAATTTGCCAAATGAATATATTCAAAAATACAAAAATATACCGAAGTATATATTTGGCATATATATATCCTTCGGTATATTTTAGCATTTTTTAGTATATTCATTTGATATATTTTTATAATAATACTGCGCTGATTTACTATTATATTGAGTAGTCGAGACAATTTCTCACTTTTTTTTTAACGTGATCTTATTTTGACATCCCATAATTTAAGATGAATGTTTTTGATTTTAGAAACTGATGTGTTTTTTTTTTCAGTGTCATACTTTAGGCAATTAAATATGTTGAGTTGAAGAAATTTGTGATTGTTTGACAAGCAAATCAATTTGAGATTAAATTATCCTAAACTAAACTGAATAAAATTGTCATGCTGCTGGTTTGGTTAACATGTTAATCAAATGCTAAAACAACTTCCGTCAATAGTTGAAGCATGCGAAATATTGATTAGAAGGCAAATAGTATATCTCATCGTCGACTTTGTCACTATTTGCTTGCTTGTGTTTGTCTCTCTCTCTCTCTCTCTCTCTCGCTCTCGTTCGCTCTCGTCTCAGAAAGCGTCAAGTCATGCCGGGCAGCTCATCATCGAACGATGTGTCATGCAATTGCCGGGTAATTGGATAGCGTGCCGGGCATTGTCGCAACTAACTGACAATGTTGTGAAATACGTTCCGCAATGTGCGTGTGTGTGCGTGTGTGTGTCTGTGTGTGTGTGTGTAGCAACAGGCTGTAAACGTTTGTATTCGCAGCCCTTTGGCTGGACACAAAATTTGACTGATTAATGAAAAGCTTTGCAGCCAGACAAACTGATCTTAGTCCTCAGTCTGGTTAATATGCACATGTAAACCGGTTGCTGTTGCTGTTGTTGATGTTGCTGCTGCTGTTGGGTTGCGGTTGGCTCTCTGCTCTGCTCTGTCTGTCTGTGAGCTTGTCAGTTGTCAGTTGCCGGCTGAACTTGGTCAATAAACTAACCGCACAAATGCGCATCCTGCGCAGTGTAGACGTCTCCGCGATTCGCAAAGTGGCTGTTAAATTAAGAATTTGCATAAAATCGCTAAAGAATTGAAGATGCAACGCTCAAACATATGTTGTTAAATCGGAATAAGACTGCAGTTTGATAGCAATGAAATAGTAGGAGTTTTAATAGCTCCTCTGTCCCATGCCATGTTAGTTTAGTTAGCAGCACCCATAAAGACCCAGATAAATTCCAATTCCATAAACAATTCCATAAATAACAAAATAATAATTCTCATTGCCGTGAGTCAAGTAGAAAGTGACTTTTAAATACTATACAAGCGACAACAGGTTGACGCATTACCTTCGGATTCGGTTCTGTTTAAAAAGAACTTCCACTTGTTGCGTTTCTCTCTCCTGTAAATATTTGCATGCATCTTCTTTCTGTATGAGTTCCCGTTCCTATTTATAGTCGCTTTATCTTTATGGCTCCTTCGGAACTCATTCCAATCTCGTTTAGTAACTCACCTGTCTGAATATTTGCTTAGCGCCAGTTCATGGTAATCGCATTTTGAATTATTCTAGTTACAACTTTGTGATAAAAAAGCCTTACACTTATTTATTGTTCTATTGAAATGGTTAAAGTTTCACTTTACGACAATTAAAACTGGAAACCTAATCGAAAAGTTGTTTTCGGATTGAATTTGTTTCGAAATTAAAAACAAATTAATCGAATTCAGCATTGAATAATTAGTAATTAGTATTATTATTTATTGTTAATATTCCTCTGCTAGGTGTAGCAAACTAATCCGAATATAATTGTGGACTGCTAATTGGGGTCTCCCAAGATGATAATCATGTTTCGTATGACGTAAACACAGTGTTTATCGTTCCAATATAAGGTGAGGAGTCAACAAATATATGCAAATAAATGTATGAATATATCCATGTGTGTGTGTGTTTGTGTGTGTAAATTAGATACATCAAAGCAGCTTCCCAGCAAGCAAAGTTAGGAGGGCTCTAAATTATGTGTCCAAAAAGAGCCGATTTTAAGAGTGTTTTCTGAGTAGGCACATAAATAAGATCGTTTTCGGAGCGCAATCAGTACATTCTAAACATCGACTCATAAAATGGTCTATTGTCTGAGCATATTCGGAGTTAAATTAAGTAAGAACTGAGTTAAAACAGCGCTTAAAATAACGGAATGCAGATTTGCGATAATCGAGATCACAAAACATTTATTTAGTTTCTGCATTACGTGCCTTGCAAGTCGGTCGTGATTAGTGGACAATTAAAATATAAAATATACGTTAAGTTAATAATGCTAAGTTCGTCGTAAAACTGTGAATTTGAAATCCTAACTTTATAATATTTCAATTATTTTTAAATTTTTCTTCAAATTCTTTATATTTTTCTAATATTGTAATTTGTTGAATTAAATAAAAATTATATAAAGATCAATTTATCCACACGATTGTATAAACCAAAACAAGTCCGATAAGAATTTTTTTCGGTGCGATTTATGTAAGTGCCTAAAAATTATACTTTTATGAGTATTTTCTGAGCGTTTTCAATGCTTGATTAGGAGGGTGAAAGCACTTATTTCTGTGTCAAAAAAGAGTCATATTAGACTCAGAAATTGCCCTCTTAAAGTGCGACCGTTTTCACGGAAAAAAACGCTCTTTCCGGACTCTTTTTTTGGGCACTTTATGATGTAAAATGCTCATAAAAAACTATCAGAAAACTGTCAGAAAACGTTCAACTTGCTTGCTGGGTTAAAACAAATAACACGCGGGCACAGATACAGCTACAGTTACTGACAGAGATACAGATACAGATATTAAACAAACCTCAGGCAAAGCTACTGGAACTCTAAAGTCACGAGGGTCGTCTAAAGAGTTCTCAACACAACTTATTTACAATCAAATTTACATATTAGGCTAATTCTCAGTCGAAAAATGTCCCGTGAGAGAAAATAATGAAAAAAAATAAGCTTGAAACCATTTTAAAAATAAGTAAAGATAATTTTTTAAGCTCTAGATTCGTACTCTATTTAGAGCTAAGATTGATTTAAGAAAATTTTTACGATTTATTGTGTTTTTTTCGTACTAATTTGTTATCTTAAAACAGAAAGATTTGTATTTATTCAAAATAAAAAAAAAAATGTTTTTGTATCTATTGTCTTCGCTTTAAATCGTGAGAAAGAATTACCAATATATATTTTTGTAATTTTCAAAAGTCACGACACAACTTTACAGTAAATTAAAGCAAGCTGATAAGCTGATAAATTTGTGAAGCACTAGAAATACCCAATCGACCAACAAACCATTTCGCTCTGAACCCCGCAATTAATTTCGAGTAATCATTTTCAGCGATATTATGTTAACTTGTTTATGATTGGCACTAAAAAGTGATTCATAATGTGTGTGAGAATGGATTGCGTTATTATTTGATTAAGCGGGCGTAACTTCACAACTTCGAACTTAGATAGCGACCCTCGATCTAGTATAAGTGAGTGACACTCATTATTATCTAAAATAATAAATTCTCATGGTGAACTAAACTATAATATGTGTAGACACAATATTTATATGTAGTATTAAATTTGCGATAATTGCACACGATTTCCGCATATAGTATGCACACACACACACACTCACACTTATTTGATTGTAAACAGACACACATCGTTTTAATATACATTTAATTGTTCTCTCTCTCTTACTCTCGCTCTCTGTGTTTGCGGTGTAATCGACTTTATGACGGCGCTCTAACCACCTGTAGAGGGCGCCAGCGTCGGGCAAGGGCAGGGCCAGAACGAGAGAGAGAGCGAGAGAGAGGGTCCCTCTCCCTCGACAGTGGTAACTACGTCATTAATCAATGCATTCTATGATAGAGAGTGGAAAATTGGTTAAAATTATTGGATTGTTTGATTATTAATAAACTCGGTTCGTAGACTTCAGCATGATTAGCGTCGCAGCGGCGTTGCGTCACATTGTGATTATGATTGTAAGCTTATCATCATTCAATGAAATAGTTCAGTGCAGTTTGAACTTGGCAAAGCAGCAAACATTAAACTGACTTAAATGCCTCGATGCGTGCGGTAGTGTGTATGTGAATGTGTGTTTGTGTGTGTGTGTGAGTGGGGTGTGTCGATAACATCTGGGCAATTGCTAGTTAGAAACAATTATCCATCAATCTTTTGGGCTATCTACCTGATGTTATCTATGATTTGTGTGTGTGCGTGTGGCCGCTGTTCGTTCGGTTCGTTCAGTTGGCAGCAGTTGGTCAAAGTTCCATCTTCAAATCATAATTAAAATCAAAGTAACGCTGCCGCTTCCCAACCCACCAAACGGATCGAACGATCACAATTAACATTGCTAATTTCAGCGTCACAATGATAATGTACGTATACTCGTATTCTGTGAGTCGAGTTGCTGCGAAATCATTGTAGTTCACTGCAAGAGAGAGAGATAGAGAGATAGAGAGAGAGAGAGAGAGAGAGAGCGAGAGCGGGCGCGAGAGAGACTGCAAATGATGTGGTCAAGTGCAGGGTCGAGAGATCTTTTCACTAAAAGCCCGGTTTGTCTACTGCGGTGGCCCACGCATTTGGTTTAACTGTATTTCTGCCGTCGCTTCCATTCCGTTGTGCTCTGCTCTCTTTGCTGCCTTCGAGTGTGTGTTGCGATGGTGATGCGTGCCTCTGCAAGTGCGCGCGTGAGTATATATGTGTGTGTGTGTCTGTGTGTTCTTCAGTGCTGCTTGCGTGTGTCAGTGTGTGTGTGTGTGTATGAGTGCTTGTGGCTGTGGCTGTGCCGCCGCCTGCCTGTTGTAGATGGCGATAGTCGTTGCAGTTATGAAATTCGACGCATCGAACACCCTGTAAATGGCGCTTCCCCAAGAGTGATAGTTGAAACTTAAGTGAATTATTAGAGTACGGCAAATACATATTAATATGTTACAAATAAGTAAGTAACATAAATTATAGAGTAGCATAAAACCAAGTCAACCAAGTCCACAACCAGCTTACCATTAATTTTTTAAATTGTTTCTTCATTTTACTACAAGCAAACTTATAAAGACAAACTATATAAACACAATATACCTAAAAGTAATATTAAGAGCTAAAATGTTTCTACAACTAAATGTGGTATAATATTATATGTTAATTTTAATATGTGTAAATTACTGGAACAAATCATTCAAAATAATCGTGCACACAAAAAATATGAATATCTAAAATATTCATATCATACTTGTTATAAATTTAGTTTCCAATAATTATAAAATATAAAGAAAATAAATATGAAATAATAGTAATTCATTTATAGAAGTAAAATGTGTAACTGAGGATATTTTAAATTTCTTTTTGTGGACAAATAAACCAAAAAAAAAATATGTATGTATGTATATAATTCGTCATAGTATTACAATAAATTGTTATCTTCATGATCGCTCATATACCCAAAACAACACGCATTCACTTCAGCCAACGAAATGATCATGCTTGCAAGCAGCTGCTGCTAATAGTACAGGGTATAGAGCTATAAAGCAGACAGCTCAGGCTTGTGCCTAACAAGTCGAGTGCTGGACGCGTAGCAGTTAACAACGGGAACGTCAACGATAGAGCTACGATATATTAGCAACCGAAAGCAGAAGACGCAGTGAACAGGCTCCTTGAATGTAATTACTGTTGTGTTAACATTAACATTATAAAAGTAACATAATATCACCACATTAACAGTGAACTCGTATAAGTCGTTTACATTTCAAATGCTGTTCTTCTTTTTTTTTGAGTGTGTGTGTTTTGAAATTTAAACAGCAAATGCGCCAAAACAATAATCGCAACCTGATATTCTATCATATTTTTTTCTATGTGTGTTGAGTGAATGAGTTTATCAATGAAGGTTTTTGATTAAAAAACAAAAAACAAATAACATAAAAGAAAACAAATATCAACAAAAAAGTCGAAGAAAATAAAACGTTTGAACTGAAGTGTAGCGGTTGAAGGGCGCTGTGAGAGTTGTGAGAGCTGCGAAGCAACAAGCAAAACAGCCTCAACAAGTGTTTAATAAAAACGCAAAATAAAAACAAGAGTCTCCGAGTCCTCGGTATCTATGACTGGGGCATGCGCCTTCAACGTTGCCCTCAGTCGGGACTTCCCGCGGGCCCTCAACAAATTTAGTGCGCCTAACGTTTTATCATGCGGCGCAAAAACGCTGCACCAAATTAAATTACCAACACTTTTTTTCTTCCTATTTTTGCTGCTGCCCGTCCTTGCAATTCAATATTCTGTAATCTCAATTTGGTTCATCTTTTTTCATTTTCGTTGTGTTGCCATGGTGAGGTGCGTAGAGTCAACATTATAAGGAAGAGCTGGAGTAATCAACAAACAAGTAAGAAAGCTACAGTCGAGTGTACTCGACTGTGAGATACCCGCTACCCATTTTGAATAAAAGCAATATATTTTGCGGTATTATTCTCAAAATATACCAAATATACTGCAAAAATACTAAAAATATACCAAATGGTATATGTGGTATATCGATATAGTGCCGCATTCAAAATATACCATAGACGGCACAATATACCAGATTGTCAGCCAAAGCAACTAAGACTCCTAGTAAGTAGGCGTTTTTGCCCATACAAAAGTATTTCTTTAATAACTTCGACAATTTTTATCTGATCGCAACCAAATTTTCAGGGATCATAACTACTATAGTTATTACCGTATATACCAAAATTCGTAACCCTAGCTTTAAAATTACGCTTGTTATTCGATTTTTTTGATTTGCAGGAGCGGAAGTGGGCGTGGCAAAAATTTGAAACAAACTTGATCTGCGTGCAAACATAACAAATTCTGTCGAAAAAAAATTATAGCTCTATCTCTTATAGTCTCTGAGATCTAGGTGTTCATACGGACAGACGGACAGACGGACAGACGGACAGACACACAGACGGACAGACGGACATGGCTATATCGTCTCGGCTGTTGACGCTGATCAAGAATATATATACTTTATAGGGTCGGAGATGCCTCCTTCTACCTGTTACATACATTTCCTGCCGGCACAAAGTTATAATACCCTTCTACCCTATGGGTAGCGGGTATAAAAAATCAAAAAGGTCACCCTTTGAGCTTTTCATAACGTTTTTTAAGCCACTCTTCCACAAAGGTATTTCCTCAAAAAAACAAATGTGGAAAAATAACGATGACATTTCTTAAATGCAATTCATAACAATTTTTATACGCTTATCGCAAGCATTTGTTAATTTCTAATGCTTCATTGCTTCGTTGCTTATCACATTAGAACATTGTGCGAATTTTAAGTGACTTGCGTTGATTGGTAGTAGAAGTAGTGAAGCTTTCGTGGTTTCATAATACAACTTTTGCCTTTTAACGTCTAATCAACAAATTTGTATTTAATCTATAACGAAACTTAAAGCTTTACGCTCTTAACGGTTGCTCTCAACAATCTTCGATTGACTTTGTAACTCGTAGATTTTACTGCCTTTTTATAAGTATTACGACTATTTCAATTATGTTCTATTCATGCTTATAACAAATTAAGTGTGTAATAAGTTAAAAATGTATATATATTCTATTTGATTTACAATCTTGCTGATAATTGAATGCAATCAAGCCCCGAATACGTAAAACTTTATTATATTATTAGAATAATGTTCTTTTCATGCTTATAGCAAATTGAGTGTTTAATTTTCTAATGCTTCACATTAAGAATTTGTATTAAATTTGAAATTGGTTTATATTTTCGATTGGAGAATACTAGATAGAAAATGAGAAGAAAATACTTCAAAAGAAATGAAGACCACCAATTGGATGCATTTACTTGTTGAAAAGATTGTAACTTGTACAGAAATTGTATAAAGTTGAAATTGGAAATTAATGTAGATTTTCGATAGGAGATTCTAACTAAGATGAGCAGGAAAATAAAAAAAAAATTAAAAATAGCGGAATATTATGGTTTCAATTATCAGCAAGATTATAAACAGAAATTAAGTAAAGTTTAAATTTGAAATCAATGTACCATTCCGATCAAAGAATTTTACGTGGGTGAGATGAAAATATTTTAAACAGTTTAAAAATATATGTAGAACCTTTTTTATTATATATTGTTTGAAGTATTTTGTTCTCACTCCAATCAAAAATCCACATTAATTTCAAATTTAAACTTTATTTAATTTTTTGCTGATAATTAATTGCAACCAACTCAAAATGTTTTCCCCTTATCGATTGATTTAATTAAAAGGAAACGCGTATACATTTTAATTGGTACTCTGCTTCTTCAACAGGGGAAACATGAAATGCAAAATATTAAACGAATCAAATTACTGCTGCACATTCTTGGCGCTTTAAAAAATAATAATTAATGGTTGATTATCATAACTTAAGTACAATGTATGAATGACTTTGCAACGCGAATCATGAATCGCGATACACTTTGAATATTAACAGCGGATCATTATTCTTATTATCGCCTTGGTTATCGCATAGATTGCAATCGCATTTAAATGGAATTCCGAAAACGATAAGTGTTCGATGCATATACGGTTTCTTTCTCTTAAACACACAAGAAAACACAATAAGTTCCAAATTATTATTACCCATCCAGACTGATGGATATATTGTTTCGGTCTGGAGTAAAGAGAGTTTTTGTTTGCCTGCCATTCATTTAGTTTTGGGGATATGAACATCTTATGTTTGTCAGCACACCCAAGTGGAATTAGCATTAGGGAATATCATTCGTGGGTGGGGGAATAGGAGGCCAACTTTGTTCTATGGTTAACCCTCAAGTGGCTTTGGCTGCAATTCGGATTGAATTTCAGTCGCATTCCCATTCAGAGAAACACTTAACGCTCACACTTTACCGGAGTCAAATTGAAGTACGTGAGTTTATTTGGTTGAGCATAACGCGAAGAAATACAAAAGACCAAAAATAACTGACAAACTGACTAGAAAATGACTTGAAATGCGCATTAAATGCATAAATAAGCAAACTCGCATCGGGTCCGAAATACCCAAAAACCGAAACCCAAATTCAAGGCGGCATAGAAGGGAATGGGAACGAGACGAGAACGGATCGGGGACAACGACAACGACAACGACAACGAGAACGACAAAGGCGTGACACATGTGAGAATGCGCCTTTCGTTGGGATTATTCTGCGGTAGCGCGCTGCCTGTGGCAACCTTTAACATATGCGCAGCTGCACTGTGCTGTACAATCTCGCAACATGCATACGGCAGACTACAAAACAAACTACAAAACTACAACAAAATAAAAGTCATCGACAACAGCTAAATATAGTAACAGCATAGTGACAATCATACGTCAGTCACAGCTACTAAAACTATCAATGGAAATGAATTGAAATGAAATGCGTTTCTTTTTTTATTTTTGCCTCCTCCCCTTTTTAGTCGATGCAATAGCTAATCCATAAGGCAAAATAATCAGAGCCAGAACAGTCCTGGCACACAAACATTGCATTCGAATTTCGAATTTCAATTAAGATCTTTAGAGCTCAGCTGGGATTAGGTTGACACAATGCAAACTATTTTCTTTCAACTAAAATATGTCAATGTCTCTGCAGCTCAACATGTCCAACATATTCCATTTGTAATTGGAAATAACACGACTAAAGTATCTAAAATATGTATTCCTAATATTCTACTCAATATTATGGATATTGATCAACAACTACAACTCAATCATTGATCTTAATTATATAATTACAATTTTCTGAACGAGAACAGTAAAGATTAAAGTAATTACAAGTAAGTAAATATTAAAATGAATTTATTTATTGCTATTTAACATTTTACATCAATTGACAACAGTGAAAACTTCATTATACTTTCAAATTATTAACAGTTAAGATTAGAGTAGATGATAATAAAATGAAACCTCTATTATGAAACATCTATTATAAAATGACATTAGAACAGATCGTTTAGCGATTAATACTTTCAGACAATAGCTGTTGGCTTTAATAATTATTGTTCTCGCATCACTGATCATCGGATTGAACCATTGAACTGATTTGTTCAATCGATCGTTAACCACCTTCGAATCTGTTAAATAGTCCACATACATATATGGAAAAAATTCCCACGTAAACACATAGAAGCACACTTTGTAGTTTCTATTGTGAGTGCAATCAATAACGAATTGTAAATGTGTGTGGTTCTGGATATCCATGGGCTTTAATCAACACTCATTGACACAATTTAATTGTTCGGCAGTCGGAGTGAAGCAAATTAAGCAACGAGCACAATTCTCGATCACATGCACTCAGAGAAATTCGTTCAACATAAAGTTCTTTTTTGGATATTATAAATTTGATTGCGTAGCAAATCTTATTTAGATTGCGATACGTTTTTCGCTCAGTGTATGGACATACACATGAGAGTATAATTGAAAAATTGCGCCGTTCGATTAATCTCAATTAAATGGCGAACAAGCAGCCAATTGATTGGCGAAATAAACACACAAAACAACAACGAAGGGAGCACGAATCGAAGACCCAACTTCCGCTTGGACAGAGTGAGAGTCAGAGTCAGAGTCAGACGTCAGACACAAGATACAAGATACAGATGCAGATAGTAAATGTATCTGCAGACACGCTCTCGCTCTCGCTCTGGCTCTGTCTCTGACATTAGCTACACCTGTCGACATGTGCCATGTTCTGTGCTAAGTGTACAAATATGTGAACTTGAGGCACAAGTGTTTCTCTGTTTGTCTTCTGGTTCCTCGCGACCCAAACTGATAACATTCAACATTCACAGAAGAGTGAGAGCTGAGCTGAGGGTGAAGGGTGACGGGAAGGGAAGGGAAGGGAAGGGAAAGGGAAAGGGATTCCCTTCCTTCAAGTTAATCAATAGCGCCGACGACGCCGTCAACGTAAATGTATCTATGCTTTACCTTTATCTTTTCAAATGAGTCAACGGGTCAGTCTAATTACCCACTGGGCAGAGGCAGAGGCAGAGGCAGAGGCCGAGCATGATAAGCTGCATGGGATATGTGAGCATTACGGACGGTATCTTAAGTATTTTATGTTTTCAAGTGTTTGAACTGCAGCTCTGATTTTGTTTTTCCACAACTTATCGATATTATTTGCTCCAGTTTTAATTAAAATCTCTATAACGTGTAAGATATGCACTATTTATTTTCAATCAAAGCGAAGCATTGCGGAATTATTTTTACAATATACCAAAATATTATACCGAAAAATACAAAAATACATATGTCGAATTCATATTTGGGGTATTGATATAATATTACATTTAAAATATTCCATGGAGTGCAAAATAAAATAACGAACAAAATACTAAAATATTCCAAATTCTATATTTGGCATAATGATATACTATGACATTTCAAATATACCTTGGAGTGCAAAGTACACCCGCAACCCAGTTTTTATATAAGTAAAACAGTTCGAAATTATTCTTAAAATATACCGAAAATAATAATATAAAATATACCATTGAGTGAAAATATATCCGCTGCTCATTAAATATGCGAAAAAATACTAACATATAATCTTAAAGCAATATTTAATATAACATATATCGATATACTATTACACTTACAATAGCATAGAGTACAAAATATGATGCTGCATTCGCAAAGCTATAATACTTTTTTACCCTAGGAATACCTTGAAAACTACATACATACATATACATTGATTTAGACCTTCACTGAAGGACATTTTGGTAGAGAAGAGTCTGATAACGATTGATTTGAGAAATCTAACAAAAGTACTAGAATTCCCCAGTTGATTGCTCATTTACACAATATATTGAAAGCATTGCGGGAACTTCTAGACGCCGATGGCCAGATAATGTGTAGCATGGATCGAGAGAGGTGGGGAATAGAAGAGCAGAAGCCAGTAGTCGGAACCACTTAACATTTTGCCCCTTTATTTTCGTCTTAAGAGATTTGTTATCAAACAATTAATATTTATCAGCGCATGTTGATAATTAATCATGACATAGGTTAGAGATCTATCTGAATGAGTTGTATTTTGTACAACCAGTTTGTAACGGCATTATTACTCATAGCAACATATGCTAGGAAACCGGCTAGAGCAATCGTATTGAGATATGTTACTACTACAATGTGTTTGCATAAGATTTTTAAATTCGATTTCAATGTTGCGTATATTTGTGAAATTCATTAATGAATTTTTCAACAAGTGACGTGCGATTTATCGCCTAGAACACACTTGTTTCTGGATTTCCCCATGCTAGACTCAGATAGTTAATGCTTCGAAGTAATATGTATGTTGATAATGGTAATCGTGACAGTACGTTTTTTTTTAGTACTTTATTTTTTCCAATGCTCTTGTAGTTTATTATTGTCCACTCGGCATGATTTGCAAAACAGCTAGAAGAAAACACACAAATACGTAATGATCGCAGCGACGACAAATCACAGCAATTTTGCAAACCGGTAACAATAAATTTTTTATTGTTGATCTTATGCATAGAGTATGTTTGTAGATAATGTATTGATATTGAGCGATCGCTTTGAATTCGATTCAACGTTCGTTCCGTTAGGTAGCTAAGCGAAAGTTTTTTGTCTCTGCCCCACACACACGCACTTGATGCAAAGTGCTGTTAACTCTGTTAAGTGCTGCTTCTCTTAGTCTTCGACTTGGTCATGGTTTTGCTCTCGCAGTCTGCTTTCTGCTGTCTGCAGTCTGCAGTCTACGCAGCCTGGCAAGATCTTTGACAGCGGGCGTCAATTTATGGCACGCTTCGATGGAGTTCAATGGCAAACAACAAGACTGACAACGACGACATTCACTCTTTTTGCAATCTCAATGAAGACATCCAAGTGCCAGTCGGGCAGCATCCCAACTGACAACTTGCACATGGCAACGAGAGAGAGAGACAGAGACAGAGACAGAGACAGAGACGGAGACAGCAACACCGGCTGCACAAGTTGAGGTCCAGGCCAGTGAGTTTGTCGCCGAATTATCACTGCATACATAGAAGCCATGCCAAGCTATGCTATGCTTTGCCTTTAAGGGCGACTACACTGAAAAAAAGGAAGACAGCTACAGTCAAGTGTCATCGGATGTGGAATATCCGCTACCCACATTGAGTAAAAGCAAAACAGCGCGGTATTTTTCCTTAAATATATCAACTTCATATACCATAATACTAAATTATACCGAAGGCTTTATTTGGTACATAAATATACTATGACATTCAATATATATTATTGAGTACAAAATATGCGAGATTATATATAATAATTATTATATATATTAAACGCATTTCTGAAATAACTCATTCAATTTTTATCTGATCGCAACCAAATTTTAATTCAAATCTGAAATCATATTCATATTCACAAAGTGTAAAGTGTAAGTAAAATGCATTTCAAGATTAGTACTAGGAATTTTCTTCTAAGAAGTGCGCCAAGAGTATGTTTTTCAAGAAGATTTGATATAAGACTAAGTTGTTATTAATAAGAGGAAAAAACCACAAATATCATTAAAATATTGTATAAAAACATATTGTGTTTATTTTCTGTCTATGCAAATTATGACCATTTACATTTTTATTATGTCGATAGCATTATGAGTTATTATGATGACTTTCCAAGACATTCTCAGACTGCAATAAAATAAGTCGGAAAATTAGATAACAATTTTTTAGGATTTAAAGGAATTCAATAATTTTGTAACCTAAATCTAGTATGTATGTTCTTATTTTCATTTGTATTTTGCAGACTAATGTTTTTAGTTGCAATACACAATTTTAAATATGAATGTTCTCGATTTTGTAAACTGATCTTTTTTTCTCAGTGTGCATCTCCCCATTAATATTACAGTCTCTTCATTATTTTTACAACTACAACATAGACGTTGTTTTTTTTATCCCTTTCCTTTTTTTTTGTGCTGTAGTTTTATTTATTTTATGAAGGACCCTCTCTCACTCGCTCTGTAGAATCAAGTTTCCTTTACGACACAATTCGATGGGGGCTGCGGTTCAATTTGATGGCATCGGTCCATTAAGTCTGTTGCCTGACAGTGCCAATGCATTGATCTCCCCATTGAACCAGGCGGCACACCCGCTAAGTGATTTCCTCAGCTGTCACCATCTCTATCTCTGTCTTTGTCTCTCTCTCTCTCTCTCTCTCTCTCGTTCGCTCGGTGCATCTCGAGCATCTTCTACGCTTTGCATACAAAACTCGCAAGTACTCGCGCAAAATCAAAGCTAGACTACATCCATAATAGGCTTGCCCCGTCGTACAATATAATAATAATGGGACAGGCATTTGCGATAGCGCTGTCATGCCGTCAATGTCAATAGCAATAGGTATACGTACATATATGCATATAGACTATAGGCATAGCCAATTAGCAATTAGAGCATTATCTGACATTTGCCAATAATGACAAGGTGTGCCATGATGTGCCAAAAGGATCCAAATATCAAAAGCATTATGAGTACTAGCATTAATAGCGCAATTACCTTTGAAATAGCGACAATTTGGCACTGCAACGCTTGATTTTGATAAAACCAAACCAAAAAAACACTTAACAATTGGCTTATCGATAGTCTGACAGTTTGCCATCGATTCGGATTTTGTCTTTGGTATTTTGTAGGACTATAAAAAATGTGGCTTAGTCATGGTTGATTAAAGTTGATATAAGAACAATGAAAAACAAAACGTGATTAAACTGCAATAGCTTCATCATTTCTCATCGCATCTGTTGGACAAAGTCAAAGACATTATATTGTTAACTTCTAACTTTTTCATTTGAAATACATTTAAATACAATATAAAATTTAATTTGAAATTAATTTATGTACAACATAATCTAAGAATAATGAAAAACAAAGCGTGATCAATGCAACTAAGCTGCAAAAACTTCATCATTGCTCGCATCTTATAAAAATTATTTTACTGTGTGTTAGAGGAAGTGTAATCAAATTTTTTAAATTAATTTAAATACAAAAAAAGTGAACTTAATATTTTTGAAAATCAAAGCGTGATCAACGCAAAGATGAAAAATGTATGTTTTCTTTTCAAAATAATATGAAATATGTCAGAAGTTGTTGTGAAAATATTATCATTTACTTTAAAATCATTTGAAATACATTATTAAAATTATACCCGTATGGAAAAAAGTGCTATCAATGCAACTAAGATGCAAAAACTTCATCATTTCTCATCACATCTTATAAAAATTATTTTAAATCTGTGGCGAACTTTTTAATATTTAATTGGAAAATTATTTAAATACAAAATAAAGTGTAATTTAAAATTTATTTATATAGAACATAAAGTTATTTTATGAATAATGAAAAACTTCTTTTTTCTTTCTCTCATCTTATAAAAATAATTTAAGGCATTTCATGTGAAGTTGAAGATATTTTTAATATTGTCGAAATTATGGCATTTAGTTTGTCATTACATTGATAAAAGAAATAACATAATTCTGCCGCTTTTCAAATAATTTGTATAGAGTTCACTTAAATGTCAGGCATAAAAATCTCAAGCGCTCATTTGAGATAAACTTCAGCAGGCGTGGCATCAATTTAAGTAATTTATTCTCACAGATTTGTATATAACATAGAATATCACTTCAATACAATACTGCACTTCTCTAAACCGTTCACCAACAACAACAATATATTTATTAAATTGTCATTTCATGTTTTCTGCCTCTCATCCGTTACTTAATGTTGATCCTTGAGCATATCTTATCTTTGTCGAAGATATTATTACACTTGAAGTTCCATAAATACGTTTTCGATAATATTTATTGTTTGGGTAGAGTGTATGTAAAAAAAATTATAGTAAAGACAGCTAGAGGTCTTCATTATTATCAACGTTATGGACTTGCTGGCGGGTTTTCTAATTAGATATAAATTACCGAACTCGCACTCATTACTCAACCGACTTTCACTCTCGTCTTGCAGACGACGACAAGTGTTGTCATTAACACCAGCACATCGATGGAGAAGTCAACGCTAACGCAGAAGAATTATGCCAGTGTCTACAATGAGACGACAAAGCCAAAGAAGCCAAAGCGACGCGACAAAAGCGATTTGGGTCCCGATTTTGTGGCGCCCGATGGCGGCTGGGGTTGGGTGATCTGTGTGGCCGCTGGCTTCAATAATGTAAGTTCGATCGAAATGATTGAATATGTTATGTACTAAACGATTCTTCTCCTTTCTTGTGGGCAGTTCTTTATGTTTCCGGCACTGCAGCAATATGGATTGATCTACAGAGTTCGCATGACTTCGCTGGGCTTTGATGCCAAGGAAACCACAATTATCGTTAACGTCGTGATGACCTTGTCCTCGCTAGTGGGTAAGTACTTCTTCTTCGTCTTAACTGAATCCCCAAACTTTAATTTATTCACATTCCAGGCATCGTGAATGGCGCCATGTTCCGCAGGTTCACGTTTCGTCAGGTCGCCCTGACGGGCACAACTCTCGGCTTTCTGGGGATCTTTCTCTCGGCATTCTGCACCACCGTCTGGCAGTACATCATCTGCCTTTCGCTGATCTATGGCGTCGGCCTTGGCCTAGCCATGGCTGCCGTTTCGCTGGCCGTCAACACATACTTCAAGCAGAGTCGCCGACGTGCCACCGGCTTCACGTGGACCATCACCGGGCTGGGTCCCATCATATTCCCCTATGTGTCCACCTTTCTGCTGGACTTTTACGGTGCCCAGGGAACGATTCTCATCTACTCGGCCATCGCTCTCAATGCCGTGCTCTGCGCCATGACGCTGCAGCCGGTGATGCGTCACGTGCGCAAGCCGGAGAAGCCCGAGGTGATTGTCAGCGAGCACAAGGAGCAACCGGAGCTGCTCGAGGCCAATGGGAATCTACTCGCACCGAGCAACGATCCGTGGTCGGACTACGAGTGCAAATACTGTCAGTATCAGAAGCGCACCAAGCGCAGCATCTTCTCTTCGCAGTATTTGTTCAACGACGACGATCCCGAGCACCCGGGCTATGAGATTACCGATCCCGGTACTCCGATGCTGGCGCGTGCCAACGACGGATGGTTTGGGTCGAAGCTCTCGCTAACCTCTGAGCGTCGTCAGGTGCTATTGCGTCAGGCATCCGTCTCAGTCTCGGCCGCAGCCACTAAGGGTAGTCGGGACAATCTTGACAAGCTGGAGGAGGCCAGTGAGCATAATCAACAGCACGATTCATCGGCGGCGCTCTACAAGCCCAACTATTTCAATCGCGAGCGCGAGGATCTGGGTCGCTATGCCAGCAAGTCGAGCGTCTACTCTAAGCCCGGCGGAGGTGAGGAGTTGCTCCGTTGCACCTGTGCCGAGGACAAGGCGCTGCTGCAGAGGACCGCCGAGGCACTCAAGCTGGAGCAGGCGGCACTTCAGGCGGCCGAGGAGGCCGAGGAGGAGGCCAAACGCAAGATGAGCTTCCGTCAGAAGGTCAGCAAATTCTTTGATCTCGATCTGTTGCGCAATCTGACCTTTGTCAATCTGGTGATCGGCATGAGCGTCATGATGTTTGGCGAAATGAACTTCTCGGTGCTGACACCGTTCATCCTCCATAGCTACGGCTACACCGACAGTCAGTGCTCGATGGTGATGTCCCTGCTGGCGTGCATGGACATCTCGGTGCGTTTTCTGGCACCGCTCTGCCTTGAGAAGGTGAAGCTCGACAATCGCGTGCTGTTCGCCTTTGGCATTATCTGCATTGCCGTCGGCCGTGTCATCGTCACAATGACCTCATCCTACAACGTGGTCATAGCGGTCTTTCTGCTCATTGGTTTCGGCAAGGGATTCCGCACCATATTCTCCCCATTGATCATACCATCGTATGTGCCATTGCGTCGACTGCCCGCTGCCTCTGGACTGCAGCTGATCTTCAACACGTTCTTCTCGCTGGTCATGGGTCCCCTGCTGGGTGAGTGCAGCTACCTTCCTTCCGACTGTGGTATGCTAATAATAATCTCTCTTCTCTTATGTGCATGCATAGGCATCATCACGGATGCTTTCGGCTACAGTTCAACCATCCACTGCATCAATCTTTTGACAGCCATCGCCCTGATCATGTGGGTAGCCGAGTCGATGGTGAGACGTGCCCTTGGCAAGCCATACAATCCACCTGAGGAATAGCCTTGTGTGTCCATGCGGCACTCGAGCAATCTTAAAATAGCCTAGACAGCAGCCAAGTGTAAAGTATTACCTTAACACACACACACATACTCCAAGATATTACTGCGAGTTTGTTACACTTATGTAGTACAGATTAGCCTACACACTAATATATATTTATTTAAGTATTGCCATTAAGTTTAGCTTAGGTTACCAATTGTCATTTAATCTGTTAGTGCCAATTACTTTGTACTCTTCTGTATATATGGCAGTTGCTACTTCACTTATGCGATTTTATTCATACTTATATTTTTTCGTAATTGTAAATTATATGTTGGGCATTTTCATTTAATGTGCTACTGAACTGAACTACAATTTGCTGTTAACTTAGATCTTTTGTTTATATTGATTACGAGTATACATTAAAAACCTTACTCTAGATGCGTATGACTTTTTTATTTCTCATTATATCCGCTAACCATAGGAGAGAAGGGTGTTATAAATGTATGTAACAGCCAAAAGGAGGCATCTCCGACGCCATAAAATATATATATTCTTGATCAGCGTCATTCCGGCTGTCTGTCTGTTTGTTCGTCTGTCCGTATAAACACTTGGATATCACACCTTATAGGAGATACAGATATAATGTAATTGTTATGTTTGTTTCAAACAAATCTAGTTTGTTTCAAATGTTTGCCACGCACACTTTCGCCCCCGCAATGCGATCAAAGTCGAATATCAAGCGTACTTTTAAAGCTAGAGTCAATTTTTGGTACATACAATAATAATTATAGTTTTTATAATTCCTGCAAATTTTGTTGCCAATTGTAAAAGTTAATTAGGAAATACTTTTGTATAGATAAAAACGTCTACTTACTAGGGGTCGTAGTTGCTATGGCTGACAATCTGGTATATTTCAATGTAGTACTATATCAATATACCAAATATATATATTGCTATAGTTTTAATATTTTTGCAGTATATTGGTTTTGTATATATTTAGTATGTTTGAGGTATATTGATTTCGTATATTTTGAAATAAATACCGCATTGTTTTGCTTTCATACAAAATGAGTAGCGAGTATCTCACAGTCGAGCACACTCGACTGTAGCTTTCTTACTTGTTTCAAGTATGTTACTGTGTGTTCACAATTTGATTCAAAGGTATATTATTGTACATTTCTTGACATGTTTTTGCTTGTAATTATAATGCAAGCTTCTACATTTCTTAGAATTAAAGTATTGTACATATAATATATCTAACGATGTCTGGATAACTGGAAATTCAAATTGTCCATAACAGTCACGTATTCGCTTTACTTTTATTAAGTAAAGCAGATAATCGTAATTAAATGTTCTAGTTTTCTTAGAATTAAGGTATTGGACATATAGAAAACTGTAAATATTATGATAGAAATCATGTTAGAATTGTGCTGACTTTCAAAAAACAAAGTGCTAGCTCATACTGGATGAACAGAAATTTAAAATATCATGAAGTTTGTATTTCAATTTCAATATTCTAAATTTCTTAGAATTAAAGTATTATAAAGACATCACACAAATGTAAATATTATAAGAGTAATCAAGTTAGAAATGTGTAGAAAATTGAATTGAAATTGAAAATACCCATAGCTGTCTCTTGGACTTCTCTTTTCTTGAGTGAAGAAAGAATTCGTACAAAATAAATAAAATAGTACAAACAGTAGTAATATGTGCATAGAAATTTGTAGAAAAATATCAAACCTATTCAACTAAATAGCACTGTTGATAAATAGTAGATTACCGCGTCGGACTCGCTGCTAGTTAACAGCGCTCTAACAGCGTCCTAGCAGCGCTGTTAAATGAGACCTGCACGTCAAGCAGTTGTCGTTCTCTCAATTTCATTTAGCCGTTACGTTGATTCGCCAACAGCATCGAGCATCGGGCATCGGCCATTGGGCAACGAACATCGTCGGTATTTCAGTTTGTTTGAGCAGCTAAGGGCGTCGAGTCGCCAATTAGGACACATCACTATTAAAAGAGAAAAAGAAACGGAAAAGAAATTGCAATTGAAAACGAAAACGAAATCGTCCAAGAATTTGTATTATTTTTTGTTTGTTTGTTTGCTATCGGATCATACGGTGTTCAGTGCGTGGCGACCTTCAACTTGATTTTGAGTGCCACGAAAAGTGCAACTGAAAGATGTGACATGTGCAGTTAGTGTGTGCGTGCATGAGTGTGTGTGTGTGTGTGCGAGTGCGCACAAAAGTAAAAATAAACTTGTTGTAAAGGCAAAGGCGACTTTTTATTAGCCATCAAAGAGATCAGGTGCCAAGTTTCGCATGTGCCAACGACAAGAACGAGGCAAAACCGATTCAAGAGCCCCCACATATCACATCGATATACTGCAATAGTAAGTACATACACAATATATATGTACATATGTATATACGGTATGTCTGGTCTATGATTAACGATTACATGACACCAAACTACCTCCCTATATCCGTCCACACATCGCTACACCCGTTCACACGTTCTTATCACTCGTGACACTCGTGCGGGCGCCACCACGGCAATCTCTATGAGATCAGCCACGCCGCTCACCTGGCCACTATCAGAGTCGGCTCCACTATAATACCCGCTACCTATAAAGTAAATGGGTATTATAATGTTGTGCCTATGGGAAACGTATATGGAACACACATAGGAGACATTTCCGATCTACTTAATGGGATCGGAAATGTCTCCTCCTTCTCCTATGGATAATTCTATATCACTACACTATACCACTTACTACATACCAGATCAAAACATTTTTTTATTTTTAATAGAGATTAATCTTATTTCTCTTGATTAGCAGTTTATTTAGCGCTAGGAATTAATTATTAAATTCTATTTTAAGATGATTGCAAAAATAATCGAATTCGTAAAAAAAACAAAGGAACAAATTTATATATTTTATCGTAAAACAAAAAATGTTTCTAAAATCAATCTTTGCTCTAAATATAAAGCTAATCCACAGCAATATCAATACCTTTTACTTATTTTTCAAATTGTTTTAGTTTATGTTTTTTGATTCACTGTAAATAATGTCACACGCGACATTTTTCGCCAGAGAATTACCCATATATATGTAATGCTTGATCAGTTGAAACACGTCCGACCGTATGAAATTCTGGAACTCAATAACTATAATTTATTTATTGCACTCAGCTGTGCCCACGCCCACTTCCGCCCGACTATCGAAATCGAAAAAAAGCATAATTTTGAATATTACATGTAGAAAATACAGATGCTGTAGTCGACTTTTAGTTTAGCTTTGATTGACAATTTGGTATATATTTTACTCTTTGGTATATTTTGAATGTATTAGTATATCGATATGCAAATTATAGCTAACGGTATATTGATTGTTTTGTTATTATTTTGCAAATGGATACCGGGCATTTCACAGTCGAGAATACTCGACTACAGCTTTCTTACTTGTTATACATTGAACCCGAAAATACTTCGCTAATAAAACTTATGAATTTCAATGCTTGGCGTATGACAAATGACCAATCTTTGTTGTCAAGCAGATCGAAATGGGGATTGAGATTTGTGAAATTCACACAAAAGGACCTATGATGATGTAAGAATGGTTTAAAGCCCTCCCCTACAAAATCTTATCAATGTTATCACTGATAGCTGATCAATAGTTTCCACTCACACAAGTAACAATGCTCGTTATCTCACTATCTCTATAAATTGTTTGCCTCCAAGTCAAGTGTGTTGTATGAATAGGCACAATATGGTTCATGTTCTATAATCGACAGCAATATTAATTTTTATGGAGGGTAACTACATAACTAACAGATAAAGATAAGATCAATAAATGACTGCAGCTATTGATTTCATTCATACTAAGAAATTTTAAACGAAAACACATCTATTGCATTTGTTTTGGTAAATTTCCTTTCAATATCACCGAAAACTTTTCCCATCGTTGAAGAGGGTGAACTTAAGAGCTTTCTCGTTCAAGAAATTCGAAATATGCACTCATCTAAGTAAGTTTATAATCTTTACACATCGATAATAATTCCTATAAACCTTTTAATTTTAATACAGCTCTCTCTATACTATAACTTGTAAAATAATAAATTTTCCGCAAATGATTCTATTAATATTCAATTGCAAAATAATTTGAATAAAGTTTACTCATAACATTCACTCGTAGAATCGCATGTCTAATTTATTCCACTATAAAGCCGCATGTCTTCTAGAGCGATAACTGAGAGGCAATAGATCGCATTAAATTGTGGTGTAGACAAGTAAATCATTGATCAGATCTGAACACTATAGACAGATACAATAAAGCTGCTGTTTGCTGTCTCCGATCAACGCTGATCGCTGATCTGTCGTTAAAGCCAGGCCCACATATCGCTGTATATATTGACCTTTAGCATGTTTCTTCATCAAATAACATATGTAATATATAGTATATTAATATACTGTATAGCCATTGTACCTGCAATGATTCACACACGAAATTAAATTTTTGGCATCGAATTTTTGCGCACTAACTTTGTGAATTGGAGTCTAGTCATATGACGATGCTGATAAGCGAAAGAAGAGAGATTTGAGATGTGGTTGCCAAACGCCCCAGCCATGAACCCGGCTCTTCGACTCAGTCTGCGTGACAGAACAGCAACAAATGAGTCGAAAATCTAGATGCCAAACAGTTCGTTGTTGGGTCTGGTCAGCACAGGTTCTCTTCTCGTTTCTAGATTCACGTTTCATAGGCGGTGCATCAGCTTTGTGTATTGACAAGTGATCGTTAACTTGCGATTGCCAATTTCCAATGGCAGGGTTGAAAATCATTCACACAAACTGACATCGCTGTAGCTAACAATTGACGACAAGCATGCAGTTACGCATCATCAGTACGACAATGTTCTAAACTGTTTATTTTCCTCTTGCAGTTATGGTGCAGACTGAGAAAAAGGTTTATGAGGATACAACACAACCGTTGCCTAAACGAACATGTGGCTACTACAATCGCAAGGATAAAAGCGATTTGGGCGTCGACTTTGTGGCACCCGATGGCGGATGGGCGTGGCTGGTGTGCGTTGCCGCCGGCGTATCCAATGTAGGTGAATGTTAACCACTTTACCTTTTTTGTGCTGTCTTTTTCAAAATGTGTGTTTATACCCGCTATCTATAGAAGGGTTTGTGGAAAGTTATTTTGTTAGTTATTAATGATAATAGCATTCAGCTGTGTTACTTTTTTTATACCTGCTACCTATTTGATAAACAGGATTTATAACCTTACGTATTTATACCGATATTTACAAATCGATTGGTATATTTGAAGATTTTTTCGGTATATTCGTGTTCACATATTTTGAACTCGAAATAAAGCTAACAGTATATTTTAGATATATTTCGGTATATTTTAACGATAACACTGTTTTCTTACTTACTTTTATACCGCTAACCATATAACATAGTAAAAGGCTTTATCATGTCGATATATGAAAAATATATTTCGGTATATTTTAGTATTTTTTTAGTATATTTGTGTCTACTTATTTTGAACTCTATGGTATATTTAGAATGTAGTAATACGTCGATATACTAAATATAGCTACCGGTATATTTTAATTTTATTTCCGGTATATTTTGACGATAATATCGCACTGCTTTCAGACTTATTTTAATAGCTGTTACCTATGGAGTAAAAGGGTATTATAACTTTGTGTATATTTTTACATCATTACCATACTGATTTCTTACTTGCTTTCTCGTTTGTTTACTATGTACGTCGACAGCTTTCACTGTATCCTTGCCTGCAACAATTTGGTTTCATGTTCCGAGAACGTCTCAATTACCTGGGCATGAGCAGCTCCCAGGTTACGGCGATTATCAACACGAATCCCGCTGTGTCGGCATGCACGGGTCTCCTAAATGGCCCCATGTTTCGGCGCTTCACCTTTCGCCAGGTGGCCATGGTCGGAGCGCTGCTCTGCTTCACCGGCATCACGCTGACCGCCTTCTGTGAGACCTTTGCCGGCTACATCTTCGCCTATGCGGGACTCTACGGTAAGCTGCACTTTGAGTGCTGCACTCTGACTAAACATTAGCTTTAATGACTTGTATTACTCAAAGGGTTCGGCATGGGCATCAGCGTATCGGCCTCATCGCTGGCCATCAACACGTATTTCCAGCAGAAGCGACGACGTGCCGCAGGCTTCTCGTGGACCATCACAGGTCTGGGTCCCATCTTTCTGCCGTATCTGGTCACCTTTCTGCTAAGTGTCTACGATGTGCAGGGCACGGTGCTGCTTTTTGCCGCTATCTCGTTGCACGCCTTTGTCAGTGCACTGATATACCAACCTGTGCGATATCACACAGCAGCAGCTGCCCCAAAAGGTACAGCAACGACAGATGCAACGCTGATGATGCTGGAGCAGCAGCCGGAGGTGTTGTGTCCACATTGTACACTGCAGCGTAAGCGGGAACCGGGCGGCATCTTCTCCAGCCAATATCTGTGCCAAGACGACGATGCTCAGCGGCCGGGCTATGAGATCATTGAACCGGGAACACCAATGTTGTCGCGAGCCAACGATGGCTGGTATGGCTCCAAGTTGTCGCTGAGCTCGGGACGTCTACGCTTTCGCACCATCTCCAGCTCGAAGGATCTGGAGTTGACGCAGCGCCTGCATTCGCCGATTAGCGAGGATCAGCAGCCAGAGGAAGAAGACTTTCTGCGACCGAATAACTTTCGACGGGAACGCGATGAGTCCAACCTTGAGTCGAAGCTATGCTGCACTTGCTCCGAGCAGCGAGCACTCTATGCTCGCCTTCAAGCGGAGCCAGAACCAGAATCAGAACCCAATAACAATGTGGAACAATCTGATCAAGCTGATCAAATGAGTTTCCTGCAGAAGGTGATCACGTTCTTCGATCTGGATTTGCTGCGTGACATCACGTTTGTGAATTTGGTCGCCGGCTTAACGATCATTAATTTTGGTGAACTGAATTTCTCCATTTTGACGCCGTTCATTCTCACGGACTTTGGCTTCGACACATCCCAGATTACGGTGGCCATGTCCCTGATGGCCGGCATGGACATCATTATGCGTTTCCTTGTGCCATTTTTCACTGAGAAAATACCCTGGGACAATCGAGTGTTCTTTTTGATCGGCGTCGTGGGCATCGCCATCGGACGCACCATTGTTGCCAGCACAAGATCGTATGGCGTCATTCTCAGTTGCTTTGTGTGGATCGGTCTCTGCAAGGGAGTGCGCACCATTTTCTGGCCCCTCATCATACCCGGCTATGTGCCATTGAACCGTCTCCCCGGCGCCTCTGGCCTCCAGCTGCTCATCTCCGGGCTGTTCACACTCCTAGGTGGCCCCTTTGTAGGTGAGTATTGTTCCTTTCAGTTGCCATTCCCACAAAAAGATTCTAATTTAGAGCACGCTCTTCCTGCAGGACTTGTGAGAGATCGCTACAATTATTCGGTGGCGTTGCATTGTCTGGATGCCATGACATTTATGGCAGCTGGCGCGTGGGCCCTGGAGGCGCTCTTGCATCGTCGCAGACGCAAAATGGTCAGCTAATCTTGTGATCCCTAGAATTTCACCTATATCATATTTTTTTTTGGTAGACCTAAGTTACGTAAAATAATTAATATATACACATAATGTACATATAGCCATGAAGTACAAGTACATAAGCCACGTTCTATTCACAAGTTTTTTTTTTATATATACAGGCGGGGTTTATTGATTAAACGTATTTTTTTCACTAAAAATTCAAAAATATGATGTTTAGGTTTGGGTTTGAGTAAAGGTTAAAATTAATTGTTCTTAATTCCTTCACAGAGCTAGTTTATTTTCATTGGTGGATGTCGTAATTGCGGAGATAAATCACGAAAGTAATTGAACAATTCAATTAAGCAATACGCAAATTATAGTTTAGCAAGAACAATCTTAAGATTGGGCACATATTTTTTAACCTCAACTGTTTGTGTTTATAATAAGCACTTCAATGAATAACAATGCGAAAGATTCAGGATACCTTAGGGACCCGTCTTGAAACACGGACCAAGGAGTCTAACATATGTGTAAGTTTTTGGGATATAAACCTAATAGCGTAATTAACTTGACTATTAATGGGTTTAGTTTTTTAACTATTTATAGTTAATTAACGCAATCCCCCGGGGCGTTCTATATATGTAGGTTTGTTTAATAATATTTATATAATTTATACCTCTAACTGAAATGTACCTTGAGCATATATGCCGTGACCCGAAACAGTTCTTACGTGCACATCGATAGTCAGAATTGAGTATAGGGGCGAAAGACCAATCGAACCATCTAGTAGCTGGTTCCTTCCGAAGTTTCCCTCAGGATAGCTGGTGCATTTAACTGTTGTATAAAATAATCTTATCTGGTAAAGCGAATGATTAGAGGCATTCGGGTCGAAACGATCTTAACCTATTCCCAAACTTTAAATGGGTAAGAACCTTAACTTTCATGATATGAAGTTTAAGCTTATGATGTAATGTGCCCAGTGGACCACTTTTGGTAAGCAGAACTGACGCTGTGGGATGAACCGAACGTAATGTTACGGTTCCCAAATTAACAACTCATTCAGAAACCATGAAAGGTGTTGGTTGCTTAAAACAGCAGGACGGTGATCATGGAAGTCGAAATCCGCTAAGGAGTGTGTAACAACTCACCTGCCGAAGCAACTAGCCCTTAAAATGGATGGCGCTTAAGTTGTATAGGAAACCTTGGAGGACTGAAGTGGAGAAGGGTTTCGTGTAAACAGTGGTTGATCACGAGTTAGCCGGTCCTAAGTTCAAGGCGAAAGCTTAAAACTTTTCAAATAAAGAAAAGTAACTAAAATTAATATTTTGTCATAATTAAAAAGCTTGAAAAATTTTGGACATTGATAATTTATGGTGGGGACACGCAAACTTCTCAACAGACCGTACCAATATCCGCAGCTGGTTTCCAAGGTGAAGAGTCTCTAGTCGATAGAATAATGTAGGTAAGGGAAGTCGGCAAATTAGATCCGTAACTTCGGGATAAGGATTGGCTCTGAAGATTGAGATAGTCGGGCTTGATTGGGAAACAATAACATGGTTTATGTGCTCGTTCTGGGTAAATAAAGTTTCTATCATTTATGGTAGTTTCTTGTTCCCCGGATAGTTTAGTAACGTAGCCAATTGTGGAACTTTCTTGCTAAAATTTTTAATAATACAACTAGTATTATTAAGCCAGTTAGTTCTTTTAAATTATAACGATAATCAATTAACAATCAATTCAGAACTGGCACGGACTTGGGGAATCCGACTGTCTAATTAAAACAAAGCATTGTGATGTCCCCAGCGGGTGTTGACACAATGTGATTTCTGTCCAGTGCTCTGAATGTCAAAGTGAAGAAATTCAAATACCTCCACTTATCGTACGAAACGATTCTTCAGGTGCGTAAAATGGGATCAATTTTGCAAAGCGTTAATTTTAAAACAAGTAAGAAAGCTACAGTCGAGTGCACTCGATACCTCGATACCCGCTACCCATTTTGAATAAAAGAAATATATTTTGCGATAATTTTCTCAAAATATACTGAATATACTGCAAAAATACTAAAAATTTACCAAACGGTATATTTGGTATATTGATATAGTACCGCATTCAAAATATACCATAGACGGCACAATATACCAGATTGTCATCTAAAGCAACTAAGACCCGTAGTAAGTAGGCGTGTTTGCCCATACAAAAGTATTTCTTTAATAACTTCGACAATTTTCCTCTGATCGCAACCAGGAATCATAACTACTATAGTTATTATTATATATACCAAAATTCGCAACTCTAGCTTTAAAATTACGCTTGTTATTCGATTTTTTTGATTTGCGGGGGCGGAGGTGGGCGTGGCAAAAATTTGAAACAAACTTGATCTGCGTGCAAACATAACAAATGCTGTCGAAAAATTATAGCTCTATCTCTTATAGTCTCTGAGATCTAGGTGTTCAAACGGACGGACGGACAGACACACAGACGGACAGACGGACATGGCTAGATCGTCTCGGCTGTTAACGCTGATCAAGAATATATATACTTTATAGGGTCGGAGATGCCTCCTTCTACCTGTTACATACATTTCCTGTCGGCACAAAGTTATAATACCCTTCTACCCTATGGGTAGCGGGTATAATGATATAACAAGAAAGTAATCTTCAAATATGTCTTGGCCAAGACATTGCATATTTGGAAATTGCCGTAGAAACGTTATCATAAAATCTTTAGAGTTAGTATATTTAAATTAATAATATATGTAAGTGTATATGAAAGTATTTAAGCAAAGGCCATATAACGCTCTTTTTGCTGCGAATATTATTTTGCTTCAGCCCAGTGGTCGAATAAATAAATAAATAAATAACATGTACTGTTGCATATTTTTAAGATCAGTTAAATTACAATCATTTTTGAATTGTGATCTTAAGATACACGCGCTTATTTCATACTTTTAGGATTACACAAATAAAGGTAACACCACTGCACTATGAGGCATTTTCCATTTTAGCTGGTATTTAATATTACGAGTAAGCCATAAGAGATTTTTTACTGCAGTTTTTGGTATTATGTTACTATATTCCCAAGAAATGTATCATAAAAAAGTAGGCGTGGCAATTCCGCCCACATCTGAAAAAATTGAATATTACGGACACCTGTGGAGTTAGTATTATACAATTTTTACACCAATATGTACTTACCTTTCAGAATTTCAGAATATTTTGAGCAATTTTAGAGAAAAAGACCCCATTCTTGGCAGACTTAATATAAATCCTAGCCCGGATGTGCACTGCAAATTGTGCCGATCGGATCAAAAACATGGAAGTTATTCACAAAACATTGCTTCAGACGGCCCTTCTCACTATTTCCTACAGAGCACAAATCGGTGTTGGAAAACGTGAGGTTCTCTGAGATAAATGAGAATTGCGCCAATTGTGCGGACAAATGCAGAAAAAGACAACTACTGATGGATTAAGAATTAATAACACTGCAACATACAGTTGAAGTTATTGCTAACTTATGCTAACTTCATTTTCAAAATTCTTTTCAAAAGCTTTTAAAAAATTACAAAATATTAGTATAAATACACACAATTTGATTAATTATTTACATTTTTTACATATAACATATAGTACAAACAAGCGAAATTATTATCCATGACTTCTTTTTTTATACACGCTATCCATAGGGTAGAAGGGTATTATAACTTTGTACCGGCAGAAAATGTATGTAACAGGTAGAAGGTGGCATCTCCGACCCTATAAAGTATATATATTCTTGATCAGCGTCAACAGCCGAGGCGATATAGCCATGTCCGTCTGTCCGTATGAACACCTAGATCTCAGAGACTATAAGAGATAGAGCTATAATTTTTTTTCGACAGCATTTGTTATGTTTGCACGCAGATCAAGTTTGTTTCAAATTTATGCCACGCCCACTTCCGCCCCTGCAAATCAAAAAAATCGAATAACAAGCGTAATTTTAAAGCTAGAGTTACGAAGTTTGGTATATACAGTAATAACTATAGTATTTATGATCCCTGAAAATTTGGTTGCGATCAAATAGAAATTGTCGAAGTTATTAAAGAAATACTTTTGAATGGGCAAAAACGCCTACTTACTACGGGTCTGAGTTGCTTTGGCTGACAATCTGGTATATTGTGCCGTCTATGGTATATTTTGAATGCGGTACTATATCGATATACCACATATACTATTTTGTATATTTTTAGTATTTTTGCAGTATATTCGGTATATTTTAAGAAAATACCGCAAAATATATTTCTTTTATTCAAAATGGGTAGCGGGTATCTCACAGTCCAGTACACTCGACTGTAGCTTTCTTACTTGTTCTTTATGCTCCCATGTCTCCGGAAATCAGAACAAACTTAGAATTTCATTTTTAAAGTCCAATGACTCAAATTAAACATACGTATTTATTGATAAACAAAAACAAAACCAATTGCTCAAAATTAATTAGAATTATAACGGTATTATTATTTCCATTTTTTTTTTTCGTTTATAGAGTAACTCTAAATCGCAGTTGTTTTTAATTCAATACTATATATTTATTTTTATTAGAAACGGCTATTACTCATTTACAATAAGAAGAAGAGGATGTAAAATATAATAATATTTTATAAACAAACAATGATTAATAAGCAAACACATTAATAAGCAAACAAAATTTTGGCATCTATTCTTTTATGCGCGTTTTAGCAAAACTAGATTCATGAGGTTGTTAAAAATGTCTGAATGTACCGATATGTTTTTGTTTTAAATTTACTAATTTTACTTTAACATTTTTCTTTTCTTCTCGAATAATTTTTTTTTATTTTTAATATTATATTTAGTTTTATTTATTTTATTGTAAAACAATTTTTTTTATTATATTTAATATAATATTTATGTTTATTTATTAATTTTTAATATCTCAACCACTTTTTATTTTTTTTGTATTTATCATTAAATCATTTTAAATTTTTATTTATTTATTTTAAAATATTTATTTCATTAATTTATCTATATTTTATTTACAAAATTTAATATTGACTTTTATTTATGTGTTTTTAATTCATATTTAATATTTCATTGTTATCTAATTATTTTTCTCTATTTTATTTATCGTATTTAATATTGATGTTTATTTATTTAATTTTAAATCATATTTAAACCACTGTGCTGTACCAAAAACAATAATAATAGTAACAATATATGGCGGAAGCAAAATCAGTTATAAAAGGTATAGGCCTGACCCAAAAGTTAGGGTATCAGCCGACAGCTCATATGCTGTTTGGGAGCTTTCGCAACTGCGAAGAAGTATGAAAAATACAATGCAAGCAAAACAGTGGGCAGCTGCTGCGTGGCAGGCACCAAATATGTATGTATGTATGTATGTAACTACATACATACGTTCGAATATTTCTGTTATCAGAACTTCTTTTATGTATTTTATTCGGACACTCGGACTTCTAACTTACAAGACAGATGGCCTTCATGATGTTGCTGCTGTTGGTAATGATGATGATGATGTTGATGATGATTTTAATGATTTGTTATATACCTTATAGGGTATACTTTAATAGGTTTGTTCACCCACATACACATTGTTATAATTATTGTTGTTTTTGTTGCACAGTGTTTTGTTGTAGTTTGTTATTGTGGTATGAGATTATATTCTCATTATTTATTTCTTTATATATTTTTAATTATTTTGTGTTTCACGTTGGATATACCCTTTAAAGCCTAGGGCAATAATAGTAAACAGAACAAAGCAAACCAAAAAAAAAAATAGCGCAAAAAATAATAAGTGCCAAATCACAATTGATATTCTCTTTTCTTTTCGTTATCTTTTTAGTTTCTTATCACTATGCCAACTAAATTACTTTATATTTTAGAACAAATGCAAATCTTTTATTTAGATTGCATTTAATTTGGGTCATGCCATAGCATGACCTTTTATCTTTTTAACAAATGATTTTGGCCATAATATTATTCACTAACTTGCACTACACTAGCACTGGCACTGGCACTGTTGGACTGCTGCGTCTGCTGCTGCTGCTAAGTGGAAACGGCGAACAAGAGAAGCGGCGAACAAGGGAATCGGCGATTATGGTAAAAGAGCCTTGCGCGGCTCGGCGCAGTAGTGCAAGAGTGATCTGCTCAGAGATGCACTGCACGTCACTGTTGTTGCCTTTTGGTTCTGCAGGCGGCAGACCAGAAATACAAAAAGTCTTTCGGCACGATATAGTCGGCTTCCGCTGACTAACCTGCGCCGGATTTGTGGAATTAAAATCCACTATAAGGGTAAAATTGATTTTCTATCCGTATTATTTTAAAGAAAATAATGACGGCTTAGACGAATTTTGCAATCTACATATGGAGAAAAAAGTCGAAATTAGGGCCAAATAAAAATTTGATTATTTCATAGAAATAATTACCTTCGCTTATCAGCGTAACGAGCTGGATTATTTTGCTTCAAAGCATCAAAAATATCGATGGATGCTGATGATGTTGACAGATTAGTGTTGTGTTTTTTATATTCTGGTGATGCATGTGTTTTTATAAATTTTTTTTAAAAACACCATCAACCAAGAATTTGTGCATCCGTCTCTGATCGTATTCAAATAAGAATAGGATGAGAGCTGTCGTTGCCACAGTGACAAAGCTCGTCTCCTTCTCCTACGATCACGGTTGCCATTCCAAAAAAATTTTTTGTACCAAAATTTTGAAAAAATGCACCAATTTTAGCAAAAATGTACCACAAATTTTTTTGGGAATTTTTTTAATACTATATTTTGTTAACTTTTTTAAATTACCGGTTATTATTTCATATTTAATTTTTATACCCGCTACCCATAGGGTAGAAGGGTATTATAACTTTGTGCCGGCAGGAAATGTATGTAACAGGTAGAAGGAGGCATCTCCGACCCTATAAAGTATATATATTCTTGATCAGCGTCAACAGCCGAGACGATATAGCCATGTCCGTCTGTCCGTCTGTCCGTATGAACACCTAGATCTCAGAGACTATAAGAGATAGAGCTATAATTTTCGACAGCATTTGTTATGTTTGCACGCAGATCAAGTTTGTTTCAAATTTTTGCCACGCCCACTTCCGCCCCTGCAAATCATGAAAATCGAATAACAAGCGTAATTTTAAAGCTAGGGTTACGAATTTTGGTATATACGGTAATAACTATAACATAGTAGTTATGATTTCTGAAAATTTGATTGCGATCAAATTGTGGAAGTTATTAAAGAAATATTTTTGTATGGGCAAAAACGCCTACTTACTAGGGGTCTGAGTTGCTTTGGCTGACAATTTGGTATATTGTGCCGTCTATGGTATATTTTGAATGCGGCACTATATCGATATACCACATATACCATTTGGTATATTTTTAGTATTTTTGCAGTATATTTGGTATATTTTGAGAATAATACCGCAAAATATATTGCTTTTATTCAAAATGGGTAGCGGGTATCTCACAGTCGAGTACACTCGACTGTAGCTTTCTTACTTGTTTTCTTCTATATAAGATAAAACAAAAACAGACATTTTATTTAATCAATTATACTTTTCAAACTTAAAGAAATCAAAAACAGAACTTTCACTTGAATAATAATGAATCAAATTTTATACTATCTTAGTTCATTTTTAAAAATGAAGTCTTTTGTAGACCAAACATAGTAAAGGTCTTTACAATCAATCAATTCCTTGCAATACATTATGTTATTTAGTGCCTTAAATTCAAATTTATTTGGCAATTTAGTTTTCATTACAGAAATTTCAAAAAACTTTCGCTCTGCAGCAGCAGAGCTGTGTGGCAACGACATCAAGTTGTTTATGAATTATATTAAGCTCCTGAACAGCGGTTCGTCAACACCTTTTTTTTTACTTTCAATGTCTGTCAAAAATTTACGAATATCTTTTTCTTTCCCTGATTCAAAGAAAGTCGAAGTATCCATTGGGATATTATATCATCAGAATCACCATTGTATAAATTTTCAAAGGTTTTTATTAGAGGTACTATGGAAAGTTCTTCTTCGCTTAGAAATTTGGCTGAATCACAAATTGTGATTCACAATACATAACTATTTACGTAGTGATGGACCTTACATTGTCGCATACATATTTTCTTAATTGACACGAAACATCGCAAATCGACTGTATGCGATATTTTCCAGTGCTAGTCATGGTTCAATTTCTAACTGATACAAAATTAATGTCTGGTGGAGCAGAGCCATTTGTTAAAATAAATATGTGTGAACTTAAAATTTTATGAAAAATTTAAATACTAGGATAGGCATATGGAAAATGTACCAATATGAAAAAAAATGATCCAATGTACCAACGCATAAAAAATGTACCAGTTTTGGTACGTTTGTACCAAAAGTGGCAACCGTGCCTACGATCTTTCGCTAGACAACTCACCACGAAGGGGAAATTTAATCTGTAGAGGTGTATTGTCCCTTTATCGTGCAATGGTTTGTGTCTTCGCTAACTTTGCGCGGAAAATTTAAAATCTCAAGGAGAAAAAGATTTTACGTCATTTTGTCATTTGCGACCATTACATTTTATGAGTTTTTGAGTTTTTTTATCAATAACTGAAAAATCAGAAATTTTATTACCTGTTTATAACACTATTGTAAATGCCTATGTATATAATTACAAAAGGGTATTTTGCATATTTATACAATTTCCACAAATTTCAGGAAAAACCATCGGGTATTTTCTTTGACTATTTGTTAAAGTAAAAACATGTAAAAATCATTCACAAAGCAAAAGTCATAAAATCTAACCGCCAGCCGCGACACACAAGCATCAATAGGGGTGGGGGAAAAACACCCGAGTGTCTGATCAAACACTCCAGTGTCTGAGCAAAACACTTGGGTGTCTGAGCAAGACACTTGGGTGTTTTTCAGAATTTGAACAGATACTCATAAGACACAAGCCATTTCGTCATGAGTGCAAAAATGATCGGTTGCACGAAGAACAACCACCGGCAAGACACAAGTGTCTACAAGCCGAGTGCCTAAAATGATCGGATGCCGAATAGGCAAGTGCAAGAAAGGCCTGAGTATGACAATCACTCATACTCGCAGCATTCGCATGATTTTGAGTAAGTGTGCTAAGTAGCACCGGCACTCAAAAATGTATGGGTGTGAGTTGAGTGTCGAAATTTGCCACCCTTGACGATATCTGTAACATACATAATTATATTTTTTTGTGTATATCAACATATGCATCTGCATAAAAACATATATAATCCTGGTTTTATTTAGCCTATTTCATATTTTAACTGAAATTTACAAATCAAATCACTAACACGACATTTGCGGGAAAAAACTCACACACACTAGAGCAAATTAAATCTCTTACACGGAATTCCCCAGAAAAACATCAAACACACACGTCCAAGGGTTCACAATTTCGGGGAAATACACACATGCCACTTTTCATGACTTACCTTTGAACACTTTAGATATGCATCCCGATGCCTGTTTCTAAGGTAACACAGCAAGTTCGACAATGTTGTAGTATGATTTTTAATATCCGCAAAAAAAAAGTCAAATCAAAGTGACCAATTATGAAATATCAAAAATATATGTATAAGTTATTAAAGTCATCAGCTCCAGTGTTGTGATTTCGATGTCCGCTGGGAATCCTGGGAGATGAAGTATGGTGGAGTAAACTATTCCCCTTTAATCACTGGCCTTGTGGCTCAGTGAAGTTTTCAATAAAAAATATGTTAGGTCGATGTAACAAGTACCGAAGCGTTTATTCGTCAGCTAAGGCTGCTGTGTAGAACAAGACTAACAAGTAAGAAAGCTACAGTCGAGTGTACTCGAGTTGTGAATTTTGGTATATACAATAATTACTATAGTAGTTATGATTCCTGAAAATTTGGTTCCGATCAGATAAAAATTGTGGAAGTTATTAAATAAATACTTTTGTATGGGCAAAAACGCCTACTTACTAGGGACTAGAGGTGGAGAACTATCGATAGCACTATCGCCACTATCGATGGTTTAGCACTATCGAGCCACCAACGATGGCAGCAGACACCTTCGATAGTGGCCCATCCACTATCGATGGTGCTATCGATAGTGCGCTTCTTACATCCCTAAAAAATTTGTTCGTTTTTTGTGTCGGCGTCAAATGCAACAACGAGGAAAAATTTAAAAACAAGAAACAATTAGTTAAATTAATATGGATCGCCTTTTAAATCTGGGTATGTTTATTATATTATATACGTAAGTGTTTTGATCTATAATTTGTTAAATTTAAGGTAAACGTCGAGTGTCTTCATCAAGTGCCGACAAGCCGGACTGTGAGTGCTCCTCCAGCACAGACTCTGAAAAAGATTTGGAACCAAATCGACAGAGTAACAAAAAGAAGTCGAAAATTTCACATGTTTGGAAATATTTTAAAAGGTCTGACGACAAGAAATATGCCAAATGTCTCGATTGTGGCAAAGAATACAAGACAAGCGGCAATACATCTAACTTGCACGACCATTTAAAAAGGTTCCATCCTGGCGTGGAAATAAAGAGCGCAGAATCGAGCACACAAGTTGTACGTGCTGAGAGGAACGTCACTACATCTACAAGCAGCAGTTGCAGATCGAGCATGAACTCTGTGGCGTCTTACTTTAAAAGAGCCGTCATGTATGATTCAAATTCTAAAAGAAAGACAGACATAGATAAAGCTCTAACTGAAATGGTTGCCAAAGATGTGCAGCCCTACAATATTGTCGAAAACGAAGGGTTCGTGCAATACACTCATGTATTGGATCCTCGGTATAAATTACCCAGCAAGACGCACTTAAGAGATGTGCTGATGCATAATTATTTTACCGAAACTTCTGCCAAGTTATCAGCAATCCTTGTAAATGTTTCGAATATCGCAGTTACGTGTGATTTGTGGACATCAAGTGCCAATGCTAGTTTTTTGACTGTGACGGGTCATTTCGTATATAACTACGAATTAAAAACAGCATCCTTAGCAACAAAAAACTTCTAAGCACAACTAATCATTGTTCACAAAACATTGCTGATACATTGCGGGACATTTTTATTGAATGGAACATACTGGAAAAAACTGTATGTATTGTTACCGACAATGCCAGCTCCATGCTTAAAGCATGTGATCTATTGCATATTCGTAATCTGCCATGCTTTGCGCATACTATAAATCTCGTGGTGCAAGATGCTCTAAAAGTTGATGACCCAGTGCTTCAAGCTTTATTTACTAAATGTAAATCAATCGTTCGATTTTTCAAGCAAAGCACTATATCAAATGAAAAGCTCAAATTAGCTCAAGAAGGCTCAGAATATACTTTGTTGCAAGAAACGCCCACTAGGTGGAATAGTTTTTATTTTATGATTGAGCGTATTATAAAAATGAACGATGCCATTGCCAAAGTTTTACTATCAACAACGAATGCACCGCAGCCATTTACTGCTGAGGAAATACTTATGCTGAAAGATATTGAAAAAGTATTGGCTTTCTTTCAGCAAGCAAGCGAGAAAATTTCTGGCGGAAAATACGTAACGATATCGCTGATTATTCCCATGACATATGGACTTTTTCGGAAAATCGAAAGTGTTGTACCTTTACTACAAACTCTTCAAGGAAAAACTTTAAACAAAATATTGATGGAATCAATCAAGCAACGTCTTTCCGTATATGAGCAGAGAACAGTCTGCAGGATGGCTACGCTTTTGGATCCGCGGTTCAAAAAAGTGGATTTCAACATAGCTCAAACGCTGAACAAGCAGCAACATGTTTTGAAAATGAGCTGGCCAATTTTCCAGTTAAAGAGACCGCAAGTAATCAACCCGTAGCACCGGATTCAAGTTTACAGGATACTTTGTTCGATTTTTTGGGTGAGCGTTCCATGAATAATTCTGAAAACTCAAGAGTAGATGCAATTTTAACTAAGAGGCAGTATCTGGAAAGGGCAATTGTCGGACAAGATATCGACCCTCTATTATGGATGAAGGTATGCCTTAATTAAAAGTGCCGAGTTATAAATTGCATATAATTAAGTATATTACTTTTTTCCAGGTGAATCAAACTGATTTCCCTGCCATTGGGAGCCTTTTCGCCAAATATCTTTGCATTCCGGCTACGTCCGTGGAGTCTGAAAGAACATTCAGCAAGGCGGGCCAAATAATATCGGAGAGGCGAACCCGGCTCAAAGAAAAAAATGTTAACATTCTTTTGTTTTTAAATCGCAACTCTTGGCTGAAATAAAGCATATTTTATTGTATTCGTTTCATTCTTTTTTTAAATCGTAACTTAGTTAAAATAAAGCATAATATTTTTATATTTGCTTAAAAAAAATTTTTTTGTTGGGCTACACTATCGAGCCATTATCGAGCCACTATCGATGGCACTATCGACACTATCGATAGTTTAAAATAAACCATCGTCGACTATCGATGGCGTCCACTATCGATAGTTCTCCACCTCTACTAGGGACCTTAGTTGCTTTGGCTGACAATCTGGTATATTGTGCCGTCTATGGTATATTTTGAATGGTGTGCTGTATCGATATAACAAACATACCATTTGGTATATTTTTAGTAATTTTTAGTATTTTTTAGTATTTTCGGTATATTTTGAAAATAATACCGCAATATTTTGCCCTTATTAAAAATGGGTAGCGGGTATCTCACAGTCGAGCACACTCGACTGTAACTTTCTTACTTGTTTTAGCTTCAAAGAGGCACGTCTTCTATGGCAGCATTGGTGAACGATGATTGATGCGCAAAAGAGAATGCTGCCTCCAACTCCGATCAGTAACCATTTTTTTGGCGATCCTCCTGCCTCGACTTTATCTTTGAGTTGGCGTGTGAAGTTTTATGTTCTGCTCGCTCAATCGATGTATTGATGAGAGACTCAGGATCTGATCGTGCCCGGTGATGTTGAGAGGTGAGAAAGTGGCGACGCTCGTATATTTGCCCACGACCGCGTTGTGGTTCAAGTACCTCGTATTGTTGATCACTGCTACATGCTCGAACGTGATGAGGTGCGTTTCCTCCAACATTACCATGGGCCCCTCGACCACAGTGACTTGGGCGCGTTGCTCATTATTCATTATTCGTTTATCAGCGCGACTGGCAGCAGGTGGCTCGGTTGAGTGCGGCAATTGGCTAGGCCTCCAGCATGCATCTCTCGGGCGCAGCTTTCTCGTTTTGGCTTTTTGCAGAAAGTGGCGTAACTGGTGAGCTCGCTAACTGCGAATATTCCATCGTCGCACTCCGCAATGATGTCATCTCGGATTTGTAGGACTGTGTGATTGTGCGATAGCGGGAGAATTACTGTTTTCTTACATATTTGCTTAATTCTAGGATACTCGACTAACATAAGAATTTCATCTTCTGATTGT